>OU612096.1:62252303-62852303 GCA_914767995.1 Thecocarcelia acutangulata | reverse complement strand
GTTAAAACTCCAGTAAGTATTTTTTTTGGATACGGCCCATAATGTTTGCACGAAAATCAAAAATTGTTTATACATATGTACGATATTAACTAGTTGTGAGTTCGAGTCCAACTTCAGTCAAGAAGAAGGATTATTTTTAATTATAACAATAATTGCTGTGAAACAATAAGACCAAAGAAGAACAGAAAAAATAATTGAATACCATTAGCTGGGGGACAACTAGCTGTTTCGTAGCCACTACACTACTCATCAACACCCACTGGGATTCGAACTCGGGAATAGTGATGCATGAAAACTAATATTCGAAAACCGAAAAACAAATTTTAAAAATAAAAAATTATTATTAACCATAAAATAACACATTTTTGGCAAACATTTCCTGGATTTACCTTTTTAATAAATGCTGAATATATAATATGTAGTATATTAATGAAATTGAGAAAAATTAATAGGTTTACTTACTAGAAATATTTTCATTATTCGAATAAAGTTTTTTATTGTATTCGTTTGATTGAAAGTGCATCACTAGCATAATTGTAATTTATATTATTCTTTCAAAATTAATAGTTTGAGAATATAATGTTTTTATTTCTTTATATAATGAAAGTAATAAATAGTATTATTCTTTAGTTTTCGCAAAATTTCAATTTTTAAGCAAAATAACAATCGGCAAGTCAACTGTAATTTTAACGTAGAGTTAAAGTGTACCCAATTTAACTTTAAGCTCAAGGAAAGCTAACAATTGTTTTTGCATAATACATTAGGAAATTTTTTTTAACAATTGCTTACCAAGCTTTGTTACGTTTTTTTGCATATGGCCGTTAGTTTGTGGTTTTAACAAATTTCATATAACAAATTTTTTTTCTAGATGGTAACAAATTAGCAATACTCGTACATTGATATCAAATAAAATTTATAAAATTTTGGTGCAAGAAATCAAGATCAGTGCCATCAACAATTTATTGAATAAGCCAAAACGAAATGCAGATAATATATATAAGCAAAGTTTTTAAATATGTAGCTATCAGTACAGATTGTTTGAATGCTATTAAAAGAAAATGCACTAAAAATTAAATAAAAGCATCGTACATTGATTTACAAATTCTTTTTGCGATTTTGAAAAACCACTAAAATCGGTATGAAAACGATGAGTTGACAGCGCTGTTGCCATTCAACCGAAAGATTTTTGCCAATTTATTTAAACATTTTGAGCTAGATAAAAACGGAAGATAATCTTTATTTTAATATAACTTATTTAAATATATTTTTTTTATATAATTCAATTATTTATTGTGTCTTCTAAAAGAACTAACAATAAGTATGCAAATCTTAAAACTAAAAATTCATTAATTAAAAAAAAAAAATTTATTCATATTGAAAAATTTTATTTACTTAGGTACAGCCAATGCTAGACGAAAAGTTGTTTCTTGCGTGTATTTTGTTGGTAAATCACCTTTCCAATGCTCTGATGGTTGCAAGGGTGTCCATCCTTCTCAGTCGAGTGTGGCCACTAAAGTTAAGGATGCTACGTGCGAGAGGATTCGGGTGAGACTCCAGCCTGTTAATGTACCTTATCGCGTGTTTTGAAAATTCATCTTTCACTAAGAGTACACCTAGATCTTTGTGAATTCCAGAGTTTTTAACGTACTATGGAGCTGCAGTAATTATACGGAGAATTTTATTCTGGCGCTTTTGAATTTTCTCAATGTTAGATGCAGAGGCGGTACCCCATAATTGAATTCCATAGCTCCATATTGGCTTTAGGATTGCGTTATACAACAAAAGTTTGCAATCTAACTTCTAGATAGAATTTCTGCCGATGAGCCAATTTAGTTGCACCGCTTTTAATTTCATCTGGGTGACTTTAGCGTCAATGTGAGACTTCCACGTGAGCCTACGGTCGAGGTGAATACCAAGGTATTTGACTTCACTGTGCTGCGGAACAATGTAGTTGTTGATTTTAATAGCCGAACAAGTTTTTCTACCTAGTGTGAATGTAGCATGGGTACATTTCTGTTCATTTACTTTGATTTTCCAAAGTTTCAGCCATTTCCCCAATATAAGAATATGTTCTTGCAAATTTTGTGATGCTAATTTATAGTCTTCCTGGACACTGATGAATGCTGTATCATCTGCAAAAGTTGACGTGCGAATTTTGCAGCTCGTTGGCATGTCTGAAGCATAAATTAAATATAAAGATGGGCCCAATATGCTACCCTGGTGAACTCCAGCTTCGATTGGCTGAGCCGAGCTTTTGAAATCACCTTCATTAACGAC
Source organism: Thecocarcelia acutangulata (assembly GCA_914767995.1). Taxonomy (NCBI): domain Eukaryota; kingdom Metazoa; phylum Arthropoda; class Insecta; order Diptera; family Tachinidae; genus Thecocarcelia; species Thecocarcelia acutangulata. The sequence goes on along the minus strand of OU612096.1, from coordinate 62,850,026 downwards.
GAATTTCCGGTCATATAAGTAGCTCTCTAACAGCTTGTGCGTGTTTGCAGGCAAGTTTAATTTTATTTTATGGGTTAAGCCTTTGTGCCACACTTTGTCAAAAGCTTTGGAAACGTCAATAAATAGAGCTGAGCAATATTTTTTATCTTCGAACGCATTTCTGATAACATTCACCAGCCTGTGTGTCTGTTCTATGGTGCTATGTTTAGCCCTAAAACCGAATTGATGGTTAGGAATACATCCTACTTCATTCAAGATTGGGGTCAAAAAATACTCCAGACGTAAAATAGCATTAAAAATAAAAAGGACGAGTCTTCTAGCTACTCGGGGTAACTGCACAAGCATTTTGTTGGTAATACCAATACCTAGAGCTTTTCTGGGGTTTAAGTTACTAATAGCATTCTCGACATCTTGAAAACGGAGTCTAAAAGGTACGGGAGGTCTAACGGCATATGGCGGCATATCAGCTTCATCATTCAGTCCGTCAATGGCAAACACGTTTCTCAAGTGGTTAGCATACAGCATTCCCTTTTCGGAGTCACTTTTGGCCCAGACCCCAGTTGGAATACGCAAAGGTGGCTTAGATCTAACGGGTCTCTTTAACCCTCTTGCTGCTTTCCACAAAGAATAATCGGATTGAGGACTACCATCGAGGCTTTCCAAATAGGTTGTGAGGGAAGCCACTCTTTGGACTTCAAGCAAATTTCTTAGTTGACTTACGCATTCTCGAAGCCTAGCTGTTCACCGCAGGTCCGTCCCTGCAGTTTTACATTGATCTTCAATTATTGTTTGTCTTATTGTAATTACATGAATTTAAGTTTGTGGCTGTGTATATATTTGAAACCATTTCAGCTTTGCATATTTGTTGACAACAATAAAATTACTTACAAAATATTGAATATTAAGAATTATAACTGTAATACATAATGAAGTTCGCGATCTAGATGATGAAGTTATTTCTGTCGCTTTAGACTTTATAATAAAGGTTTGATTCCTTGTTTGTCAGTCGACTCAAGTTTTTTAATAAAGCAAATTCGTTCGTAAGAAAAATAAAAAATCGTTTTATTTTTCAACTAACTTGATAATTATTTCTGTAAAAAGGCTTACAGAATCCAACATTGGTGACCCCGACGTGATCGGTATTTGAAATTTGTGAAGAAACGGTCACTGATTGATATTAACTACAGCATTATAATGAGTGAAGGTCAAGAGGATTCTAATACTTCTATTGGCAATGAAAATATATCGGCATACCAAAATAAGGTCACGGCTATCTCTAGTCAACTAATTAACCTAAACATGGCATTATGCTCATTGCAGTTGAAGGAATATGATGCTGATGATCTCTTGGTTCGTCTCGAATTCGTCGAGAGCCTCAACAACAGCTTCGATCAAGCTCAAACAATCCTAGAGCAAATGGACAATAGTTTCCTTCAGAACGATACCCGATACAAATTCATGAGTATTTATTTTGAGGTAAAAGCTAAATTAACTCGCCAATTAAATATCTTAAGAAGCACGGAGCAACAACCTCAACCACGATCTTCAACATTTCGTCAATTTTCAATAGATGAATTTCCATCGCATTCTTTAACTAGTCGTAGCTCCAGATTACCTGAACTAAAAATACCATCCTTTTCAGGCTCGTACCTTGAGTGGTCTGACTTTTTCTCGATGTTTTGCACCGTCATTGATAAGGATAATCTAACTAAAATCGAAAAATTCCAACATTTACGTGCCTGCTTAAAGGATGCCGCTTTGGATACTATATCATCCCTAGAGCCAACCGATGCCAATTACGATGAGGCAATAAAGTTGTTGAAGAGGCGTTTCGACAACAAATTGGTTATTTTTCAGTCTCATATAAGGGAGATTTTTAATTTGAATAAAGTTGAAAAGGACTCCGCAGTAAGTATTCGTCAACTTAGTGATAAACTTAATGCTCACATGCGCGCCTTGCTAACTATGAACACCAAAGAGCAAATAGCAGATGGGCTCTTAATTCATATAGTATCTTCCAAATTTGACTTAAAGTCTAAGTCAAAATGGGAAGAGGAAATATGCTCAGATGCTCTGCCTAACTGGGCTTCTCTTGAATCATTTTTAAATAAAAGATGTCGCTTTCTGGAAACAATTGAGAACTCCACGTGTGGAAAGCCCATAAATCAAAGCCCTAAAACCAAAAGTCATGGACGAAATGTCCTTGTAGCGTCTGCATCGACTTTGGCGCAATGTACGTTCTGCAATGCTAAAGATCATTTTATAGCAAAATGCTCGCGCTTTGAGAATCTTTCTCCAAGTATTCGTTTTAAACAGGCCAAAAGATTGCAACTTTGTTTAAATTGTTTAAGAAAGGGCCACATGATAAAAGATTGCAAATCAGGCCACTGTCGATATTGTACATCTAAGCATCATTCGTTATTGCATATTGATAACATACCTGACAGTTTTGCAGCTAATTATTTGAAAGACGATCCAGCGGCAGAGTTAGCAACAGCGTCAACATCGCAGTCAGCACTTGTTTCGTCCACAGCTCATAAACTGTGCGTTGATTATAATGCTTTATTGGCTACCGCAATCGTTTTAGTTAAAACCAACTCGGGTTTATACCTACCTTGCCGAGCTATTTTGGATTCAGCCTCTCAGCTAAACTTCATAACAACTCGCTTTGCAAACCAGCTTAATTTGCAGACTAATAAATCTAATATAACTTTCTCCGGTATAGGTGATAACGCATTCGTAGCCGACAAATATGTTAATGTAACAGTGAAGTCTCAATTTGAAAACTTTTCAACCTCTTTTTCTGCTGTTATAGTTCCCTCTATAACAGATTACAAGTCCAATGTAAGTGGTAACGTAAGCAGTTGGAATATTCCACAAAACATCAAATTGGCAGATCCATTATTTCATAAAAGTGGCCGTGTCGATATGTTGATTGGAGCTAGTCTATTTTTCGAACTAATGTGTGTTGGCCAAATTCGTTTAAAAAATAACCTACCTATATTGCAAAAAACCTTGTTCGGATGGGTAGTGTCAGGTGGTAAGTTCAACACATCACACTCTTTGGCACTAGCTACAACCTGTAAATATCTTGATAATAATGGAGAAGAAGACATTGATGATCTTGTTAAAAAATTTTGGGAAATAGAGAATAATTTCGATGCAACATGTACTCATGCAACTGATGAGGCTTATTGCGAAAGCTTTTTCAAGCAAACAACAATTAGATTAAATTCTGGAGAATACTCGGTAAATTTGCCAAAGGTAAGACCAAGTAATGTTCTTGGTGATTCATTTGGACGAGCTTTGCAACGCTTTAAAACTCTAGAAAAAAAGCTTAATAAGTTCCCAGAAATTAAGCAGCAATATGTAGCTTTTATGAATGAATACATAGACTTAAGACATATGTCTCTACTCTCGTCATTCCCTGTTGAAAACAGTTATTATCTGCCTCATCATTGCGTAATGAAAGAAGATAGCACAACTACAAAATTGCGGGTAGTTTTTGATGGTTCCGCCAAAACGCTATCAGGGTTTTCATTAAACGACATACTTTGTACGGGACCCACAATACAACCCAAACTTTTCAGCACCATTTTGCGTTTTCGGCTGTTTAAGGTAGCACTTACTGGAGATATCTGCAAAATGTACCGATGTGTTAAAGTGTCTCATCCGGATGACTACTTACAGTGTATACTATGGAGGGAAAATCAAAATGATGAAATTAAGCCTTACAAATTAAACACTGTTACGTATGGTACAAAGCCAGCTGCATTTTTAGCTATTCGAGCTATGTATCAGCTTACATTTGATGAAGAAAATAATTTTCCGAAGGCAGCCAAAATTGTTAGACGAGATGTCTACGTTGATGACATGATCTCCGGTGGTGACTCAATTGATGAGGTATTGGAAATTCGTCAGCAGGTTTCAGATTTGCTCAAAACGGGTAATTTTAAAATTAGAAAGTGGTGCTCCAACGAAGCTTTGAAAGGCGTTTCACTAGTAGATTGTGAACAATTTTTCAAATTTCATGATGGAACCAACATAACGAAAACTTTGGGTCTAGTTTGGAACCCAAAGTCTGACAGCTTTATTTTTTCATTTTTATCAGTACCAAATAGCGACATTGTATCTAAGAGAGCCATATTGTCTACAATCGCTCGCATATACGACCCATTAGGTCTTATCGGCCCCATTATTACAAAGGCAAAATTATTTATGCAGATCTTGTGGAAACATAAACTAAATTGGGATGAAAGCCTTCCACAGTCTCTACATTGGGAATGGATTAACTTTATTACGAAACTATTCACAGTAAACAGCTTAGAGTTTCCTCGCTTTGTTCAAATATCGAATGCTTCCATTCAAATTCATGCTTTTTGCGACGCTAGTTTGGCAGCATATGGAGCGTGTGTATATGTACGCAGTGAACTTAGTGGAGTCGTCAGCACCAACTTATTATGTTCCAAATCGAGAGTATCCCCATTGAAGGCAATTACAATTCCTAAATTAGAGCTATCGGCCGCTCTGCTATTAGCCGAACTCGTAAATGTTGTCTTAACTTCCTTTTCAGTAAAATGTGAAGTACATTGTTGGTCAGATTCCACGATTGTTTTATCATGGCTACGTGAAGAATCTTCAAATTTCAACGTATTTGTCGCCAATAGGGTGAGTCGCATCCAAAAGCTTACAAATCAGATGACTTGGCATCATGTTCCCTCAGATCTAAATCCAGCAGATATTTTGTCCAGAGGCGCTCTACCAGAAGAACTACTGGCATCAAGGCTCTGGAAAAATGGTCCTAATTTCTTAAAAAATGGCTGCACAGCTTGGCCAAAGCTTTTAAACTTTATGGCTGATTTGCCCGAAAGAAGGCGCACGGTGTTAATAGCTGCTCCTGTAAATGATTGGTCAGTTAACTGCAAGTACCACAATTCCTTTTTTCAAATGCAACGTGTTTTTGGTTATGTTTATAAATTTGTAGTTTTGAAATTTGCAATACGCCAGGAAATTAAATCAGGTCTATTAACACCATTTGAATTAAAAATGGGCACGAATTTGTTGATACGCAACATACAAAAAATTCATTTTCCAAGCGAATATAGCGCCCTAAAGGCAGCTAAGCCAGTAGCACCATCCAGCAAACTATACCCACTAGCACCGTTCATAGATTCTTCAAACCTAATACGAGTGGGAGGACGACTCGAAAACTCTGATTTAAACTTCGAAGCAAAGCACCCCATCGTACTGCCAAAACATCACCCTTTTACGCGCGCATTAATAATGGGTTATCATAAAAAACTTTTGCACGCCGGGCCGCAGTGCTTGCTTGCTACAATTCGATTGCAGTATTGGCCTCTTGGAGGACGAAAGGCTGTAAGTGCAGTTGTTTCAAAATGTATCCAATGTTTTCGTTTGAGGCCCAAGTACGCACAGCATATTATGGGAAATTTACCTCGTGAGCGAGTGTTGCAGTGCAGAACCTTTCATACAACGGGCATTGATTTTTGCGGGCCTTTTTATTATAAATCTGGCGTTCGTAAAAGGCCACCAGTAAACTGCTACGTTTGCATTTTTATTTGTTTCGCCACTAAGGCTTCACACTTGGAGCTCGTTGCAGAGTTGTCGACACAAGCATTTTTAGCTGCATTGAAACGTTTTGTTTCTATCAGAGGAAAGCCACACACAATCTGGTCTGATAACGCCACAAACTTCGTTGGGGCCAAAAATGAGCTTGCAGAACTCAAACAACTGTTCATAAGTAAATCGCATTGTGAAATGGTACATCAAGTATGTCTAAATGATGGAATATATTGGAAATTCATCCCTCCACGATCTCCCCATTTTGGCGGTCTCTGGGAGGCGGCTGTAAAGGCAGCGAAATATCATTTTAAGCGCGTTATAGGACTTTCAATACTTTTGTTTGATGAATTACGGACATTGGTGTGCCAAGTATCGGCAATTTTGAACTCTCGACCATTGTGCCCGATTTCCGACAATCCAAATGATTTGGACGTCATTACTCCAGGTCATTTCCTAATAGGGGCACCACTAACTTCTATCATAGAACCCGATATTACTGACATAAATATATCCCGTTTAAACAGGTGGCAACAAATTTCATTTATGCAGCAAACCTTTTGGAAGAAGTGGAGCGTAGCTTATCTTACTCTACTTCAAGAACGTTCAAAATGGCGTTCCACATCCGCCAACATTGCTGAGGGTGATATGGTCTTACTAAAAGATGAAAATCTTCCACCACTTTATTGGCAAATAGGTCGGGTGATTGACCTCATACCTGGAGAAGATGGAGTAGCCCGAGTCGCATCAGTTCAAATTAGCAACAAAAGGGTGAAACGAGCTGTAGCAAAATTAGCAATATTGCCGATTGAAAATAACTAAATTGAAAGCCAGGGCCTTTCAACGGCGGGAGCATGTTCACCGCAGGTCCGTCCCTGCAGTTTTACATTGATCTTCAATTATTGTTTGTCTTATTGTAATTACATGAATTTAAGTTTGTGGCTGTGTATATATTTGAAACCATTTCAACTTTGCATATTTGTTGACAACAATAAAATTACTTACAAAATATTGAATATTAAGAATTATAACTGTAATACATAATGAAGTTCGCGATCTAGATGATGAAGTTATTTCTGTCGCTTTAGACTTGCAAATTCGTTCGTAAGAAAAATAAAAAATCGTTTTATTTTTCAACTAACTTGATAATTATTTCTGTAAAAAGGCTTACAGAATCCAACTGGGGAGACCTGCGAAGTTGCCATTCTCTTCTGATTCTTCTCTTTTCTGAGACAAGGTGTTCGATTTCAGAAGAACAAGTTCTGCTATTCATATTTCTAAAATTTGTAGTGGTAGCATGTTGCACGGCTTTTATAATATTTTGGTAAAAATCATTAATTGACTCATGAATATCCTCAGGAGTTCTCAGATATATTTTCCGTACAATGAGTACTTAAATATTTTTTATATTTTAGCCAATTCACTCTAGACTGGAATACACCTATGTTGTTAAATGGGGATCCAGTAGGTGAGTGATCGGAGGACAAATCCAATAAAGGCTCCACATGCATCTATTCTAAGGGGACGTTTTTTACGATTCCAAAGTCAATAACATCTGGGATCTTTCGCTGGTCAGATGGCCAATAGGTGGGACACCCGCTGGACATTACATCTAAACCCAATTTCGATATAGTATCAAAAAGCACACGACCTTTCGGGGAGATTAATCTTGAGCCCCAAAATGTGTGTTTAGCATTATAGACACCAGCAGCTATAAATCGGGATCCAAGAGAAGTAACAAAATTTGAGTAATGGTTTTCTGTAACTGAAGGCCGAGGCGGGGAATAAATTGATGAAATTACCAATTTACTGTGAATGTGTTCAATACAAATATTTGCTGCTTGAAAATATTCTTCACATGTCTCATTTAACAAGTAATGTTTAATTCTATTTTTAATTAGAATAGCCGAACCTCCACAAGATCTTCTACGTGGATCTTTAGTGTCATATAGTATATAGCCATTTATCCTGAAATAACTTCTTGACGTCAGGTGAGTTTCAGCAATCAACATAACATCGATTTGCCTTTCCCTCAGGAAGTGTTCGAGTTCATTTTTATGTTGGCGTATGCCGTTTGCGTTCCAGAAACATATTTTTAAATAAATCATTTTTTAAAATAGCCTGTAAAATAGTTGATTGCATTTTTAGCATTTCCTGCATCATGGTGGCCATAGAAGCCGTAAACGTGTTTATTGATTGAACCAAAGTCTGCAATGTGGCGTCAAGGTTGCTAAAATATGCGTCGGGCTGTTGAGACTTGGACTTCTGATTCGCGTTTGGTATATTAGTCTTAACCACATTGGCATAAGAAACTTGGTTAGAGCTTGGAACATTTATTTGGGTTGTTGACTGACCTGCTTGAGGAAAATTGTTGCTTGAAATGAATTGCGATTGCTGGGACGGCTTGGGAGAAGTTAATGATTTATTTGGCATTGAGCGTTTGAAGTGGGTACAAACGGGGCAGCCCCTGTAATTAGCAGTATGATTACCTCCACAATTACTACATTTTTTTACATTTGTGTCAGTTTTTGATTTGGTGCACTGTGATGTGCCATGGAGATCACCACACACAACACAGACAGTGGGCAATTTACAATATGTCTTAGTGCCCATAATCCTGGCAGTTCATGCACTAAACTCGTCCTGAGCGCTTATGAGGCTCCTCTACAGTAACTTTCCGGTGTAGAAGGTATTTAACATTATATATTGGATGAACCTCATTCTTCTTTAAGGTGACATCTCCAGGTTCTAATTCCACCCTAAACATGGGCTGAGGTATCTTTTCTCGGTTTCTGATGTTAAAAACATTCTTAATTCTGAACCCTTTCTTCTCCAAACCAGTTTTAACGTCATTAGGATCTACGCCAGAATCAATGCCTTTAACAACAACTTGGAGGCCTTTCGCACTTTTAAGCTGATAGGTGTAAAAAGCTCTATTTTCTTTCTCCAAGTCGTCCGTCAATTTGCGGTAATCATTTTCATGAATTACCTGGATTTTTGTTTCTTTAATATTTCCATGATGTACAGATGTTACGCTGAAGGTATTTTCACCTATTACGGTAATAAGTTTGCTTACCAGTTCCTTAGATGTAGGCTCTCTTAAATAAATTGGAGGAGGTTTAAACAATATTTTTGAACATGTTGGCTCATCCGTTTGGAGAATAGCAAACCTATTAGTATCAGAAGGCTTACCGGGGTCCTCATCTTTAGCTATTTTAGGTTTTGATGATAATTGGGCAGATTAAGGGCTTCGTTGCCGTTTCAAAACGGTGATGTATTTATCCATGCCTACTTGGGTTTTCGGCTTATTGGCGCTAGTTGAACTAGAAGATGTTTTTTCTTCAGATGTTGCAAATATATTTGACGAACACGATCGCCTGCAGTTTCTTTCCCTTGTAGAAAGAGGATTTTCTAACGATTTTTGTAAAGATTCCTCTTCAGAAATCCAAATATTTCTACTAGTTGAGCTAAGCTCTTTCTCAGAATTGCATCTGCTAGGTACACTCACGCAGTTTTTTTTATTAACAAAAAAAGAATTTTAAAATAGACAAAATCCCCTGAAGAAGTGAACATAAAATTCACGAAACGTTGGGAATAATATGTAATAAAGATTTTGCATTTTTATTGACATAAAAAAAGTTAGGCCTCACCAGCTAAGTATGTATATACTAAAAACAAATAACTAAATACGTTGGCCAAAAATATTATTACTACAATTATACAAATTATCGGATAGCTTGCCGAACTTAGAAACTTTTTATCAAATTTCGAAGCATCGACAGGGAAAACATATTTCAGCAACAAAAATTAGAAACATGAAAGGATTTTTCCAACACATTTCTTTCAAGACAGTTCTCTTGTGACTCTCCAACCAAACGGTCGTAAAAAGGGAACAAAAAAATAAAATAAAATCATTGCTTAAACGCTTTCAAAATTAAATTGTAAAAACAATAACAAGTTATTAAAAAAAAAAACAACGGGAAAATAAATTCCTTACATCTCATTAAATAAACAATAAAATCAATTTCAATAAAACAAGTGCGGTGGCAGTGCATTGTTATTGTTGTTATTGTGCGTGAAGATTAACTACCCAGTGGGGAAAAAACTATACATTAAAGTTTTTGTTTTCTTACAAAACCGCTATAAGTGGAAGAGCGAATTTATACAAAAGAAAAACTTTATGACAATTATTTTTATATACTTTTAAATTAAAAAAAAAATATAAATAAAAAAAAAAAAATTGCATGAGTGTACCTAGTAGATGCAATTCTGAGAGGGAGCTTCGCTCCACTAGAAAAAACCTCTGGATTTCTGAAGAGGAATCATTGAAAAAATCATTGGACAATCTCCTGTCTCTAAGAGATAAAAAACGCACGCGTTCGTGCTCGCCAAACATTGTTGTTGCTACAGACGACAAACCATCTTCAAGTCTAGCTATTGTTGATAAACCGAAAACTCAAGTGGGTATGGATAGGTATACAACCGTGGTTAAACGTCAGCGAAGCCCTAAATCCGCGCAAACATCATCGCAACCAAAAATGTCCAAGGGCGATATTACCTCTGCGACAACCAACTACATAAGTGACGAGCCAACTACATAAAAAAAACATTTAAACCGCCACCAATATACTTGAGAGAACCTACATCTAATGAGCTGGTAACAGCACTTATTACGGCAATTGGTAAAGACACCTTCAACGTAACATCAGTGAAGCACGGACAAATAAGTGAAACAAAAATCCAAGTCAACTGCGAAAATGATTACCGAAAACTTTCTGCCGCTCTGGAAAAAGAGAAAAGATATTTTTATACTTATCAACCTAAAAGTGCTAAAGGCCTTCAGGTTGTTATAAAAGGTATTGACCCTTATGTAGACACGGATGAGGTTAAGACTGCACTGCTAGATAAAGGCTTTAAAATAAAAAATGTGGTAAATATGCGGAACCGTGAAACGATTCCTCAACCCATGTTTAGGGTTGAACTGGTACCTTGGGATATTATTCTCAAAAAGAATGAAACTCACCCAATTTATAACCTTAAATTTCTTCTTCGTCGCAGAGTTACCGTTGAGGAGCCGCACAAGCGTTTAGGTCCTGTTCAATGCCTAAACTGCCAGGAATTTGGCCATACTAAGGCCTATTGTATACTGCCCGCAGTTTGTGTTGTGTGTGGAGATCTACACGGCACTTCACAGTGCAAAAAACCAAAGACTGACTCGAGCGCTAAAAAACGCAGTAACTGTGGAGGTAACCACACTGCAAATTACAGGGGCTGTCCTGTTTACACTCATTTTAAACAATCAATGACAAATAAGTCATCCCTTACCTTCAAGCAACCGCAGCAGTCAAATATTATTTCTGCTAACAATTTTCCCCAGATAGGCCAGTCTACCAGCCAAATAATTATGCAAAACCCCAAACAAGTTTCATATGCTAATGTGGTCAAAACCGATACACAAAACTTGAATCAGGAGCCCATGCCCCAAAATTCCGATCAAAATTTTAAAAATCTTGAGGCAACTCTGCAGACTCTTGTTTCATCCATAAACACATTTACGGTTTCTATGACGAACATGATGCGGAAATGCTGAAAATGCAATCCACTATTTTGCAGGCAATTTTCACAAAATGAATTGGTTTAAAATATGTTTCTGGAACGTAAACGGCATCCGCCAACACAAAAATGAACTTGAGCACTTCCTTATGGAAAAACAAATCGACATAATGCTGATTGCTGAAACTCACTTGACAAGCAACAGTTATTTCAAAATTAATGGCTACATACTGTACGACACAAAAGATCCCCGTGGAAGATCTTGCCGAGGATCGGCAATTCTAATAAAATCCAGAATTAAACACTTTTTAATGAACGAGACATGTAAGGAATATCTCCAAGCAACAAACATATGTATTGAACATTTTCATCACAAAATTGTTATCTCATCGATTTATTCCCCACCCCGGTTTTCAGTAACAGAAAATCAATATACAAATTTTTTCAATTCACTTGGGCCTCGATTTTTAGCGGCTGGCGACTATAACGCTAAACACACTTTTTGGGGATCACGTTTAATTACCCTGAAAGGCCGTGTGCTTTTTGACACCGTTTCCAAAATGAACTTAGAAGTGGTTTCAAGTGGACACCCCACTTATTGGCCGTCAGACCGACGAAAGATCCCTGATGTTATAGATTTTGGAGTTGCGAAAAATTTTCCTTTAGAGTGGATGCAAGTGGAGCCTTCATTAGATTTGTCATCAGATCACTCACCCACTATAATCTCTGTTTCGTTTCCCCAAGAGATTGGCTCCCCGTTGACCGTCAATAGAGTTAATTGGCTAAAATACAAAAAATTTTTGAGTACACATTGTACTGAAAATATTGCCTTGAGAACGCCTGAGGATATCAATGTATCAATTAACGATTTTTCTGAAAACCTCAAACTGGCCGTACAGCATGCAACCACTAGTCATATAAGATCCAGAAATGAAATCAATAGAACTTATTCGTCTGAAATTGAGCAACTTCTCTCAGAAAAAAGAAGAGTCAGAAGAGAATGGCAACTTCGCAGATCTTCCCAGCTTAAAACTAGGCTACGGGAATGCATAACTCAGTTAAGAAATCTGCTTGAAGTCCATAGAATGGCTTCCCTTAAAACATATTTGGAAAGCCTTGATGGTACTCCTCAATCTGATTATTCCTTGTGGAAAGCGACAAAAGATTTAAAAAGACCCGTAATAGGTAAGCCACCTTTGCGAACTTCAACTGGCGACTGGATGGTGTATGTTAACCATTTGAGAAATGTTTTTATTTCAAATGATATAACAAATGATGCATCTGAATTACCACCATATGTAGTTAGACCCCCTGTGTCTTTGCGATTCACATTTCAAGATGTAAAACAAGGTATCAGTAACATAAACCCCAGGAAAGCTCCAGGTATTGATCAAATTATTGGCCAAATGCTTGAACAGTTACCTCGTGCAGCGAGAAGGCTTCTACTTTTTATTTTTAACGCTATTTTACGCCTTGAGTATTATCCTACAGAGTGGAAAGTCTCAAGGATTACTATGATACCCAAGCCAGGGAAGGATCCCACTAAAGTAGAGTCATATAGACCAATAAGTCTACTACCAACAATTTCAAAACTGTTCGAAAAATTGTTAATGGCGAAGTTGAGTCCAATATTGAACAATGTGGGATGCATCCCTGATCATCAATTTGGTTTTCGGGCTAAACATAGCACCATAGAACAAACGCACAGACTAGTCAATGTCATAAGACAGACCTTTAAGGAGAAGAAGTATTGCTCAGCTCTATTCATTGACATTTCTCAAGCTTTCGATAAAGTGTGGCACGACGGGTTGATGCACAAAATAAAGTTAAACTTGCCTGTAAATACTCACAAGCTTCTGGAAAGCTACTTATATGGGCGGAAGTTGGTTATCAGAGAAGGCGACTTTATAAGCCCAACTCAGCCAATCGAAGCAGGTGTTCCCCAAGGCAGCATACTGGGGCCTACTTTATACTTAATTTACGCCTCTGACATTCCAACGACATCCGGAATTCATACGTCAACCTTTGCAGATGACACAGCGTTTTTGAGTGTTCATGAAAACCACCAATTAGCTTCACGAAATTTACAGGAATACATTTCAATATTAGAGAAATGGCTTAAACTATGGAAAATCAAAGTTAATGAACAAAAATGTACTCATGTCTCATTCACTCTGTGTAGGCAAACATGTGCGCCTATCCAAATAAACAACTCACCTATTCCGCAGCAAAATGAAGTCAAGTACCTTGGTATACACCTCGACCGTAGGCTAACGTGGAAGTCTCACATTGAAGCAAAAGTCACTCAGATGAAACTAAAAGCAGCGCAACTAAATTGGCTTATGGGCAGAAACTCGACATTGAAGTTGGATTGCAAACTTCTGTTATACAATGCAATTCTAAAACCTATATGGTGCTACGGAATTCAATTATGGGGCACCGCCTCAGCGTCAAATATTGAAAAAGTTCAAAGGCGACAAAACCAAATTCTTCGAACAATTACTGCAGCTCCATGGTACGTAAAAAATTCACGAATTCATAACGATCTGAGTGTTCCGCTGGTAAAAGAGGAATTTTCTAAGTACGCGACAAGGTATGTCAGTAAACTGGAACTTCATCCAAACCCTCTTGCGCGCAATATACTTAATTTTGGTGGCCACACTCGGCTTAAAAGAAGGGATACCACTGCCACCATCAAATTGCTCAATAGGTGATTTTACCGAAATAGCTCCCGCATAATAAAACTTTTTGTCTAGCATTTTCCGGACTTAAGAATCCCATTTTTTAAATTTAGTATTAAGATTTGAATACTTATTGTTAGTTCATTTTGAAGATTCAATAAATAAAAAACGCTACAAAAAAAAAAAAAAAAGTGTAGGGAGTAGTGTTTTGTCTTTCGTGTTATGCAAACGTTTTTTGTATTATCGTCGGAGATTTTTATATTGTCAAGAAATGCACATGTGATCCGCGTTTTTTTATTTTATAAATTTATTTCTATGCTTTTGTTTTCGTGTTTATGTTTTTAATTAAACCTAAGTGGAAAATAAAATAAATTTCAATAAAATACCAACTAAAAGATAAAGCAAAATTACACGCAGTTAAAATAAAAACAATAATTTCAAGTTCAATGACTAAACAGTTATAAAAGAAAAAAAAACCAACAAAAACAATAACAAATCATTTGCATTCATTTAAACACTTAAACCCACCAACAAGCATAATTTTGTGCATGCCATAAAAAAAAATGTGAATGCTACCCAATAAACAATTTCAACAACCATCACTATAAAAAAAAAAATATACATATACAGCTATGGACATATAAATGGCACAGACTCCAATTGAGCATAAATTCACGCGCTTTACAACGAAAAAATTTCAAAAATACAAGTTTTTTTGTTTTCTTATTATTCGTTGTAAGATTAATTATCTCAACAACACTCAAATGTTCCGTTATATTTCGTTAATAATTCACCGTTATATTTTTTTTATAAAAAGTGCTAATTTTAAGTGGACATATAAATGGCACAATTTACTTAAAGAAGGCAGTTCTCGCGAAAATTTATTTCAAACCACTTCTTATTTTTCCTAGTTAAAAAATAATTGTAAAGTGTGAAAATTTTTTAAAAATGGGTTCAGGCAAACATACAACAACTGAGGAAAGGCGAATAATATGGAAACTGCATGAAGACGGAAAAAAATTGTCAGAAATTGCTGAAGTAATGAAAGTTTCTAGAAAAAAAGTGTATAACGCAATCAAATCATGTGTTGAGAACCCCAATGTATTGATTAAGGGTAAAACTCGAAAGCCAAGGCCTCGAAAAACAAATGTGCGTACGGATGGAGCTCAGAATGGCGAAAATTGATCCATTTAAGTCCTCACGACAGATAGCATCTGAAATTAACGAATATTTGGGCGCGGAAATATCTAGCAGACTTGTTAGAAGAAGATTAAATGAGGCAAATCTCTTTGGGCGAATTTCTAGAAAAAAGCCACTCCTCTCAAAAAAGAATATTTCCAAACGACTAGTCTTCGCCAGAACGCACAAAAAAAAACCTATTAGTTTTTGGAAAAACGTATTATGGAGTGATGAAACTAAAATAAATAGAATAGGACCAGATGGCAGAACCTTTGTACATCGTCCTAAAGGACAATAATACAATCATCGGTTCACTCAGAGGACGGTAAAATACGGCGGAGGTAGCATTATGGTATGGGGCGCATTTTCTTGGCATGGCGTAGGTCCTCTTGTAAAAATTAATGGGAAAATGGACAAGTTTCAGTACCTAGACATTTTAAAAAACCATATGGAACCATATGCTTTCGATTCGATGCCAATTAAGTGGAAATTCATGCAAGACAATGACCCCAAACACTCCTCCAAACTAATAAAAAATTGGTTTAGTGCAGAGCAGATCGACGTTTTGGATTGGCCAGCCCAGAGTCCTGACTTAAATCCAATAGAAAACCTTTGGAACGAAGTCAAGGTTGAAATCGCGAAAAAAAATTATAAAAATATGGACGATTTGTGGTCAGCCGCGCAAGAAGCTTGGTATGCTACACCCAAAGCAAAATGTCAAAAACTTGTGGAAAGTATGGGTCGTAGGTGCGAAGCGGTCATCGGAAATAAAGGTTACAGTACCAAATATTAACGGTAAAATACTTTTACATACCAAAAACCCAAATAATTCAATACTAAAATCATTTTTTTCTTATATTTAGATATTGTGCCATTTATGTGTCCAGTTTTTTTCACTGGTGTTTTTTTCTTTTAATAATAAAATTTTTTTTAACTAATGAATTTTTATTTTAGTTCTTCTCAATAATAAATATACTTAATAACTCTTAGAAAAAAACTAAAAACTTGTTGCTTGTTAATTGTTTTTACCCAATAGTAGCAAACGAATGAACTCTCTGTAAGATGTGCCATTTATATGTCCATAGCTGTATATATAAATTAAATAAAATAAAACAACACCAACAACAAAAATAATTTAATACCAAGACATGGCCAGATCAGGGCTTTTATGGCCCTTTTACAGGCATTGTTGCTAAACTCCCTACCTCCATCGCATAATAGAAGCTACTTTGCAATGTAGGGGACGCCGAGTTAATTGTTGTTGATTATAATAGTGTTGAAGGTATATACCACTGGATACTTTATAGTCAACCCAGCAGCAATTAAGTTCGGCCTCACCTATACAGCAAAGACAACATTTGATTGTTGGTCTTTCATCGTTGATGACAGGTAACTTTAAAATTGATTTCTGTAGCATACGTGGGCTGAGAACGAATTTCTTTTCCGTTTATGCACACACATGTCTCCATAGGCCGGATATTTTTGCCTTGTGTGAAACCCAGGTGTCTGAGAATGCTGATCCACAGGATTTTCACATACCTGGGTATCAACTTCTATCCCTATTTAATTTCCACCGGGGCCTTGTAGTTTACGTTCGCAATGAAGTTGTGTTCCAATGCCAGCAACCATTAGGCATGCACGATGCCGAATTTACCTGTCTTTGGGTTAAATTCAAAATCAGGTCACACTTTTTGCATTTCGGGTTTCTATACAGAAGTCCAAATGCGGAGAGGGATACTACCTTTTCTGGTTTCGATACCCTCTCTGACTCCATATCGAAGATCCTGGAGAGTTGTCCGAGCAGTGAAATCGTTGTTGCTGGTGATTTCAATGTTCACAACTTATCCTGGCTTCGCCATTCGAGTCATACAACTCCAGAAGGCCAATATGTCGAGTTATTCGCTGCGCACAACCACCTAGCGCAATTAGTGAATGAGCCAACGCATATTCCATGTGTTGAAGGGCACCACTTAAATACACTTGACCTATTCCTGACTTCGCACCCTGAAAAGCACCAAGTCAGCGTTAGTGCACCTCTCGGCAATTCGGATCATTGCACCATTTCTGCCTCCTTTTCAATCTCTGAACTTCGTAACGTTTCGAAATCAGCTACGAAACGTTCAATATTTATTTACGAAAAGGCGCGTTGGGCTGAGCTCAACCAATTTTATGAGCATTTTAATTGGAAACTTTGCTTTCTAGATAACGACATAAATGCTTCTGCAAAAGTGGTCGAGAATATGATATTGCTAGGGATGAAATCATTTATCCCCTCCAAGTAGATTTCGGTTAAACCAAGAGTGAAATCCTGGTTTAATCAGACGTGCAAAAACGCAGTCAGATCTAGAGAGGAAGCATTCAGTATTTGGCGTTTAAACAAAAACCCAGAGACTGATTTGCTACGCAAAAAGGCGAGATCTTCGTGTGCCAAAGTACTTAGGCGTGAAAAGTTTCTTCACGAACAGCGCCTTCGTGCCAAGGTCCTTACTGCTCCCCGGGGCAGTAAGACCTTTTGGTCATTCGTTAAGAGGGTAAAGAACAATACTAGTTCGTCAATTCCAACTCTCTTAAAGAATGACCAAGCATTCACCGACCCGGTTGACAAGGCTAACCTGCTGGCTGAAATTTTTGCAAGCAATTCTTACTTGCCGGAAAGCAGTCAATCACTTCCTGAGCTCGAAAGAGTATCTGCAACTATGCCAAAGATATTTTTCCGGGCTCGAGCAGTTAAAAGGGTTTTGGCCGACCTCGACATAAATAAGACTCCTGAACCGGATGGCATCCCAGCACTGGTCTTGAAGCAGCGCTCTTCTACGCTTGCGCGTCCGTTAGCACACCTCTTCAGCAAACTTTACCATGTTGGTGAGTTTCCATCGTGCTGGAAGGTTGCTAATGTAACGCCAATCCCCAAAAAGTGTGAAACTAATAACCCCGAAAATTACCGCCCAATTGCAATTTGCTCTGCGCTATCCAAAGTGATGGAAAGTATGGTCAACTATCACCTTATGAAATATCTAGAGTCACATAAATTACTTTGTGAACGCCAATATGGATTTCGCAAGGGTCGTTCTACTGGCGATCTTATGGCATATCTGTCAGAGAAATGGTGCCACTCAATCCATCATTTTGGCGAAAGTAAGGTGGTGGCTCTGGATATTTCCAAAGCGTTTGACAGAGTGTGGCATGGTGCGCTACTGGCAAAACTTACTACTTTTGGTGTCGGTAATGACTTCTCTCGATTTATATCGAGCTTTCTCAGAGACCGCACTATACGAGTTGTTATAGATGGGGTCTCATCAAACGAGTTCAAGATTAATTCAGGGGTACCGCAAAGCTCCGTTCTTTCTCCTACCCTATTCCTTATATTCCTAAATGACCTGTTATACCAAACTTCCAACCCTATCCACTCCTTCGCGGATGACAGCAGCATCTGCCATTCGTACTCTTTCAGTTATAGGCCCAGCCTATCCGAGAACGTTGCCAAGAGGCAAAATATGAACGACTCACTAAACAGTGATCTTCTATTAATCTCCGAATGGGGTCGTAAAAACAGGGTCGCCTTAACGCTCGTAAGACCCAATGTTGTTTATTAACACACAAACAAACAACCACAGATGCTGCTTTATCTGTACTCATGGATGGTATAAATATTGAGGAATCGGAAGCTCTTGATGTTCTTGGAATGAAGATACAGTGTGATGTTCGCTGGACTGAACACATTTTTCATATCTCTAAAGAAGCATTCAAGTGCCTAGGGTTTCTAAAACGGTGTAAGATGTACTTCACTCCATCTGATCTCCTTACTATTTATACCACCTATATCCGACCAAAAATGGAATACAACTCTCATGTTTGGGCCGGTGCCCCAAAATCAACTTTGGGGTTACTCGACCGTGTGCAGGAGAGGGCGAAGAAGCTTATCGGTGACAGTAGGGTATCCAACTCTATTGACTCACTGGAGCATCGACGCTGTGTGGGGTGCGTTACTCTGTTCTATCGTTACTACAATGGATTTTGCTCTGACGAGATTAGGGACCTTGTTCCTGAAACCCGCACATTTTTACGTAGCACGCGTGCATCGTTCAGGGCTCATCCATTTGTGGTCGATTGCTCAGGGAATCGTACTACGCATTACAGAGAGAATTCGTTTTTCATCCGTACGCTCCGCCTGTGGAATAAGTTACCTGCTGGCGTTGTTTCCTGTCTGTTATAACGTTGAAAGGTTCAAGTCAAATGTTCACAAATACTACTCCCTCTTTCCTCCTCCTCACAACCTATTTTCCTAGTTCTGGTACAATGCACTGCATATGTAGGGGTCATCCCCTGAGTACTGGTCCAAGTTAAAAAAAAATAACACCTGCACATACAATAAATACAACAGCACAGGTTAAAAAATTATTTAATAGTTATACTGTCAAGGAAGAATTGGAGAAAATAGAAGCGACATTTCATAGCAAAATACTGAAACGAATGTCGACATTAAAATTATAAAAAGAAAAATACACCACTTAAAGCAAGGTATACAGAATTTTGTTTCCACGGACGATTTCACAAGCTTCATGACAAACCAAACAGAAAGGGCTAGATATATATCGATGAATATCAAACAAACTCACATTAAAAAACTAGATACACTAAAGGAAACACACTTTTGTAAATTAGGACTAGTTTTCAACGAACACTGGTTTGAAAACAAAACAAATGTAACAATACCATGGGAAAATAGATGGTTATTGTCGTTGGGAAAGAAGTTTGCTCTACCAATAAACCGAAATAATTTTTCACCTCTTAGAATAATTGCGGACGTAGAGCAGTGTATACAAAAGATAAGTGAAAACAATTTTGACAACAAAGAAAAAGAAGTGGCCAGAGCTGAAATAGCAAACAAATTAACGTTTTTCAACAGACGAATGAAGAACACTCCAAGGGAAAAATTTATACTTGCGGTTTTCGGAAAGACTAACAAAAAATTTTTGAAAAGACATAAGAATACACAATCTGACAAAGGAAACAAAACGGTTGCAATATACAAAAATCAATACGAGGAGAAAATGAATGAACTACTTCAGGATAAAAACACATATAAGATAACAAGAAC
Organism: Thecocarcelia acutangulata; assembly: GCA_914767995.1. Taxonomy (NCBI): domain Eukaryota; kingdom Metazoa; phylum Arthropoda; class Insecta; order Diptera; family Tachinidae; genus Thecocarcelia; species Thecocarcelia acutangulata. Next base: position 62,829,935 of record OU612096.1, on the reverse strand, counting down.
AGATCCCACCCAAAAATTGATGAAACTAAACAATAATATTGTGAATGAGCTACATAAAAAGGAATACATAGACTACAATAAAAAACGGAAACTTACATGCTCCGCTGCAAATGCGCCGAGTATTTATGGACTACCGAAAACACACAAAGACAATGTGCCCTTACGACCTATTATATCATCGTTTCAGGTCCCATGCTACCAACTGAGCAAACATTTAGGACAAATACTAAGAAACATAGTATCTGAAAAATACAGCATAAAAAACTCAATGGAACTAAAAAATGGACTTAAGAATCTTAAACTGGACCCAAATGAATGTATTGTCTCTTTTGATGTTGTCTCCCTGTTCACTAATATTCCTATCCCCTTGGCCATAAATAACGTAATGAATAATTGGAACTTAATAAAACAACATACTAAGATTCCAAGATCTAAATTCTTAGATGTCCTCAAATTCTGCCTTTACGAAAATAACTATTTTACATATGACAATAATATCTACAATCAAACATTCGGCATGCCTATGGGAAACCCGCTGTCACCCATTATTGCTGACATTGTTTTGGACAATTTATTGGACGTAGCCTTAGCTGAATTATATGACAAAAATATTCACATAAAATATATAACAAAATTGGTAGATGACATTTTAGCTGTAATAAATACTGACAATCAAAATGAAATTTTAAGCACTCTAAATGTATATCATCCCAAAATAAAATTCACTATTGAAGTAGAAAATAAAGGAAAAATCTTCTATCTAGACACCACACTTTATAGACAAGGTGACAAAATATATTTCGACTGGCATACCAAAAGCATCTCATCAGGAAGAATAATCAACTATTATTCAACCCAACCCAAATCACAAATAATCAACACAGCCAAAAAATTAGTAAACAAGGTATTAGAAATAAGTGATGAAAAATTTCATAACAAGAATATAAAGAAAATTTCGGAAATGCTAACCAAAAATAGTTCCGCCATATCTTATCAAAAATATCATAAATACACCAAATCATCCAAAAAGCAATAGAAATGGCAACCCTAACAATGAAAGCAAACAATATTACAGCATCAAATATATACCTGGATTAACAGACAACCGCAATATAAAATGTGCAATAAACAATAACAACATAACATTGGCTTTTAAACCAAATAAGACTTTAAGCACAATATTCACAAAAACAAAAACACCTATAGACAAACTACAACAAAACAACGTTGTCTATCAAATTCCATGTAAAGGTGATGATAACAACAGCTGTGATATCGTTTACATAGGCACAACAAAAAGAAGTTTAGCAGTTAGAATAAATGAACATAAGACAGACATTAATAAGAAAAAAGAAAGCACTGCTTTATCGCAACATACTGTACAAACCAAACATATACCCGACTTTAACAACATCAAAATACTGGACAAAGAAAATAATGTTAAAAAACGTTACACAACAGAAAGCTTAAGAGTACAGCAAAAAATAAACAGAACAATGAACAAAAAAGAATATACTGACAACTTAAGCGCCATAATTTTTTTTTTTTTGTCATTTATTTATTGAATCTTCAAAATATGAACTAACAATAAGTATTTAAATCTTAATACTAAATACAAAAATTATTTAAGTCCAGCCACTGCTAGACAAAAGAGTTTCATTTCGCGCGAATAATATCGGTAGAATCACCTATTTAACGTTCTGATGGTGGCCAGGGTATCCCTTCTTCTCAACCGAGAGTGGCCGCCAAAATTAAGTACGTTGCGTGCAAGAGGATTTGGGTGAAGTTCCAGTTTACTGATATACCTTGTGGCATACTTAGAGAACTCGTCAGTTACCAGCGGAACACACAGATCCTTGTGAATTCGTGAGTTTCTTACGTACCATGGAGCTGCAGTAATCGTACGAAGAATTTGGTTTTGTCGTCTTTGAATTTTTTCAATGTTAGATGTTGAGGCGGTTCCCCATAATTGAACTCCATAGCACCATATAGGCTTTAAAATTGCGTTATATAACAAAAGTTTGCAGTCCAACTTCAATGTCGAATTTCTGCCCATAAGCCAATTTAGTTGCGCTGCTTTTAATTTCAACTGAGTGACTTTTGCATCAATGTGAGGCTTCCACGTTAGCCTACGGTCGAGGTAAATACCAAGGTATTTAGCTTCATTATGCTGCGGAATAGGTGTATTGTTAATTCGGAGAGCCGAACATGTTTGCTTACGCAGTGTGAATGTAACGTGGGTACATTTTTGTTCATTAACTTTTATTTTCCAAAGTTTCAACCATTTCTCTAATATTGAAATATACTGCTGCAAATTTCGTGAAGCTTCTTGATGGTTTTCATGAACGCTAAAAAAGCTGTGTCATCTGCAAAAGTTGAAGTATGGATTCCGGATCTCGTTGGCATGTCAGATGCGTAAATTAAATATAGAGTGGGTCCTAGAATGCTACCTTGGGGAACTCCTGCTCCAATTGACTGTGAGAGACTTGTAAAGTCACCTTCTTTGATAACAAATTTCCGGTCGTATAAGTAGCTTTCCAGAAGCGTGTGAGTATTTGCAGGCAAGTTCAACTTTATTTTGTGCATCAGTCCGTCGTGCCACACTTTATCAAAAGCTTGGGAAATGTCGATGAATAGAGCTGAACAGTACTTTTTGTCTTCAAAAGCCTGTCTTATGACATTGACTAGCCTATGTGTTTGTTCTATGGTGTTATGTTTAGCCCGAAAGCCAAATTGATGATCAGGGATACATCCCACATCATTAAGTATTGGAGACAACTTCGCCATTAAAAATTTTTCGAACAGTTTTGAAATTGTTGGTAGTAGACTTATTGGTCAATATGAATCTACTTTAGTCGGATCCTTCCCTGGCTTGGGTATCACAGAGACCTTCCACTCTGCAGGATAGTATTCTAGGCGCAAAATATCGTTAAAAATAAGAAGTAGAACTCTTCTAGCTACACGAGGTAACTGTTCAAGCATTTTACCAGTAATTTGATCTATACCTGGAGCTTTCCTGGGGTTTATGTTATTGATAACGTTTTCGACATCTTGAAAGTTAAGTCTCAAAGACACAGGCTGTCTAACAGCATACGGCGGAAATTCTGCTGCAGCATCCGCTGAATCATTTGTCGTAAAAACATTTCTCAAATGATCAACGTACACCATCCCCTTTTCGGAATCGCTTCGTGCCCAGTCGCCAGTTGAAGTTCGCAAAGGTGGCTTACCTATTACGGGTCTTTTCAGACCTTTTGTCGCTTTCCACAGAGAATAGCCAGATTGCGGAGTACCATCCAAGCTTTCCAAATATGTTTTGAGGGAAGATATTCTCTGTATTTCAAGCAGATTTCTTAGTCGAGTTACACATTCCCGTAGCCTAGTTTTAAGCTGGGGAGACCTGCGAGTTTGCCACTCTCTTCTAACTCTTCTTTTTTCTGACAGGAGTTGCTCAATTTCAACCGAATAAGTTCTATTGTTCTCATTTCTGGATCTTATATGACTAGTGGTAGCATGCTGTACGGCCAGTTTGAGGTTTTCAGAAAAATCGTTAATTGACGCATCAATATCCTCAGGTGTTCTCAAGGCGATATTTTCACTACAATGTGTAATCAAAAATTTTTTGTATTTTAGCCAATTAACTCTATTGACGGTCAACGGGGAGCCAATCTCTTTGGGGAACGAAACAGAGATTATAGTGGGTGAGTGATCTGATGACAAATCTAATGAAGGCTCCACTTGCATCCACTCTAAAGGAAAATTTTTCGCAACTCCAAAATCTATAACGTCTGGAATCTTTCGGCGGTCTGACGGCCAATAAGTGGGATGTCCGCTTGAAACCACATCTAAGCTCATTTTGGAAACGGTGTCAAAAAGCACACGGCCTTTCAGGGTAATTAAACGTGATCCCCAAAAAGTGTGTTTAGCGTTATAGTCGCCGGCCGCTAAAAATCGAGGACCAAGTGATTTGAAAAAATTTGAATATTGGTTTTCTGTTATTGAAAATCGTGGTGGTGAGTAAATCGAGGATATAACGATTTTTTCATGAAAATAATCAAGGCATATATTTGTAGCTTGGAGATATTCCTCACGTGTCCCGTTCATTAGATAATGCTTAATTCTGGTCTTTATCAAAATTGCCGAACCGCCGCAAGATCTTCCACGGGGATCTTTTGTGTCATTTATAATATTATTATAAAAAATAGTGCTTAAGAAAATTACTGTATAAATGTTGTATTACTTGATTATAAATATAATTTCAATAATTTTGTGTTTAATGTTGTAAAATCACAAAAATGTAAGTTTCTCAAATATTGTTTTCTACTTAAGATATTAATGTAATTTCATAAAAAACTTTCTTTTTAAAATAGACAAAATCCCCTGAAGAAATGAACATAAAATTAACGAAAGGTTGGGAATAATATGAAATAAAGATTTTTTTAACTAGGCCTAACTTTTTTTATTGACATAAAAAAAGTTAGGCCTCACCAGCTAAGTATGTATATACTAAAAACAAATAAAAAAAGAATTAATTAAAAAAAAATGTCAGAAAATATTTCTTTTATATAGGATCACTCTTTTTACCTATTACAGTTTTTTTATTACTTTCCGATCAAAAACTAACACGTCCGCTCAAGAAAACAAAACTTTAATCTATAGTTTTTTCCAACTTCTCTGCACGCACAATAACAACAATAACAATGCACTGCCACCGAATAACGTATTGTTACATTTTCAAATATTTTTTTTTTTTTTTTTTAATTTTCACTTTGCTATTTCATTTTCATAAATAACAAACAGCTGATTAAATGGTTTAACAATTTTACCATTTTGCACGGAAAAAAAGTACGGGTAAAGTCTGGTAAAATGAGAAACACAAATTACTCTCTCAGTAGCTTTCTCATTTACCCAATTTTAAACACAAGAAACACTTTTCGTGCAAATTGAGAGCCCGCGGGTTCCCGCGTTAACGACGTCGAACACAACTAATAAATTAACACAACCACCTTCAAAATATAGAATTTTAATTAATTTTTTAAAATACCTAAATTTTGTATCATAATTACTTTTCACTTTACTCTTCTTCTTCGCTATTTTTTACGTTTCTTACCTTTTTTGGTAAACAAAAACTTTCAAAAACAACTTTCGGCGAAGTTTCAATCTGACATCGGCAGTAGTGATTAAACGAACAAAATGCGTGTTGTTTTTGCATTGTTGTACTTATTGTTCTCTTGCAACCGCCTGTATATATATCGCCTTGGAAGAGCAAACCGCATGTTGTTTTTTATCTTGTTGTATTGTTGTTCTCAAGGCGAATTCATTACTAGGTGAACCTAACAGCACAGATAATTACTTTCTGCTTCTCGCGTTTTTTCCAATGGGACTGTCAAATTATTTTTCTTTTGCTTACAAACTTTTTCGCGCCATTTTAATCTGCAGATTTTTTTGAGATTTGTATACAGAAAATATGAAATGGCGCGCATGAAAATGTTTGAAAAAATATGAAAACAAAGGCGAATTCATTACTAGGTGAACTTAACAGATCAGGTGAATATTTTTTGCTTCTCGCTTTTTTTCCAATGAGACCGTCAAATTTTTTTTCTTTTGTTTACAAATTTTTTCGCAACATTTTAATCTGAATTTTTTTTGGTATGATTTAGTGCAATTTCAAGAAATTTGTGTGAATTTTAAAGTGAAAAACTAATATAATCTGTGATTTTAATTACGAACTATTATAACAGTTTATATTTAACATTAAAACAATTAAGTTTTTTATTCACTATTTTTAGCTTCTACCATTTATACCAATAAAAATTATAAATAGCTTGTTTTCTATGTTTCCCAGCTATCTATATGTCGACATTTCATAGGAACGACCCTAATCATCAGTAGACTTTGGAAATTTTTGAAAGATATTCTCAAACATTCAACTTTATATCCCAGCAATATAAATAAATTGTTGAGAATTTAAAAGAAAAATGCTCTAATAATACCTGTCAAAACACAAAAACAAGCTTTTTCATTTATACACATCTCTACCATTTCTTTACATCTTTCAAACAAATGAACAAGCGTTGGTTGCTACGATTTGCTTTTTGAAAGTATCGAAAAGCAGAGAACAAAAATTCAAACAATTAAGCTTTTTATTCACTATTTTTAGTTTCTACCATTTATACCAATAAAAATTATAAATAGCTTGTTTTCTATGTTTCCCAGCTATCTATATGTCGACATTTCATAGGAACTACCCTAATCATCAGTAGACTTTGGAAATTTTTGAAAGATATTCTCAAACATTCAACTTTATATCCCAACAATATAAATAAATTGTTGAGAATTTAAAAGAAAAATGCTCTAATAATACCTATCAAAACACAAAAAACAAGCTTTTTCATTTATACACGTCTCTATCATTTCTTTACACCTTTCAAACAAATGAACAACCGTTGGTTGCTACGGTTTGCTTTTTGAAAGTATCGAAAAGCAGAGAACAAAAATTCAAACAATTAAGTTTTTTATTCACTATTTTTGGCTTCTACCATTTATACCAATAAAAATTATAAATAGCTTGTTTTTTTTGTTTTTTTTTTATAATAGTTTTTTTGTGTTTTGACAGGTATTATTAGAGCATTGTGTGGAGGAAGGGTTTAAAATTAAGAATTTTTTCAACATCAGAAACCGAGAAAAGATACCTCAGCCCATGTTTAGGGTGGAATTAGAACCTGGAGATGTCACCTTAAAGAAGAATGAGGTTCATCCAATATATAATGTTAAATACCTTCTACACCGGAAAGTTACTGTAGAGGAGCCTCATAAGCGCTCAGGACCTGTTCAGTGCATGAACTGCCAGGAGTATGGCCACACTAAGTCATGTTGTAAATTGCCCACTGTCTGTGTTGTGTGTGGTGATCTCCATGCCACATCACAGTGCACCAAATCAAAAACTGACACAAATGTAAAAAAATGTAGTAATTGTGGAGGCAATCATACTGCTAATTACAGGGGCTGCCCCGTTTGTACACACTTCAAACGCTCAATGCCAAATAAATCATTAACTCCTCCCAAGCCATCCCAGCAATCGCAATTCATTTCAAGCAACAATTTTCCTCAAGTAGCTCAGTCAACAACCCAAATAAATGTTCCAAGCTCTAACCAAGTTTCTTATGCCAATGTGGTTAAGACTAATATACCAAACGCGAATCAGAAGTCCAAGTATCAACAGCCTGACCCATATTTTAGCAACCTTGAAGCCACATTGCAGACTTTGGTTCAATCAATAAATTATTATTATTGGATGGGATATGGCCCTCATCGGCCATTTGCACTGCGACCAATGGTGATCTATTGTGCGTCTCTTGCCCCATTATGGGTTGAGTATGTCAAGAAAACGCATAAGCTCCATCATAGGGAGTGATATTAAGTCAAATTCGCTTAACATATAAGCTTGTAGTAGCCTATATCTTCTGTGTCCCAGTGCTCCACATTGGGTGATTAAGTGCTCCATTGACTCCTCTTCATCACCGCAGAATCTGCAAATGTCTGTGTTGGAAATTCCCATCCTATGCAGGTGCTTGTAGCAGTTATAATGACCTGTAAGTGCACCTGTCAATATTCTGAGACTTTTCCTGTCCAGTTTTAGAGCACGTTCGGCTCTCTTTTTATCAAAGTTTAGAAATTTCTTGGAGTGTTCAAGACCAGCTGTCTCGTTCCAATGTTGTTCAACGATGGACACCGTCCATTTATTTATCTCCTCATTCAGGAGACCCTTATTGAAGCCAAAAGTTGGAGTGGATCCAATAAAAGTCCCCTCTGCTCCTTTCTTGGCATAAATGTCAGCCATTTCATTGCCATGATGCCCTTCATGTCCTGGCACCCAGATCAGGGTGACCTGGTTCTGGCTTGCCAGTTCATTTAGCCTGTTGTGACATTCCAGTACTAACTTGGATATAAAGATACAACTGCAACCATCTTGGGTTCATGCTTCATTCCTCCCTTGTTGGGAAGATGGTCTTAAACTTCCTGGCAAAGGAGTTAGAAGGATCTATAAGGTCACTTGTTTGAGACATATCGATTACGTCTCTGAAATCCTTTCGGATTGCAAGATGTCCAATAAGGTTTCCTGCCTTAAGTTTTTCCCTTTTGTAAATTGAGATGGCCTGAACGGCCGCCTCTTTTTGTACAGCTACGTTAAGCGGTGTTAGGTTCAAAAGAGCTTCCATGCCTATCGTTGGGGTGGTTTTCATCGCCCCTGTGATACATAGGCATGCAAGTCTCTGAACCTTGCGAAGTCTTGATATGACTGTTACCTCTTTGGTTTTTCCCCACCATACTACAGCCCCATGTAGTATAGTGGGTCTTACCATTTGGGTATATAACCAGTACGTCATCTTAGGGCTTAGGCCCCAGGATCTACTCAGTAGTTTCTTGGCAATCCAGAGGCTTGCTGTTGCCTTTTTTATAACCGATACGAGGTGCGGTTCCCATGTGAGTTTCTTATCCAGGACTATGCCTAGATATTTCACCTCTGTCTTGGAAGCAACCTCAATACCGTTTATCCTTAGAGTAGGGATCACTACTTCCCTTTTTTTGGTGAATGACACAATTGTCGTCTTTTCAGGGTTTATTGAAAGCCCTTCCCTTCTGCACCATTCCCATGTTGTGTCTAATGCATTTTGCATCAGCATTCCCATCGTGTCAGAATGATCGCCCCTGATTGTCACGCAGATGTCATCTGCGTATCCAATGGCTTTGTATCCCTTTCAGTTAAGGAGCCTGATGAGGTCGTCAACAAGTACTGACCATAGTAGGGGAGATAGTACTCCACCCTGAGGGCATCCTTTGACCGCAGTGACACAACGTTCAGCGGAGCCAAGTGAGGCTCTTACTGTCCTTTGGTTCAGCATGTTGCTAATCCATTTTACTATTGCCGTGTCAGTTCCTCTATTAGAGAGTGCTGTTTCCATAGCAAGGAAGTTTGCGTTATCGAAGGCACCCTCTATGAATGCACATAGAGCAATCTCCTTAGAGATCAAAGCCCTTTCGATATCCGTTACCAGCTTGTGTAGGGCCGTGACCGTAGACTTGCAAATTGTAGTCCATGAATCGGACGTAAGGTGATTACCTCTTCTCTGAGGTATATACCTAATAACTTCTCCATGGTTTTTAGCATGAAGGAGGATAGACTAATTGGTCTGTATGACTTGGGAGAGTCTGGAGGCTTATTTCCCCCTTTCGGTATGAATATAGCCTTCACCTCCCACCATATTTTTGGAATATATCCCAATAGTAAACTTGATCTGAAGATTTTCACTATAGTTCGTATGACCGTCCGGTCCTGGTGATTTGTAGGGTTTGAAGGCATTTACTGCCCATTCTACCCTTTTAAATGTTATTATCCTCTTGATAACTGGAGTCATCATCCCATGATTTGAGTTTGCCGTCACATTTTGCGTGTCCGCATTTGTATTTAGTGTACAGTCTGGGAAGTGAGTACTCAGAAGAAGCTCTAAAGTCCCATGGAATGTATTTGTGCAGGTCTCATCTGGTTTACTGAGTGTGCCTATTGGGTTAATCGGCCCTTTTGATAGCGCTTTATGCAGCCTAGCTGTTGCTGGGACATCTTTGAGAACCTCACAGAGAGCCCTCCATGAGTTTCTCTTAGATCTCCTAAGCTCTTTGTTATATGTCGTCAGGGCCTTCCTATACTCTTCCCATTCTTTGGATTTCTTGGCCTTATTGAACTCTGTTCTGGCTGCTTTACGCAGTTTTTCAAGATTTTTGTTCCACCACGGAACCCTCTTCGTGGAGGATTTTATTTTGGTGGGACAGTTATCGTGAAAGGAAGATATGATAAGATTTGTCAATTCTTCCACTGAGGCGTCTAGCTGTCCTGTTGATGAAGTGGGAAATGTTCTACCCGTCATTCTAGACTGTAGGTTCCCCGCAAACTTCAACCAGTTTGTTGCCCTGGGATTTTCTGTAGAGCGACGTGCTCTTCATTAGTCCCTTTATTTCAAATAAGATGGGTTTATGATCAGCCATGGAGTTCTCTTCCGAGACTTTCCAGTCACTGATCAAGTCAAAAGATTTGTTGGTTATGAGGGTCAGATCTAGAACCTCTTCCCTAATGGCATTGCTAAATGTTGGACTATTCCCCCTATTAGCCATTTCCATATCAGTAGATAATAAGTATTCAAAGAGTGACTCACCTCTAGTGTTGGTGTCCGTGCTTCCCCATACTGTATTGTGGGCATTTGCATCACAACCAATTATTAAGGTCTTGCCGTGTTGCCTGCAGTGCTCCACTAGACCCTTGATTATGGTTGGTGGTGCTTCATTTATGTCTCCCGGGAAGTAGGCCGAGGCAATAACAACCTCTATCCTACTACCGTTTGACTCAGCTTCAACTAGCGCCACTGCTGTGTCGCCATCTGTGTACTCTGTAAGAGGCAAATAGTTAATATTATTGTTCAGGATAAGTGCAGCCCTTGGTTTGGCTGCGCCCGTGTCATAAATTACCTGTGTATTTTTAATATTGAGACCTTGAATACGGCCTCTTGTTATCTAGGGCTCTTGTAGGAGCCCTATGTTGGTGGTGCCCCAAGCAAATCTTCTACTTATTTCGGCCGTTGCAGCCCTAGCGTAGATTTGCTTGGATGCACTTTATTTTGGCCCTTCCGTGCTTAGACCAGAGGGAGGACTTACGCCCTCTTCCTCTAGCCCCACTTCCTGCATTTGTTGCACTAGCTCATCCGTGGTTATATTTTCAGTTTTCAGCTTCATGGCGGTTTGACCAAAGCGGTAGTAGATCTTCCCGCCTGATTCCTTTAAGCTGGCCGCTGATTTTTGGTCCACGGATAGAACCAGTGTTACTAGTGAGCCCTTCTCTGCTCTTCTTAGTAGTCGCCATGACTCGACGACGAGGCCTTCGTTCTGCCCTGTATAAGATCAAGGATCTTATTTGTTTCCAATTTGGTGGAGCTGGGGAAGTATCCCACCGCGATACTGGATTGAGGAATTTTGAACTCCTCTATGGTCCATATTGAGGCCCCTTCCCAGGGTGTTGAGTCGGTGATGACCTCCTTCACCCAGTCCACCGATTTGTTGTCCTTACAGTGTAGGACAATATACCCTGTCTTATAGGTACAGCCTGGAAAGGCAGGTTTTGTGGCCTCGTTTTTGCCATCTATTATTTTTTCCAGTAATATTTTCTGGATGGAGTCCATCTGCTCTGTTGATAGAGCAGTGTTAGGGTAGTCTCTTGCGAGAATTGCCAACTTTACTCCTGTAGTGACGTCCTTGTATGAGGCAGTGGGCCGCCTCTGCTTGGTCGTCACTACTTTTTTTGCTGCCGCTTTTGCTGCTCGTGAGGTGGATGGTTGTTCGTCCGTTAGCCTCTTCTTTCTTTGACTGGCTTCCGGAGGCGTTTCTTCCTCAGACCTTTGCCTTTATGGGCCTTGTTCTTTGCCCTTGCCCTCCTCATTTTGCAGGGTCATAGGCTGCCTGGCCTTAAGGTACGCCTCTTCTTTACTAAGGCCTTGTTTTAATAAGTAGACCAGCCTTTTTTAACCCGCTCCGCTGAGTCTCTTAGGCCTCATTTCAGAGTCGGTTTTGCTGGGAGTTACTCCCGCCCCAGCCGAGGGTTTTTCTGCCTCTTTTACTATTTTTCGAGGTTGATTTGCCTCTTTGCTGAAGCTCTCTTGGCTGCTTCCGCCATTTTTTTTATTTTTATTTTGTTCTGTGTTCATTTTTGGTCCCACGAGTATAGGGGAATAAATACTTTTACGGCTTCTATGACCACCATGATGCAGGAAATGCTAAAAATGCAATCAACTATTTTACAGGCTATTTTAAAAAAATGATTTATTTAAAAATATGTTTCTGGACCGCAAACGGCATACGCCAACATAAAAGTGAACTTTGTGTGTGTTGTGATGTTATGTTGATTGCTGAAACTCACCTGACGTCAAGAAGTTATTTCAGTATAAATGGCTATATACTATATGACACTAAAGATCCACGTGGAAGATCTTGTGGAGGTTCGGCTATTCTAATTAAAAATAGAATTAAACATTACTTGTTAAATGAGACATGTGAAGAATATTTTCAAGCAGCAAATATTTGTATTGAACACATTCACAGTAAATTGGTAATTTCATCAATTTATTCCCCGCCTCGGCTTTCAGTTACAGAAAGCCATTACTCAAATTTTTTACTTCTCTTGGATCCCGATTTATAGCTGCTGGTGACTATAATGCTAAACACACATTTTGGGGCTCAAGATTAATCTCCCCGAAAGGTCGTGTGCTTTTTGATACTATATCAAAATTGGGTTTAGATGTATTCTCCTAGTATTCTAGGAGTCCCACCTATTGTCCATCTGACCAGCGAAAGATTCCAGATGTTATTGACTTTGGAATCGTAAAAAACGTCCCCTTAGAATGTATGCATGTGGAGCCTTTATTGGATTTGTCCTCCGATCACTCACCTACTATGGTCTCTATATGTTTCTCCCAGAACATTGGATCCCCATTTAACAACATAGGTGTATTCCAGTCTACAGTGAATTGGCTAAAATATAAAAAATATTTAAGTACTCATTGTACGGAAAATATATCTTTGAGAACTCCTGAGGATATTGATGAGTCAATTAATGATTTTTACCAAAATATTATAAAAGCCGTGCAACATGCTACCACTACAAATTTTAGAAATATGAATAGCAGAACTTGTTCTCCTGAAATCGAATACCTTGTCTCAGAAAAAAGAAGAAGAATCAGAAGAGAATGGCAACTTCGCAGGTCTCCCCAGCTTAAAGCTAGGCTTCGAGAATGCGTAAGTCAACTAAGAAATTTGCTTGAAGTCCAAAGAGTGGCTTCCCTCACAACCTATTTGGAAAGCCTCGATGGTAGTCCTCAATCCGATTATTCTTTGTGGAAAGCAGCAAGAGGGTTAAAGAGACCCGTTAGATCTAAGCCACCTTTGCGTACTCCAACTGGGGTCTGGGCTAAAAGTGACTCCGAAAAGGGAATGCTGTATGCTAACCACTTGAGAAACGTGTTTGCCATTGACGGACTGAATGATGAAGCTGATATGCCGCCATATGCCGTTAGACCTCCCGTACCTTTTAGACTTCGTTTTCAAGATGTCGAGAATGCTATTAGTAACTTAAACCCCAGAAAAGCTCTAGGTATTGGTATTACCAACAAAATGCTTGTGCAGTTACCCCGAGTAGCTAGAAGACTCGTCCTTTTTATTTTTAATGCTATTTTACGTCTGGAGTATTTTTTGACCCCAATCTTGAATGAAGTAGGATGTATTCCTAACCATCAATTCGGTTTTAGGGCTAAACATAGCACCATAGAACAGACACACAGGCTGGTGAATGTTATCAGAAATGCGTTCGAAGATAAAAAATATTGCTCAGCTCTATTTATTGACGTTTCCAAAGCTTTTGACAAAGTGTGGCACAAAGGCTTAACCCATAAAATAAAATTAAACTTGCCTGCAAACACGCACAAGCTGTTAGAGAGCTACTTATATGACCGGAAATTCGTCGTTAATGAAGGTGATTTCAAAAGCTCGGCTCAGCCAATCGAAGCTGGAGTTCCCCAGGGTAGCATAGTGGTTCCAACTTTATATTTGATTTATGCTTCAGACATGCCAACGAGTTGCAAAATTCACACTTCAACTTTTGCAGATGATACAGCATTCATCAGTGTCCATGAAGACTATAAATTAGCATCACAAAATTTGCAAGAACATATTCTTATATTGGGGAAATGGCTGAAACTTTAGAAAATCAAAGTAAATGGGGAAAAATGTACCCATGTTACATTCACACTACGTAGAAAAACTTGTTCGGCTATTAAAATCAACAACTACATTGTTCCGCAGCACAGTCAAGTCAAATACCTTGGTATTCATCTCGACCGTAGGCTCACGTGGAAGTCTCACATTGATGCTAAAGTCACCCAGATGAAATTAAAAGCGGTGCAACTAAATTGGCTCATCGGCAGAAATTCTATCTTGAAGTTAGATTGCAAACTTTTGTTGCATAACGCAATCCTAAAGCCAATATGGAGCTATGGAATTCAATTGTGGGGTACCGCCTCTGCACCTAACATTGAGAAAATTCAAAAGCGCCAGAATAAAATTCTCCGCATAATTACTGCAGCTCCATGGTATGTTAAAAACTCTCGAATTCACAAAGATCTAGGTGTACCCTTAGTGAAAGATGAATTTTCAAAACACGCGATAAGGTACATTAACAGACTGGAGTCTCACCCGAATCCTCTCGCACGTAGCATCCTTAACTTTGGTGGCCACACTCGACTGAGAAGGAAGGACACTATTGCAACCATCAGAGCGTTGGAAAGGTGATTTACCAACTGTACCTAAGTAAATAAAGTTTTTCAATATGAATAAATCTTTTTTTTTTTAATTAATGAATTTTTAGTTTTAAGATTTGCATACTTATTGTTAGTTCTTTTAGAAGATACAATAAATAATTGAATTATATAAAAAAAAAAATTTTTTTTGGGATACGAAACATAGTTCCGTTCCCTTTTTGCACACAGTACAAATGGGCATTTTTATTCTTGTTTTGAAAAAAAAAAAAACACAATGAAAACCTTTTTACAAATTTTAATTTCACTTTTCAAAGGTTTTAACCACAAAAAAAAACTTTTCTTTCGCAATTAATAATTTTGGCGCGTGCAAAATTGTAGAAATAACAACAATGTAAACAAACAAGAATATAAACATTTTTTGACAATTTGGAAGTACCAGATGAGTATCGGTTTGACTGACGAGGCTACCTTATTAAGTGTATCGTGATAAAGAACATGAACAAAAATTTAAATGGCGCCAAAAAAGGTAAACAAAACTTGACAGCGGAAGTGCCGCCATATTAACCGAATTCGCCTGAATTCGACGGCATCCACCTAATAATGAATTCGCATTGTCTTTGAACTTACCCAAGGCGAATTCATTACCAGGTGAACTTAACAGCACAGGTGATTATGTTTTGCTTCTCGCGTTTTTTCCAATAAGACTGTCAAATTTTGTTTCTTTTGTTTACAAACTTTTTCGCGCCAATTTAATCTGAAGGTTTTTTGCATGATTTAGTGCAATTTCAAGAAATTTGTGTGAATTTAAAAGAGAAAAACTAATATAATCTGTGATTTTAATTACAAACAATTATTAAAGCTTTATATAATTAATATAATTATTAAACGTTTATATAAAAATTTTTCTCTGCTGAGCAATCTTAGGCGAATTTAGATTTTGACATTCACGATATGTTTTACAATAACAAAATACATAGTACTGAATTCGCCTTTCCGCTTGCATTCACCTGTATAAAGTCGCCTTGAACTTACCGAAGCCTTTTAGAGTTGCGAAATATAGACAAACAGATCTTTTTCGTTTCTCTTTTCTCTCTTTTTTGTTGTTGTTGTTTTTTAAGCACAGCTAGTGTATGTGAAGTTGATGTGTATATGAAGTTGATGTTGATATGAGAATAATAATATGAAGCAACAACATGAAAAAATGCGAAGAGAGACAACTTCAAACGAAAAATGTTTTAAAATGTCCAGTACAGTATAGGTTTACCGCACACTCTTCCTCATAAATACATCGTCTACAAACTTCGTCTGTCTGCCCTTTAATTTCTCAACTGTGAAAGGGGACATAAGAGCCAAATAAACCACACAAACTGCTTGCCAAACATGTCAAAATTTTAGGTTCGTGCAAACATATTTGTTCGTTTGTGGGGGTGTTTGCTACTTTGTGCAAACATTGTGAATGTATGTGTAAATTTTATCTTTTCAATGAAATTTTTGCAGAGTGAGGTGGTGGAAGAAGAAGCATACCGAGTGAATCAAGAAAAAGTTTTTTTTTGTAATAGTGATTAAAGTGTCGTAAAAGAATACTTTTATTGTGGAAATTAAAAAAAAATAAAGATTAAAAAACATAATATCAAGAAATAGAGGGTAAAGCAATTTATAAAACTTTTTGTGTTTTGGAAACTTCATATGACGATCAAATTGCAGCAACACAATGGTCATCTACTCTTATTGAAAACAAACAAAAAGTGATAAATGTGTATTTGTATGTGTGATTAAATTACATTTGCATGTGTTGTATTTGTATGGTTTGGGTGCAAGCGGAAAGCGTGTGTTTGGCAAGCAGTTTGCGTAGTTTATTTGGCCCTTTAGGTGGATGCATCGGCGAATGCGGTTAATATGGCGGCACTTCCTCTGTCAAGTTTTTTTTACCTTTTTCGGCGTCATTTAAATTTTTGTACCTGCTCTATCAACTACTTTGAAGTGTGAATTCGCCTTTTTACACAAAATAACTACCTGTTTTTTTATTGTTGTTGCGAAGCGCCTACCTTGTAATGTTCTTTATCAACTACTTTAGACAGCTGAAGTGTGAATTCGCTTGAATTGACAGCGTAGCTGATAACTTTTTTTTTTAATTTTAATATGTTTCAGATGTCAATGGCATAATTAAAACAAAACTGGGGGAAAAAAATTTAAAACAATTTTTAAATTATGTATTTTAACTTGAACGCCAGATATCATATCCGGCAGCTTGCGGAGGATACCGTCGATTTGTTTTGGGTTGTACAACACGATTTTTCTCATTGTAATTGTCAAGCTTAAGCGAGTGAAAAATAAGTTCGTCAAAAGAAGGTCTAATATAAACAAGTAATAACGATAATAAATATTATTAAAAAAAAAAAACAACATACATAAATGAACATTGTTATAAAAAAGGGTGAGTAAACTTTTATATTCAAAATGGTTAATGTATATAAGTAACAATTATTATGTTTTTGTTTCGACTACTTATATATTCAATATCAAATTTTTTTTAGCTTTTATTTATTTATTTAATCTTCACAATGTGAACTAACAATAAGTATTCAAATCTTAATACTAAATACAATAAATTAACTAAGTCCAGCCAATGCTAGAAAAAAAGTTTTATTATACGCATATTATACGCATATTTAGTGTGACCACTAAAATTAAGTATGTTTCGGGCAAGAGGGTTTGGGTGAAGTTTCAATTTGCTGATATACCTTGTCGCATGCTTTGAAAACTCATCTTTTACCAGTGGAACACACAGGTCCTTGTGAATTCGGGAGTTTTTTACGTACCATGTTGCAGCAATTGTTCGAAGAATTTTGTTTTGTCGTCTTTGAATTTTTTGCGTTTATTGCGTTATATAACAGAAGTTTGCAATCTAATTTCAATGTAGAATTTCTGCCCATAAGCCAATTTAATTGCGCTGCTTTTAATTTCAACCGTGTGACTTTCTCGTCAATGTGAGACTTCCACGTTAACCTACGGTCGAGATGAATACCAAGGTACTTGACTTCATTTTGCTGCGGAATAGGTGAATTGTTAATTTGGATAGCTGAACATGTTTGTTTACGCAGCGTGAATGTAACGTGAGTACACTTTTGTTCATTAACTTTAATTTTCCCAAGTTTTAACCACATCTCTAATATTGAAATATACTCCTGCAACTTTCGCGAAGCTACTTGATGGTTTTCATGTACGCTGCAGAATGCTGTGTCATCTGCAAAAGCTGAAGTGTGAATACCAGATCTGGTTGGCATGTCAGAAGCGTAAATTAAATATAAAGTGGGTCCCAGCATGCTACCTTGGGGGATCTCCTGCCTCGATTGGATGAGTTGGGCTTACAAAATCGCCTTCTCTGATAACAAACTTCCGGCCACATAAATAGCTTTCCAGAAGCTTGTGAGTGTTTGCAGACAAGTTCAACTTTAGTTTGTAAATTAATCCCTCGTGCCACACTTTATCAAAAGCTTGGGAAACATCAATGAATAGAGCTGAGCAATACTTTTTGTCCCCAAAAGTCTTTCTTATAACATTAACTAGTCTATGTGTTTGTTCTATGGTGCTGTGTTTAGCCCGAAAACCAAATTGATGATCAGGGATGCATTCTACATCATTCAATATTGGAGTCAACGTCGCCATTAACAATTTTTCGAATAGTTTTGAAATTGTTGGCAGTAGACTTATTGGTCTATATGACTCTACTTTAGTGGGATCCTTCCCTCGCTTGTGTATTATAGTAACCATAGACACCTTCCATCCTGCAGGATAGTATTCGAGGCGCCAAATAGCGTTAAAAATAAAAAGAAGAATTCTTCTAGCAACACGAGGTAACTGTACAAGCATTTTGCCAGTAATTTTATCAAAACCTGGTGCTTTTTTAGAGTTTACTTTATTTATAACGGCACAGGCGGTCTAACAGCGTATGGCGGAAATTCAGCAACATCATCCACAGTATCATTTGCAATAAAAACGTTTTTCAAATGATTAACATACACCATCCCTTTTTCAGAATCGCTTCTTGTCCAGTCGCCAGTTGAAGTTCGCAAGGATGGCTTACCTATTACGGGTCTTTTCAGACCTTTTGTCGCTTTCCATAGAGAATAGTCAGATTAAGGAATACCATCAAGATCTTCTAGATAATTTTTAAGGGAAGCCATTCTTTGGATTTCAAGCAGATTTCTTAATTGAGTTATGCACTCCCGTAGCCTGCTTTTAAGCTGGGGAGACCTGCGAAGTTGCCACTCTCTTCTAACTCTTCTTTTTTCTGTTAGAAGTTGTTCAATTTCAGATGAATATGGTCTGTTGCTCATATTTCTGTGGTAGCATGTTGTACGACCAGTTTAAGCTTTTCAGAAAATTCGTTAATCGCCACATCAATATCCTGAGACGTTCTCAATACAATATTTTCCGTACAATGAGTACTCAAATACTTTTTATTATTATATATTTACTAGTTAACACTAGTGACGGTCAACGCCAAGTCACGAAACGGGAAACCAATTTTTTCATAAAACTAATCAATGCATATATTTGTAGCTTGGAGATATTCCTCACGTGTCTCGTTCATTATATAGTGTTTAATTCTGGTCTTTATCATTTGTGTCATATACATACATAGTGTGTAGCCATTAATTTTGAAATAACTGTTGGTTGTCAAATGGGTTTCAGCAATCATCAGTATATCGATCTGCTTTTCCATAAGGAAGTTCTCAAGTTCATTTTTGTGTTGGCGAATGCCGTTTGCGTTCCAGAAACATATTTTTAACCCATTAATTTTTTTTAAACTGCCTGTAAAATAGTGGATTGAATTTTTAGCATTTCCTGCATCATGTTTGTCATAGAAACGGTAAAAGTGTTTATGGACTGAACAAGAGTCTGCAGAGTTGCCTCTAAATTACTAAAATTTGGATCGCACTTTTGAGGTTTGGGCTCCTGGTTCAAGATTTGGTCTGCTTAAACGACATTAGCATATGAAAATTGTTTGGAGTTTTGCGTATTTGTATGGTTGGTTGAATCGCCTACCTGGGGAAAATTGTTTTTATCAATGACATTTGGCTGCTGGGTTGCTGGAGAAACCGATGACTTATTTGTCATTGACCGCTTAAAGTGAGTATAGACAGGGCAAACTCTATAATTTGCAGTGTGGTTAACCTCCACATTTACTGCATTTCTTAATACTTGCGTCGGCCTTTGGGTTATTGCACTGAGTTGCGCCGTGAAGTTCGTTACATACAACACAAACAGCGGGCAACTTACAGTAAGCCTTAGTTTGGCCAAATTCTTGGCAGTTTAGGCACTGAACGGGTTCTGAACGCTTATGTGGCTTCTCAACGGTAACTTTACGGTGCGAAAGAAATTTAAGGTTATAAATTGGATGAATTTCACCTTTTCTTAGGACAACATCCCTGGGTTCTAGTTCAACCCTAAACATGGGTTGAGGGATCTTTTCACGGTTCCTGATGTTTACTACGATTTTTATTTTAGAACCTTTATCTTCCAATCCGGTTTTGACGTCATCAATATATACTATGATTTTTATTTTAAAACCTTTATCTTCCAATCCGGTTTTGACGTCATCAATATCTACGCAAGGATCAATACCTTTAATAATGACTTGAAGACCTTTAGCACTTTTGAGCTGGTAAGTGCAAAATGATCTTTTCTCTTATTTTTAAAACATCAGACAATTTTCGGTAATCGTTTTCATGGTTTACCTGTATTTTAGTTTCACTGATGCTGCCGTGTTTCACTGATGGGACGTTGAAAGTATCTTTACCGATTGCCGTAATAAGTTTGCTTACCAGTTCACTAGAAGTCGACTATCTCAAATATATTGGTGGAGGGTTATATGTTTTTTTTGGATGTTGTTGGCTCATCTGTCTGAAGAATAGCAAACCTATTACTATCCGTTGTCGGAGTGGGATTATCGTCTTTAGACTTTTTTTGTTGCAATGATATTTGCGCGGATTTAGGGCTTCGCGGACGTTTATCCATTCCTACTTGCGTTTTCGCAATAGCTAAACTGGAAGATGGTTTGTCTTCTGTTGTAACAACAATGTTTGGCGAACACGACCGCATACGTTTTTTATCTCTTAGAGACAAGATTATCCAATGATTTTTTTCAATGATTCTTCCTCAGAAATCCAGAGGTTTTTTCTAGTGAAGCTAAGCTCCCGCTCAGAATTGCATCTACTAGGTACACTCATGCAATTTTTTTTTTACTTTAAAAGTAAAAAAGCTCCATGTATGGATAAAATCAGCAACAAAATGCTCGTAGAGCTGCCTCGTGTAGCTAGAAGAATTGTTCCTTTTATTTTTAATGCTATTTTACGACTTGAGTATTACCCTGCAGAGTGGAAGGTGTCCATGATAACAATGGTTCCTAAGCCAGGGAAGGATCACACGAAAGTAGAATCATACCTTCCAATAAGTCTACTGACAACAATTTCAAAACTTTTCGAAAAACTGCTAAAGGAGAAGTTGGATCCAATGCTTAATAAGGTTGGATGTATTCCCAATCACCAATTTGGTTTTAGAGCGAAACATGGCAGCATTGAGCAAACACACAGGTTAGTTAACGTAATAAGAAAGGCATTTGAAGATAAAAAATAATAAATATTGCTCTGCCTTATTCATCGACGTCTCACAAGCTTTTGATAAAGTGTGGCACGATGGCTTAATGCATAAAAGAAAGTTTAACTTACCTGCAAACGTACATAACCTTTTGGAAAGCTATTTATATTGTCGCCAATTTATAATAAAAGAAGGCGATTTCATAAGCCCAGCCCAGCCTATTGAAGCTGAGTTCCCCAAGGCAGCATATTAGGGCCTATCTTATATTTGATCTACGCATCTGACATGCCGACAAGTACCAACATTCACACTTCAACATTTGCAGATGATACAGCATTCCTTAGCATACATAGTAACCACCAGCAAGCATCAATAAACTTACAGCAACATATCGACAAACTAGAGAAATGGCGCAAGCTTTGGAAAATCAAAGTTAATGAACAAAAGTGTGCCCATGTTACATTCGCACTGCGTCTAGGAACTTGCTCACCCATTACTATTAACAATAAAGTAATACCTCAACACAGTGAAGTCAAATACCTCGGTATTCATCTTGACCGTAGACTAACATGGAAGTCGCACATTGAGGCAAAAGTAACGCAAATGAAATTGAAAGCAGTGCAAATTAAATGGCTAATAGACAGAAATTTGACCTTGAAGCTTGATTGTAAACTTTTGTTGTACAACTCGATTCTAAAGTCAATATGGTGCTATGGGATTCAATTATGGGGTACAGCCTCTGCATCTAATATTGAAAAAATTCAAACAAGTCAAAATAGAATTCTCCGTAGAATTACAAATGCTCCATGGTACGTTTAAAACTCACGAATCCACGCAGATCTGAACGTACCTTTTGTGAAATCTGAATTTGTGAAATACGCGACAAAATATATTAACAAACTTGAAATCCATCCAAATCCACTTGCAGCTAATATCCTTAACTTTGGTGGTCATACCCGTCTGAGAAGGAGGGACACTTTGGCTACCATTAGAGCTCTAAACAGATGACTGAATTCTGAAATAATATTCGCATAAAAATAAATTTTTGTCCAGCACTGGCAGGACTTAAATTACAAATTTTTTAGTATAAAGATTTGAATACTTATTGTCATTACATTTTTTATGTAGATTCAATAAATAAAATAATAAAGTTAAAAAAAAAGTATATAAAAATAATTTGTTTGGGAGCTATAAAACTGCCATAGTGTACACATATCCCAGTGGCTACCGGTTCTCAATGGAGGGCCGTACGCAGAACTGGTGCCGTATGGAAAAAAATGTGTATTCTGAAACGTTTGATTGAAAGAGTTGAAACACTGGTGGTGGATCTTGCCGCGTTAACAATTTAATCGCGGTTGGACATCGACAGAATTTTTCATATAACTGGGGGTCTCCATTAGCCATGAACATGGTATGAGCATCATGGCGAACATCGCAAATGAGGCTAATGTGGATGCTCATGTTCATGTTTCGTTCATGCTCTGACATCGATGCTCGAGCATATGGCTGAGCATCGATGTTTGCCATGATGTTGGCGATCACGTACGAAAATACACAAAATGACGCCGAACTGAACACTTTGATAAGGTAAATCCGGACATACGTATACGCCACATACAAGAACATGGACTTATTTTTACATTCGCTCTGCCGACGTTATGTTCATGTCATGTTCAAGTCGATGGCACGTGAAGACACGGCGTAACATAGCAGCAATAAAAGAGTGCACAGAAGTCATAAAAATACAACCCGAATATTTGCAAGTAAAGAAATTGATTACTAAATCTGTAGTTGACGATATTACAGAAAAAGTAAACAAAACTTCTCCAAACCTCTCATTTATTTGCTTAATAAAAGCGTAAAAGATTGTAAATTTAATTGAAAATTTATCTACATAGTTTTAAAAGTTAAAAATTATTGTATTTTTAATATTAAAAGGTTATTTTTAAAGTATTTTTTTACGAGATATGTATATAATTATTTCAAATTTATTTTAAAAAATTATAATAATATTTCAATAAAAATTTTATGTTTGTTAAATAAAAAATTAACGTATTAAAATAATTTAAAAAATTCTTATGTATGATCATAATAAAATACTGTTTGTTGTCAAACGCATGCAAAAAAGCAATTTCTCTGCGTTTAAAAGGTTTGAGATTCATTCAAAAGTAAGTAAATTGAGTTCCAAATGAATTTCTCCCGAGTGACGATAAAAGGCACTTTTGCATGTTGGAAATTCTGATTGAATACGAAATAGGATGGTGTTGAAATCCGATCAGACGATCACAGGAGACCTGTACCGAAGACAATTAATTTGTTTGAAGAGAACAATCAACGAAAAATGACCAGATGCTAGGCTTTAATCTTCCATCATGTCAACGCTCAGCCCATGTTGTAAGACTTGTCAAAAACTATTTGGAAACCAGTGAATGGGAAGTTTTAATGGGTGATTTTATAAGAACTATTGGAAATTTAAAAAAAAAACATAAAATTCAGAAAAATGCATGAAATATTTATTTGGGTCGATAGTTGGGTCGATATAATTTAATGTTTGAAGATTATTTCATGCAAATGTTGGCCGCGGCTGCGCCTCAAATGGTCCATCCGCTTAGTCCAATTTTGGCGTACTCTTTCCAACATTTCGGTCGGTATCTCACGAATAATGTTGGCAATGTTGGCTTCCAGTGCGTCAGTCGAAGCGGGCTTGTCGCTATAGACATTAGCCTTAACATAGCCCCACAAAAAATAGTCTAGAGGCGTTAAATCGCACAATCTGGGCGGCCAATTGACTAGTCCCAAGCGTGAAATAAACTGTTCACCGAACTCGCCTCTCAATTGGTCCACCAGCTGTATCTTATATGGCTTCACACCCAAATCCTTCCGCAAAATTTTCCACGTAGTGGAGTAACAGAGGCCCAATTGCTGCGAACGGCGCCGAATCGATAATTCACGGTCATCACCAACACTGGCCGATACGGCTGCGATATTTTCTTCAGTTCGCACTCTACGTAAGCGTGTTGGTGGTTTAATGTCCAACAATGTAAATTTGGTGCGAAATTTTTTTACAATAGCCCGAGTAGAAGCCTCAGTAGGTCGATTAAACTGACCATAAAATGGAAGAAGCGCGCGATGAACTTTCTTAACAGAGCACGCATTTTGGTAATAAAATTCAATAATTTGCAAGCGTTGCTCGTTTGTAAGACGATTCATGATTAAATTATAGACCAAACTGAAGATGTTTGACAATGACACAAGATAGTTTAACCGCATTGTAGTTCCTACTGGAAAACGCTTGACTTCAAAACAGGGAATTCCTTACCTCGAAATCGGAGCAGTTCTTATGCCTCGGAATCTATATGCTACTAGAAAGATAGGAAAAAACAATCGACATTATTAACTTACATACATATATATGTATGTACATATTTATGTGGGATGAGACAATCGGACCACTGTGTAACGGACACAACATCACGCCACTTTAGAATATTTAGTTAAAAAGACGAGACGAAAAGAGATAAACATAACGGACTGGAATTCCAGCAACATTTCTCAAGCAGCTGTTGCATAATGTAGTAGAAAAGAGAAGAAAGAAATCAGACTTTGTGTAGCCGTCAAGCACGAAAGTTCGTGAGCGTTAACTCATCCGAGTATTAAACAAGCGTTAACACAACATTATTAATATTATTACTAATTAACTTTATTTTTACAAATAACTTTTAAGTATATAATAAATAAACATTCAATGAATATTAAAATCTCAAGGGATTTCCTTTTTTATTTCTACATTTGGGGGCTCGCCCGAAATCCAAAGACAAAGCACCACGAATGTTTTAAAAAATAACTTAAAAGTTTCTAGTGAAAAAAGTGTTGTGAAAATAAAATAAAACGTGAATTTTATTTTATATAAGTGGCTGTACCATAATTATATACAGCAATAAAATTGAATTTGGATTTGCTAATATTTTGAATAGAAAAACAATTACTTTGTTCGGATTTAACAAAATTCTTGAACAACTTTAATTATTCGGCAAAATTTAAACAAAAAAGTAGTGCCGAAGAAAATTCTAGAAACTACAAATCCTTTTATATATTAAAAGAGTGAGTGAAAGAGTTGGAACTCAAATTGCCCAGTGAACTTTTTGTCGCATACATCTTCGATCTGAGAGCATTGACAATGTAAGTGCGACCCATCCGGAGTATGTATACAATTCCTACTTACATTTACACAGCGATGGCCTAGGCCGTAAGATGCATCCAACACTGTATACATTGTAAGCCAAGATTGGATGAGTTCAAAACTATATTATTAGTATTTGTTTTCTTCTTTACTTCTTATGTACAATTTATTTAACAATATGAGTAGAAAAATACTAATCTGAATCGGATGCTAGTTGTTAGTTGTGTTGGATGTGTTTATTTTGATTTTTTCTGTTGACACAATCGCTTACAATCGGATGCTTTGCAAATTGTAATAACTTGTGGACTGCTGGGTGGTTATTTGTAGTTGAGATGAAAAGAAACTCTCTTAGTAAAGAAAAGTACGAAAAAATAAGACAGTGTTGAAAAGTGCAGCTAAAAAAACCGAATACCTATTAATGCGCTAAAGAAAAAGAGAATCATCAACGGAAAAATATTTTTTTTATGCTAAACCCTCAATAAGATTAAAAAAAACTTTCAACCCCTATTTTTGTTCGGAGAGTGTAAACTTCAGCTAATTGTGGCGAATAATTTTAAAGAAGAGAAAATTATTAGTGAATGAACACCGAAGTGTTTTCTATATACTTACATACTTATTTGCACAAACAAATACAACAAAAACAAATGCAAATGTTCTAAAAATGAGGTCATAGTTTACTATTAATACACAAAATATACGTAATCAAGTCTTTTTTGATAAACTGTGCCAAATTAAAGTCAAGTGAGTTCTCGTAAAATACATTTCGTTGCGGTGTTGAAACAATTATGTACAATACATAGTGAAACAGTTGGAAAAATAACTTCTCAAGTAGCATTGGAAAATATTAGAGTGTAATTTCAAAGAGAGAGTGACTAAAATAAATATAAAATCTGAAAACGATAATTTGGTAAAAGCAAAGATATAAGAACTTTTCAATTTTACTAAATATGTGACATATAAACTGCTGAGAATAGCAAAAATTTAAATAATTGATGAACCATTGATATAACCAACTTTGATAAAAAAAAAACTCCTCAATATAAAAGTGGAAGAGAAAAAAACAACAACAATAGAATAACATCAACAAGATATTATTGTCGGGAGTTTTACTGCAGCAATCAAGCTGAGTGAGATCGTTCGGGTGGCAAAGCAGCAATGTTGGTGTAAGAAGAGAAACGTGTACAGCCGAGTAAGAAGAAGTGCAAAAATACTGGAAGTGGCAGCGTAGTTAAGTAAATTTATATTGTACTTATGTATGTAGTTTATCAGCCTGACCCACGATTTCGATCGATATCGCTCGCATGCATTTTCAACGACAAACAGCTGATTTCCGGCCCACTTAAAGTTTTTAGAACGACAAGTCGATCGACAATGAATCGATCGATAACGTAATGATTTTGATATAAATTTGTGCCCCTCTAATAGATGTCGTGCGAGTAAAAATGTCAGAACCTTGCACTTATGTATGTTTTGGTTGTCGACAGAGGCAAAAATAAATAAAAAAAAAGTTTTCAATTTTTTAATTTAATAAGAATGGAGAAAAGGTAATTATATACATACATAAATAATAATATTATATAATAAAGTCATTTTTATTAACAAAAACTTATAATTTTGCAGCATAAAAAAATCAAATTTGGAGCAGCTTCACTATCTAGTAGAGTTTATGGAAGCGAATCCGAAGTTCGCTCGAGGATCTGCTGTTTTTGGAAAAAATAAGCATTCCATGGAAGAGTAGTGGACTAGTTTGACAAAAAAACTTAATGCAAATGAACCACCTGTACGTAGCATTGTTGAGTAAAAAAGGTCAGGAATTTATTTCTGTGTGCTATTATAAGTATGTATTTGGAAATGTAATTGTATAATTTCAGATTTGGACTGACTTAAAATCACGGACAAAAAAGAAAATAGCTGAGAAACTGGTGGTGGTCTCTATCGGGTGAACGCACTTTCCGAATTGGAGCAGATTGTGGATCGGACGTTGTTTTTATCAAAAGCCGCAGCACCTAGTGGCAAGGTTGTTGGTTTCATTGGTAGAGCAAGTCCGAAAAACATGAACTCTATGGAAAGGATACACCACCCAGGTGTTCCAAGGCAGTAGCTGTTGTTACTCCTTCCAGGCTGCAAGAAGCTCAAGAGTCTACTCAGCAACAAACTGACCTCTCGCCTGCATTGAACGAACACCAAAAACGGCAACATGAAGGCGATGATTTGCACAGATGCTCTTCCGCAAAAAATAAAAAAATGTAGCTGAAGAACAAATCGGCCTCATTAAGACTTGGCGAACAGTGTGCTGCTATAGCAAAACAGCATTCGGATGCTGCAGTTATGCTGGCTGAAGCAGCAACAACAATTGCGGATGCGGCCAAAAGAATAACTGATGCCGGGGAAATTCAAGCAGCAGTAGCTAAAACAAATGCTGAAACTAATAAGAACATTTTATGGTCGCTGGAGACGATTCTAAATAAAAAACAATGATTTTAAATCAGATTTTACTTAAAAATCTAAAGAAAAATTAACGAATTAAAATTTTGTTTATTGGAAAACCATTTCTTTTATTTCATTAGTATATCTACTTTGGAGTGTTTTTTTTTTTTGCATACAAATATGTTAATAAAAACGAAAATAAAGAACAACTTTTTGTTGAAATATTTTTTAATATAAGCAAATTTAAACGATTTCACGCTGATAATTAAAAATATATTTTTACACAAATGTATACACATATTTACAAATTTATTGCAATACTTCTTCTAATGGCTACTGCAGTAGTATCTTCTTCTTCGCTGTCATTGCTGTCATGCACCGTAGTATCATCTCGTACTTTTACTTCATCTACTGTTTCTAGTGAACATTTGTATTTTATGCACATATTATGCACTGCACAGCAAGCGTTTATTATTTTTGTTGCTTTTTCAGGAGAGTAATGGAACCCTCTTGAGCCAAGAACACATCGAAATCTGTTTTTGAGCACGCCAAAGCACCGTTCAACTACATTTCGTGTACTGATATGCTTTGCATTGAAACGCCTTTCGTACGCATCCTTTGGACATCTGTAAGGTGTCAGCAAAAAAGGTTTTAGCTTATACACGCCATCCCCTATAACAAAAAAAAATATTTGTTGGCTGTTTACGAAAACAAATTTTTACCTAGCATAAAAATATATATCACCTAGAATCCAAGCATTGCGTTTACCACTTTCCAAATTTTCTTGCAACATTTGATTGACCAGACTGTGCTCCCATATGAACGCATCATGATTGGAGCCGGGATTCCTAGCGTCCGCAAACATGATGTTCATATTATGATCACAAACCTAAAGTAAAAATATATAAATGATAGACTTAAAATTACATATGGAATGTATGTAAATATTTGCATACATACCACCATTGTGTTGATACTACAGTATCCCTTTCTTTTATAATATAAACGCTTAACTTTGTTGCATGGAGACTTAATGCGAATATGTGTCCCGTCAAAGCATCCTATTACACCTGGGAATCCTGTGCGTTCGAAAAAGCTTTCAATTATTGCTTCTTCTTCTTCTAGCCGAGGCATTTGTATCCATTGTGGAAAAATGTTATCTTCAAATAGGTTTAAACATTCTACAATGATTCTTTGCACTGTCGACTTGGTCGTTGAGGAAATATTTTCATTTCCGATTCCTCTCTGGTAACTCCCCGTGGCCACGAAACGCAAGAAAGTGGCTATTTTTATATCCAGCCGAATTTGGGTGCAACGCGATGCAGGTGACCATTTGCTCTTTAACGTGTTTAAAATGTTTACAAAAATATCTTTCGATATGCGAAAATTTGCCACAAACCTAAAAGAACACATTCATGTTTGCACATACAATTCTTAGAGCTTATGAATCAAAAATACATTTATAATTACTTACAGGTTTGATGGCATATCCAGAATACAAAAATTATCGCGCAAATGTCTGCGAGCAACCGGCTTCTCCTCCTCATCATTTTCTAAAAAATGAACAGCCACAGACAAAAACATTTGAAAACAATTTTATTTTTGTTAAATGTTTTTTACAAAATTTATTTGTTTATATTTGTTTTCTTTTACTTTTCATCTAGCATAGAATTGTATTTTTACTGTTTAATTTACATGTTTTAACGATTTCTATTTTCAAATTGCTGTTTAATTTGTGGAATAGTTGGTGTGGAAATATAGTAATTTGACAAGGAATAAATTGATTACGTTAAAAACGTAAAACCT
The DNA here is from genome assembly GCA_914767995.1 of Thecocarcelia acutangulata. Lineage (NCBI taxonomy): Eukaryota > Metazoa > Arthropoda > Insecta > Diptera > Tachinidae > Thecocarcelia > Thecocarcelia acutangulata. Next base: position 62,800,574 of record OU612096.1, on the reverse strand, counting down.
GACGACCGACAAGTCAATAGTTAGTGGGGCGCTGATGCGAGCGATAACGAGTGACTTGTTGTCGCTCGCTTAACTTATCGATCGATATCGTGGGCCAGGCTGTATATTCATGTAAACAAACATAGAATATAGGGAGTTAGTTTGATTATAGAACAGTGGCCGAATTTGGTTGTTAGGATAGTTGATGTTGATATATAGATTTATTTTCTTTTGCAAATTAAGGGAATTGGTTGTTGCTTCTGAGTAGGAAAGAGAGTATAAGAGAAATACCTTTACGTTGTTGAAATTAGGCAGTGGTGTACCCTACAAAGCAATTATAAGGGGAGTTTAAATTTTATGAAGTGTTGGTTTACAAGGTGAGAATATTAATTGCGGGTTTTTTCTTTAAATTAAATTCGAAATTTTTTTTTTTCATTCATTTATTTATTGAATCTTCACAACGTGAACTAACAATAAGTATTCAAGTACTAAGTACATAAAATTAATTAAGTCCAGCCAAAGCTAGACAAAAAAGTTTTATTTTGCTCGGTCAGTATCGGTAAAATCACCTATTTAACGTTCTGATGGTGGCAAGGGTATCCCTCCTTCTCAACCGAGAGTGGCCTTCAAAATTAAGTATATTGCGTGCAAGACGATTTGGATGAAGTTCCAATTTACTGATATACCTTGTTGCGTACTTTGAAAATTCGTCTTTTACAAGAGGAACACAGAGATCCTTATGAATTCGTGAGCTTTTTACGTACCATGGAGTAATTGTTCGAAGAATTTTGTTTTGTCGCCTTTGAATTTTTTCAACGTTTGAAGCGGAGGCGGTGCCCTATAATTGAATTCCATAGCACCATATAGGCTTTAAAATTGTGTTGTATAATAAAAGATTGCAATCCAGCTTCAATGTCGAGTTTCTGCCCATAAGCCAATGCAGTTGCGCTGCTTTTAACTTTAACTGAATACCTTTCACATCTATGTGAGACTTCTACGTTAACCTACGGTCGAGATGAATACCAAGGTACTTGACTTCATTTTGCTGCGGAATAGGTGAATTGTTAATTTGGATAGCTGAACCTGTTTGTCTACGCAGTGTGAATGTAACATGAGTACACTTTTGTCCATTAACTTTAATTTTCCAAAGTTTTAACCACATCTCTAATATTGAAATATACTCCTGCAACTTTCGCGAAGCTACTTGATGGTTTTCATGTACGCTGCAGAATGCTGTATCGTCTGCAAAAGTTGTAGTGTGGATTCCGGGTGTCGTTGGCATGTCAGAGGCGTAAATCAAATATAAAGTAGGCCCCAGTATGCTGCCTTGGGGAACTCCTGCCTCGATTAGCTGAGTTGGGCTTATAAACTCGCCTTCTCTGATAACAAATTTCCGCCCATATAAGTAGCTTTCCAGAAGCTTGTGTGTATTTGCAGGCAAGTTCAACTTTATTTTGTGTATCAAGCCCTCGTGCCACACTTTATCAAAAGCTTGAGAAATGTCAATGAATAGAGCTGAGCAATACTTCTTCTCCTCAAAGGTCTGTCTTATGACATTGTCTAGTCTGTGCGTTTGTTCTATGGTGCTGCGTTTAGCCCGAAAGCCAAATTGATGATCAGGGATGCATCCCACATTGTTCAACATTGGACTCAACTTTGCCATTAGCAATTTTTCGAACAGTTTTGAAATTGTTGGCAGTAGACTTATTGGTCTGTATGATTCTACTTAAGTGGGATCCTTCCCTGGTTTGGGTATCATAGTAATCATGGACACCTTCCACTCTGCAGGATAATACTCGAGACGTAAAATAGCGTTAAAAATAACGTAAACGTAAATAGCGTTAAAAATCAAGCATTTTACCAGTAATTTTATCAATACCTGGAGCTTTTCTGGGGTTTGTGTTACGAATAACATTTTCAACATCTTGAAAACTAAGTCTCAAAGGCATAGGCGGTCTAACAGCGTATGACGGTAGTTCAGTTGAATTACTCGCTGTATCATTTGTGGTAAAAACATTTCTCAAATGATCGACATACAACATCCCCTTTTCAGCATCGCTTCTTGCCCAATCTCCAGTTGAAGTTCGCAAAGGTGGCTTACCTATTACGGGTCTTTTCAGACCTTTTGTCGCTTTCCATAGAGAATAGTCAGATTGAGGGGTACCATCAAGACCTTCCAGATAATTTTTAAGGGAAGCCATTCTTTGGATTTCAAGCAGATTTCTTAACTGAGTTATGCACTCTCGTAGCCTGCTTTTAAGCTGAGGAGACCTGCGAAGTTGCCACTCTCTTCTAACACTTCTTTTTTCTGTTAGAAGTTGTTCAATTTCAAACGAATATGTTCTATTGCTCACATTTCTGGATCTTATATGGCTAGTGGTGGCATGTTGTACGGCTAGATTAAGGTGTTCAGAAAATTCGTTAATCGACACATCAATATCCTCAGGCGTTCTCAAGGCAATGTTTTCCGTACAATGTGTACTCAAATATTTTTTATATTTTAACCAATTAACTCGAGTTACAGTCAACATCAAGTCGAAAAACGGGGAACCAACCCCCTGGCGGAACGAAACAAAAACTATAGTTGGTATCTGATCACTCACCAAATTCGAAAATAAATTTAGATAATACTGAAGTCACAAAACAGGAATTACTATTTTTCTAGTTTTTAATATATTTAATTTAAAGCAACAATCAATAATTTTTTAGTATTTTGCAAATTTAAATTTTATATTATAAGAATATATTTTTTGGAAAAAATAATTGTTTAAATTATTATTTTATGAATTAAGTAAAGGTTGTGTATTTATCATAATTTCCTTATTTAGTTTTTGATTTTGTACAAAGCTTCGTGGCAATTCTATTTTTTTGAATATTATTGAATTATAAATATTATTCACAGTAATTGAAATCATTAACTGAAATTTTTAGCTACTGGGAATTGCGCAAGGCTTTGTTTAATATCTCATCCTTTTAAGATTTCATTGAAGAACAAATATTGAATTGTTGTATTCAAATAATATCAACCTATTAATCATTTTTAATTCCTGAACATTTAACAAGGCTAAAAGTTTATTGTTGTTTCGGAGATTTAGTTAAGTAAGAAATTTAATTTGAAATTGTTCAAATAATATTAGTACTGTTTGAAATTAAAAAACAAAAAAAAAAGCAAAAAACGAAAAAAAAAAACAAAAACACAAAAAAAGAAGAAAAGGGAAAATTTGTAGATTTACTGCCTGGCCCACTATGTCACTCGACATCGTTCGCTCGCATAAATACATTTGAAACAAAAACAAATTTTAAAATGTTGTTTTTGGTATGCATTGTTTGTATTTATACGAGCGATCGATGTCGAGTGACATAGTGGGCCAGGCAGTTAAAGTTTTGTTTCAAAACAATTTTCAGAGACATTTTCAAATAACTTTGTAAAGCGATCACTAACTTTCATTTAAAATGGAGCTACGCGATATTTTATTATTAACCGTTGAGGATTTGCGAACGAAAGTTGAAGAACTAGGACTAGAGACGACTGGCGCTAAGACTGACTTACTGACTGGCTCATTCTACATTTCGACTCCAACCAGGGCGCTGGAGGGAACTCAGAGGCTGATGACGCGGATCCGGAAGTGACCAAAGCCGGTTCTGAGTTTGCTTGATTTACGCTTAGGGATGTTGAGGACTCGGTTGCTAAGTTTTCGGGGGAAGACACCTTTGAGGTGGCCATATGGTTGCGGGAATTTGAAGATTGTGTGCATGTTTTGGGGTAGAATCGATTACAACAATATATTCACGCGAAACAATTGCTTACGGGAGCAGCTAGGACTTTCATTAGAAGTCAATCTGGTGTGAAGGACTGTGGAACTCTCAGGTCAGCTTTGAGTAGGGAATTTGGGGGAAAACCCATCAGCCATTGCTGTGCATAAAATGTTGAAAAACAGAAAGAAGAAAGCCAATGAATCATATCGCCAATATTTATATTGCTTAATGGAAATAGGTAACCCGATTCAACTGGACGAAGAAAGCATAATTGAGTATTTTATACAGGGTATCCCAGGAAGTCTCGGAAATAAGACCGTTTTATATCAGCCCCGAAACCTTAATGACCTCAAAGAAAAAATAGTGGTGTTTGAAAAAATTTCATCGGCAGATAAGTCATCTAACTTTATCAACAGGAGGCCGATAGCTGGAAGAGCTGAATCGGAGCAACGAAAGGACAGTCGGCGATGTTTCAAATGTGGTGTAGAGGGTCACATTTCAAAAGAGTGTAGGACAGTGTCCATACAGTGCTACAAATGCAACAAGATGGGGCATAAATCTTATGAATGTCCTACAATCAAGAAGGAGAAGAGTGATTATGATGCAAAAAGAACGGTGCACTGATGACGTTATTGTCCCATCAAGAAGAATATTTAAAGATATTGGTATATTCGGTAAAACAGTCAGCGCTATGGTTGATACCGGTAGTGATATTTCCATATTACGCTACGACACTCTTCTGAGTCTCACCGATACTTCCATGGAACCGGTCAGAAAGACGTTAATCGGCATTGGAGGAAAAAGTACTACGACGTTGGATTGTCTTAGAGTCCGAACCCATTTAGGTGCTATATTGATCGATATTGATTTTTACGTTGCCAGGGAGCAAGATATTCTATTTTCGGTAGTCATCGGTAATGACATTTTAGATAGGCTGGACTTAATCATAAATGAAAAAGGGGCCAAGTTTAGAAACAAAATCGTGCCCATGAGTATATTTGAGGATCACGTAGGGGGAGCGTCTAAAATTGAATCAGTTTTATTTGTAGAAGAGTGAAATGCGCGTGTTCTATCCGATTTGAATGCCAATCCCATCGCAGAATTAAAAGATGAGTTTTCGGAACTTATGCATTCTCTTTCATCGATTTCCAAGGAAGGTACGGAAATGTCTTTAGAACAAATTGATCAAAGCTGTAGAAACGAAATCAAGGATGCTGTAGGAAATTATCGGCCCAAAAGACCAAAGAAGTTCCTCGTAGAAATGAAGATTATCTTGTCAGATGATACCCCGATAACAAGCAGACCCAGAAGAACATCATATGCAGACCAGCAAGTTATTGAAAGTCAGGTGAAAGAGTGGCTAAGAGATGGCATTGTATGCCCAAGTTTTTCGGAGTATTCTTCACCGGTAGTATTAGTGTCAAAAAAGGATGGCTCAAAAAGCCTTTGTTGTGACTATAGACGCCTGAATGAAAAAATGGTCCGCGATAACTTTCCGATAGCCATTGTGGATGACGTTATTCAGAGGCTGCAGACAGCAAAAGTCTTCACAATTATTGATTTGAAGAACGGATTTCTTCATGTACCGATAGAGGAAGGGTCACGTAAATATACCGCATTCGTAACGCCTATTGGGCAATACGAATTCAATTTCGTGCCTTTTGGAATAACCAACTCTCCAACTGTTTTTGTAGGTTCATTTCGGCTGTGTTTCATGATTTGATCAAGAATCGTCGTTGTTTATATGAACGACATAGTAATTTTATCGCAGAACGAAAGGGAAAGTATTGCCAATTTAAAAAAGGTATTAGAAGTGGCATCGTCAAATGGATTCAGATTAAATGGAGTAAGTGCCAATTTTTGCAACGGAGAATTCTGTTTTTAGGATACGTAGTTGAAAACTCTAGGATTTCGCCATCCGAAGAAAAAATTTCCGCCATTAGAAATTTTCCAGTGCCTAACAGCGTGAAGGCAGTCCAGCGATTCTTGGGGCTAACGTCATTTTTCCGCTGATTTATAAAGGATTACGCAATGGTCGCTAACCCATTGTCCGATCTACTAAAGAAAGGTACAACATTTAGAATGGGAGATGAGGAGATACTGGCAGTACAACGGCTCTGATCAGCGACTCAGTGTTGAGATTGTATAATCCCAAAGCTGAAACGGAAATACACGTTGATGCCAGCGAATATGGGTATGGGGCGGTACTTCTCCAAAAAGACTCGGAAGACCTTAAGTTTCACCCTGTAGAGTATATGAGTCGGAAGACTATATCTGCGGAAGAAAAATACCATTCCTATGAGCTAGAAGTGCTAGCGATAGTAGAAGCGCTGAAAAATTGGAGGGTGTACGTATTGGGGTTAAGATTCAAAACAATTACCGATTGTAACGCATTTGCTATGACTATGAGGAAGGAAGATGTTCCAGTTCGAGTGTCCCGGTGGGCCCTTTTCCTTCAAGAATTTGACTACGCCATTGAACACCGATCTGGAACAAAAATGAAGCATGTCGATGCTTTAAGCCGCGTTTCCTATCTCATGGTGCAAGATACGTTTCAACATCGAATAAAGCAAGCAAAACAGGAGGATGAGTGGACTAAAGCCGTTTGCAAAGTTCTCGAAAGTGTTCCCTTCGAAGATTATAATATGAAATACGGGATCTTACACAAAAATTCGGATAAAGAATTTATCGTGGTACCGTCGAGCATGGAAAAGGAAGTGAATGAAGGAGGTAGTGGAACGACAGTTTTTTATTCCGAAGTTGGAGAAAAAAGTAGCCGCTGTGGTGAAAAGCTGCGTACAATTTTTGATTGTAGAAGCAAAGCCGGGTAAAAAAGAGGGGTTCCTTCATCCGGTTGATAAGGTAACATATCATTTGGATCATATAGGGTAAATGGAGGCCACGCACAAAATGTATAATCACATTCTCGTGATAGTGGATGCTTTCACGAAGTTCGTCTGGCTTTATCCAACGAAAAGTACTGGAAGCAGGGAAGTAATCGAGAAACTAAAAAAGCAGTCAGTCTCATTTGGAAACCCTAAACGGCTTATAACGGACAAGGGAAGCGCATTTACGGCAAACGAATTCAGAGAATATTGTGTTGAGGAAAGCATACAACATCTTTTAATAGCAACGGGAGTACCACAAGGCAACGGTCAAGTGGAGCGAATAAACCGAATTGTAACGTCTATGTTAGACAAAATGTGTGCGGAACAACCAACTCAGTGGTATAAACACGTTGAACGGGTCCAACAGGTAATAAACAATAGTCCATCGCGAAGTACGCAGAATACACCATTCAAACTGACGACGGGAACTGACATGAGAACTAAAGACGATCTCCAGATGAAACAATTGATAGAAGAGAATAATATAGAGGAACTTCAGGGCGAACGAGATAGAGTGCGGGATGAAGCCAGGGAGAGCATTGTAAAGATTCAGGCAGAAAATAAAAGAAATTTTGATAGGGAGAGAAAACGGGAGAGGGATTATAAGTTAGGCGAACTAGTTGCTATTAAGCATACTCAATATGGTACAGGGATGAAAGTGCGCCCGAAATATTTAGGACCCTATAAGGTTATAGCGAAAAAGAAACACGGCAGGTATGAGGTGGGAAAGATTGGCGAAGGTGAGGGAACTTGGAAATGCTCAAGGGTTTCCGAGTTTATGAAGCCGTGGAGTCAGGGTTCGGGGCGAATCCAGCGTCAGGAGGGCCGCATGTAGGATGATACAATCGGACCACTGTGTAACGGACACAACATCACGCCACTTTAGAATATTTAGTTTAAAAAACCAAGACGAGACGAAAAGAGATTAAACATAACGGACTAGAATTCCAGCAACATTCCTCAAGCAGCTATTGCATAATGTAGTAGAAAAGAGAAGAAAGAAATCAGACTTTGTGTAGCCGTCAAGCACGAAAGTTCGTGAGCGTTAACTCATCCGAGTATTAAATGAGCGTTAACTCAACACTATTAATATTATTACTAATTAACTTTATTTTTACAAATAACTTTTAAGTATATAATAAATAAACATTCAATGAATATTAAAAACTCAAGGGATTTCCTTTTTTATTTCTATATTTATTACAATTCTCTTCTCATATACATATGTACATATTTAGATATGTTTGTACATATGCATGTTGAAGAAATACATAGCACAATTTTTCTTTTTTATTTGTATACTCGCTTTAAAATTAAAAAAAAAATATTCAACGAGTTTTATATTTTGTTTACTTTTGTATGTATATAGAATGTCAACTGTACAAAAAAAAAGGATTTCCGGCAAGGCGAATTCATATCAGGTATATGCAAGAGCAATAAATACAACACTACAAAAAATAAATCTTTTTCAAACGTCAATGGAAAAATATAAACACAAAAAGGAATTCAAAAAAATATATAATAAAAAAAATTTACAAGAAAAGATAAACTTTTAATTATTTCGTGAAACGTTTAACTATTTCGTGAAAATTAAAGTCTCGGATCATAGAGCTCGGAAAGGAGAAAAAGGCCAGCCAGATTGCGGAGGATTCTGAATGATAGTTGCAATTCAAAACCTAAAAAATTGTTTCAAAAAAATTTTTTTTTCAAATTTCTTTAAAAAAAAATTTACAATAAAAGAAAAACTTAATTATTTCGTGAAACTTAAAGTCTCAGAAGATAGAGCTTAAAAAGATGAAAATGGCCAACCAGATTGGGGAGAAGTCTGGATGATACTTGGGGCTCAAGATACAAAAATAATATAAAAAATTGTTTAAAATTTTTTTTTTTAATTTGTTTTAATTATTCCATTGACATCTGAAAAAGATTAAAATTAAAAAAAAGTTATCAGCTGCGCTGTCAATTTCACCTGTTATGAATTCGCCTTGGTTTCCGGTTTTGTTACTTGAAAAAACATTTTCGTATGAAACAAACAAAAACGAAATTTTCGCATATTGGTAACAGTACCTTTTCATATAAGTTTGACATATAGGCGAAGCAACGCAAGTTGCACGACACAGTTAAGTCGCGTTATACCATGATACAAAAAACAAGGTAACCGCTTCGCTACAATAATAAAAAAAAAAACAGGTATTTTGTTTGTGTAAAAGGCGAATTCACACTTAAGCTGTCAAAAGTAGTTGATAACGAACATGTACAAAAATTTAAATGGCGCCCAAGGCGAATTAATTATTAGGTGGATGCATGGGCGAATTCAGGCGAATTCGATTAATATGGCGGCACTTTCGCTGTCAAGTTTTGTTTACCTTTTTTGGCGCCATTTAAATTTTTTTACATGTTCTTTATCAAATACTTTTGACAGCTTAAGTGTGAATTCGCCTTTTACACAAACAAAATACCTGTTGTTTTTTTTATTGTTGTATTGTTGTAGCGAAGCAGCTACCTTGTTTTTTGTATAATAGGTAAACAAAACTTGGCAGAGAAAGTGCCGCCTTATTAATCGAATTCGCCGATGCATCCACCTAATAATTAATTCGCTTTGCGTTATACCAAGGCGACTTTATACAGGTGAATGCAAGCGGAAAGGCGAATTCAGTACTATGTATTTTGTTATTGTAAAACATATCGTGAATGTCATAATCTAAATTCGCCCAAGATTGCTCAGCAGAGAAAAATTTTTATATAAACGTTAAATATAAGCTTTTATAATTGTTTGTAATTAAAATCACAGATTATATCAGTTTTTCACTTTTAAATTCACAAAAATTTCTTGAAATTGCACTAAATCATGCAAAAAAACCTTCAGATTAAAATGGCGCGAAAAATTTTGTAAACAAAAGAAACAAAATTTGACAGTCTCATTGGAAAAAACGCGAGAAGCAAAAAATAATCACCTGTGCTGTTAAGTTCACCTGGTAATGAATTCGCCTTGCGTTATACAAACGCTTTTCATTACGTGTTCGTCAATGAATTGGCTCGTCACGAGTCAGTTTTGTCGTGCTCTATGAACAGGCTGTTAATGTTTCACGAAATAATTGAAAGTTTCATAAAATAATTTTCTTTTATTGTAAACTTTTTTTAATGGAAATTTGAAAAAAAAAATTTTTTTTTCTAATTTTTTATGTAATGTATTGTATCTTGGGTGCCTGCTTATTGGCTAATTAAGACACACCTTTATGGTTGGAGTATAAAAGTAAATGTAATCTAATAATTTTTTTTCACATTGACTTATTTTGTTTAACTTAATGTGAACAAATATTAATAAATCATTTTTCTGCAAAAATTTCATTGAAATTAAAAAATTTACACACACATTCTTAATGTTTGTACGAAAATCAAAATTTTTTGATTTTCTTGCAAACATGCTTCAAATATTTGTACAAACTAGCGAGCACCCCCACAAACGAACAAAAATGCTGCCACGAACCTAAAATTTTGACATGCTTGCCAAGCAACTTGTGTGATTTATTTGGTCCTTAAGGCCACCTGGTACTGAATTCGCCTTGGATGCATCGGCGAATTTAATCAATCCGCTGGCATTTCCTCTGTCAAGGTTTGTTTACCTTTTTCGGCGCCAATTAAAAGTTTGCACATATTCTTTATCAACTACTTTTGACAGCTGAAGTGTGAATTCCCCTCTTTCACAAACAAAATACCTGCTGTTTTGTATTGTTGTATTGTTGCAGCAAAGCTGCAACCTTTTTTTTGTGTCATGGTATATGCAAGAGCAAGGCGAATTCATAACTAGGTGAACTTGACAGCTGAGGCTTTCCACGTTTTTTAAAATGAGACTGTCAAAATTTTTTTCGTTTGTTTATAAACATTTTCGTCCATTTTAATCTGAGGTTTTTCTTTTATGATTTAGTGAAGTTTCAAGAAATTTTTGTGAATTTACATGTGAAAACCCATTATATTCTGTGATTTTAATTACAAACAATTATAAAAATTGGTATTTAACGTTTATGTCACATTTTTTTTTTTGGCTGAACAATCCTAGGCGAATTTAAATTTTGACTTTCACAGTAAGTTTTACAATAACAAAATACATAGTATTGAATTCGCCTTCCCGCTTGCATTCACCTGTATAAACTCGCCATGTACATGAGCGAAATGTGCAACACTACATAGAATATATATTTTTCAAATGTCAAGGGAAAAATATAAACACAATAAGGAATTAAAAAATAAATATAATAAAAACAATATATATTTACAATAAAAGACAAACTTTTAATTATTTCGTGAATTTTTTAAATATTTCGGGAAAATTAAAGTCTCAGATCATAGAGCTTGGAAGGTGTGTTAAATATTTTATACATTACAAATTTTGTAAACATTTATGTACTTATAATTGTTGTTACTAATTGTATTCTCATCAGTGTATTTATAAATTGGAAATTGTAATTCTTTTATGATATACTTGTATACATTTTACTTGTTGTAGAATTAATTTGATTTATTAATATTTGTTCACATTAACTTAGACAAAATAAGTCAATGTGAAAATAAAATTATTAGATTACATATACTTTTATACTCCAATCATAAAGATGTGTATTAATTATCCAATAAGCAGGCACCCAAGATACATTATATAAAAAATTAAAAAAAAAAATTTTTTTTCATATTTCCATTAAAAAAAGTTTACAATAAAATAAAATTATTTTATGAAACTTTTAATTATTTCGTGAAACATTAACAGCCTGTTCATAGAGCACGACAAAACTGACTCGTGACCACAGAGTACACAGAGGTGTCACGCGGCGGAAAAGAGACACCTAATAAGACTAAATTCAGTGCATCGCACTCATTCGCGTCTCTCCGCGCTTTGTGCTATATTTGTAAGAATGATATCACAAAGCAAAATACCACAAAATTAAACTAAATTTTACAGCAAAAAAGTTTGTAAAAAGTTGAATTAAATTGTGAAAAAATTGTGGTGTTTTTTGTTTTATTGAAAACAATTTAATTAAATTTTGCTAAAAAGTGTTTTACTAAAAGTAATCTTTTCTCTTGCAGGGCAGTAAAAAGTGATTCAAAAAGCAAGATAAGTACAAATATGTACTTACAATTGTATATTCATTTTACATATTTTGTAAAATGAATATACAATTGTGTAGTGCTTTTTATAATTTTAGTTTTAAAATATGCTTATTTCTTTTAAAACCAAATTATAATATATTATTAATTATAATTCAGCAATTCTGTGCGTTTTCGGTATCGTCAACAGAAATGTAAGTTTAAAAAAAGGCTGAAATGTGATTGATTTTTAATGATGTATAATATTGTTTTCAGGTCTACACTTGCATGCTCCATGCCCACATGGAGTCTCAATACACAGTTTCCCGCAAAACGCAGAAAGGTAAGTAGAGAGATAAGAATTGAAAAATAACAACAAAATGTTAAATGGCCAAAGAAGTTTTATCAAAATTTTTTAATTTACCACCATAAAGGAGAGAATTGCTGCATCCTACGCAAAAAAACTTTAGTTAGCAGTGGCGGTGTTTGTTATAATACAAAGGTCCTTTTAAGGGCCACAAATTTTTATACAAAAAGAGATTAAAATTGGATCACAAAGGGCCCTTGTCAGGACCACTAATTTTCATTAGTGGTGTTCTGTGTCTCGTCGTGTACACACGTTTTTTTTTGTGCCATCCGGGTTCTGTTGTTAATTTTCAAATACATGTTATATGTTTAAATTAAGATTTATGTATTTTTTTCCGTGAATTCAAAATTCAATATTAACCAAAACAAATTAAATAAGTGCAATTGCAATAAAACTGATGTGACAATAAAACTGAACGAAATTTAAAAAAATATAACAAAAAAAAAATTGTATATGTTTAGTGATAAACAATCAAACACATTAAATTATCAAAACAAATTATACCTGCAATATCTTAAATAACTCTTCAATTCTAACGCAACAAACATTAATATATAAGACGTGATGAAAACCAAAAATCGTTTTAATTAGTTAAAATAAAAAATAAACAAAAATAACACATAAAATAAAGAAAATGAATATTTGGCCAGACCAGGGCTTTTATGGCATTGTTTTAATGATCCTTCATTTTTCTTCCTAAATTTTTAACTCTAAAGTTTTATTGTAATGTTGGCGATGTTTGGTTAATTGTTGCTGAATGTATAGTACCGAAGGTATATACACTGGGTACTCTACAGTTCAAAACAGCACCAATTAATTCGGGCCTCGTCAGCATTGCAATTTTCAACGTTTGTTTCTTGGTGGAATGACAGATAATTTTAAAATTGTTTATTGTAACATACGTGGGTTGAGAGCGAATTTTTTTTTTTCGGTATATGCTCACACTTGTCTCCATCGGCCGGATATTTTGGTCTTGTGTGAAACCCAGGTATCTGAGAATGCTGATCCACAGGATTTTCACATACCTGGCTATCAACTCTTATCCCTTTTCAATCTTCATCGGGGTCTTGTAATTTACGTTTGCAATGAAGTTGTGTTCCAATGCCAGCAACCATTAGGCATGCATGATGCCGAATTTACCTGTTGTAACAGATTTTTTTTAAAACATAATATCGGCCACTAAAACACTAACATATAAAAGGAAAAATTACAGGAAGAAAAGTAGTTTCATAATAACCGTTCCTTCTTTTTCGATTGGGATCGTAAAGTGTTCAGAAGCAATTTTAAGAAAAGTGCTCAGAAGTTATTTTGAGAAAATAAAATATCGGATTTATCAGATCATCATTACTGTAATTAAAAATTATTAAAAAAAATATATAGAGAGATTTCACAAGAAAATAAAACCCAATTTGTTTGGTAAGACTTAACGAAATTATATATGTATATATTTTTTTAAATCTATGTGTACACATGTACTTATTGAGTGCCATTATAGGGTTTTAATTATATGAGAAAATATAATTAAGCTGTCAAAAGTAGTTGATAAAGAACATGAACAAAAATTTAAATGGCGCCGAAAAGGTAAACAAAAATTGACAGAGAAAGTACCGCCATATTAAACGATATATATTCCTGTAAATTTCGTGATGCTAATTGGTGGTTTTCATGAACACTCAAAAACGCTGTGTCATCTGCAAAGGTAGAAGTGTGGATTCCGGATGTCGTTGGCATGTCGAAGGCGTAAATCAAATATAAAGTAGGCCCCAGTATGCTGCCTTGGGGAACTCCTGCCTTGATTGGCTGAGTTGGGCTTATAAAGTCGCCTTCTCTGATAACAAACTTCCGCCCATATAAGTAGCTTTCCAGAAGATTGTGTGTATTTGCAGGCAAGTTTAACTTTATTTTGTGTATCAAGCCCTCGTGCCACACTTTCAAAAGCTTGAGAAATATCAATGAATAGAGCTGAGCAATACTTCTTCTCCTCAAAGGTCTGTCTTATGACATTGATTAGTCTGTGCGTTTGTTCTATGGTGCTATGTTTAGCCCGAAAACCAAATTGATGATCAGGGATACATCCCACTTTGTTCAATATTGGACTCAACTTTGCCATTAACAATTTTTCGAATAGTTTTCAAATTGTTGGTAAAAGACTTATTGGTCTATATGATTCTACCTTTGTCAGATCCTTCCCTGGCTTGGGAATCATGGTAATCATTGATACCTTTCACTCTGCAGGATAATACTCAAGGCATAAAATAGCGTTAAAAATAATAAAAAGTAAAACTCTTCTTGCTACACGAGGTAACTGCTCAAGCATTTTACCAGTAATTTGATCAATGCCTGTTGCTTTTCTGGGGTTTATATTACCGATAACATTTTCGACATCTTGAAAACTAAGTCTCAAAGGCACAGGCGGTCTAGTAGCATATGGCGGTAACGCCGCTGTATTATTCGTTGAATCATTTGTAATAAAAACGTTTCTCAAATGATCGGCATACAACATTCCCTTTTCAGAATCGCTTCTTGCCCAGTCGCCAGTTGAAGTTCGCAAAGGTGGCTTACCTATTACGGGTCTTCTTAAACCTTTTGTCGCTTTCCACAAGGAATAATCAGATTGAGGAGTACCATCAAGGCTTTCCAGATATGTCTTAAGGGAAGCCATTCTGTGGATTTCGAGCAGATTTCTTAGCTGAGTTATGCATTCCCGTAGCCTAGTCTTAAGCCGGGGAGACCTGCGAAATTGCCACTCTCTTCTGACTCTTCTTTTTTCTGACAGTAGTTGCTCAACTTCAGACGAATAAGTTCTATTGTTCTCATTTCTGGATCTTATATGACTAGTGGTAGCATGCTGTACGGCCAGATTGAGGTTTTCAGAAAAATCGTTAATTGACACATCAATATCCTCAGGCGTTCCCAAGGAGATATTTTCAGTACAATGTGTACTCAGAAATTTTTTCTATTTTAGCCAATTAACTCTATTGACGGTCAACGGGGAGCCAATCTCTTGGAGGAACGAAACAGAGATTATAGTGGGTGAGTGATCTGATGACAAATCTAATGAAGGCTGCACTTGCATCCACTCTAGAGGAAAAATTTTCACAACTCCAAAATCTATAACGTCTGGGATCTTTCGTCGATCTGACGGCTAATAAGTGGGGTGTCCGCTGGAAACCACATCTAAGCCCATTTTGAAACGGTGTCAAAAAGCACACGGCCTTTCGGGGTAATTAAACGTGATCCCCAAAAAGTGTGTTTAGCGTTATAGTCGCCAGCCGCTAAAAATCGTGGACCAAGTGATTTGAAAAAATGTGAATACTGATTTTCTGTTACTGAAAATCGTGATGGTGAGTAAATCGAGGATATAACTATTTTATTATGAAAATGTTCAATACATATGTTTGTTGCTTGGAGATACTCCTCACATGTCTCGTTTAGCAAATAGTGCTTTATTCTAATTTTTATCAAAATTGCCGAGCTTCCGCAAGATCTTCCACGGGGATCTTTAGTATCATATAGTGTGTAGCAATTAATTTTGAAATAGCTGTTAAACAAAACTCGACAGCGGAAGTGCCGCACCACCATCCACCTAATAATGAATTCGCCTTGTCTTTGAACTTACCGAAGCCTTTAAGAGTTGCGAAATTAATAGACAAACAGATTTTTTCGATTCTCTTTTCTTTCTTTTTTGTTGTTGTTGTTTTTTAAGCACAGCTAGTGTATTTATACGAAGTTGATGTTGATATCAGAATAATAATATGAAGCAACAACATGAAAAAATGCGAAGAGAGGCAACTTCAAGGCGAATTAATTATTAGGTGGATGCATCGGCGAATTCAGGCAAATTCGGTTAATATGGCGGCACCTTCGCAGTCAAGTTTTGTTTACCTTTTTCGGCGCCATTTAAATTTTTGCACGTATTCTTTATCAACTATTTTTGGCAGCTTAAGTGTGAATTCGCTTTTTACACAAACAAAATACCTGTTTTTTTTTATGTTGTATTGTTGTAGCGAAGCGGCTACCTGGTTGGTGTATCATGGGCAACTTCAAACGAAAAATGTTTTAAAATGTCCAGTACAGTATAGGTTTACCGCACACTCTTGCTCATAAATACATCGCCTACAAACTTCGTCTGTCTGCCCTTCAATTTCTCAACTGGGATTTTTCTTCAATTCGCCTTTTGTTGCTCTTTTTTTCTCTTGTCTAAGGATCATGCACAAAGATGTTGTATGGGTTCACATTAACTTTGGGGAGAGGCAACCATTCTTCAGAGGGGGATACTGCACAAAACTAAAAGGGGGAATCTGTAAAAATGGTTGTTGCCACAACTCGCTCCGAAAGAACAGATTGTAACAGGGTAAATTTTAGAAAAGAAATACGCTTAGAATTTCTTCAAAAATATAATAAATGGTTTATTTTTCACCTTTTAATAGTGGGTAGAAAAATATATAAGTACACTTGGGTAGAAATATATGCTTATGAGATATACTTATGTACTTGTATAGAGACTTATTAGTATGAGACTGTTCGCGCTGACTGTTGATTGTGTATAAGGAAAAAAACCCGGACCTATTTCGGAATCTACTTCACTATTAAAAAAATGGCGTTTTGAAAACTTTCCAATGGTCAGTGTGAACAATCTTGCCTAATTAACTAGTATTCATACATAAATTCAAGCGTTTAAATTCAAAATAAATTCACAATAATAATGGTTTAGTTTAAGCTAAGTGTTGGTAAGTATGTATGATATAATTTCATTTACATTAATTCAATTTAGGTTAGTAAATAATAAAGGTAAGTAGAAAATAAAGGTAAGTATAAAATAAAATTCACATTCATCTTACGACGATCAAATTCATTAAATACTTATGTAGTCCAAACTTGTTTGGACAATTGTTTTAAATTTTTTCCCCCAATTTTGATTTAATTATGCCATTGACATCTGAAACAGATTAAAATTAAAAAAAAAAGTTATCAGCTACGCTATCAATTCAAGCGAATTCACACTTCAGCTGTCTAAAGTAGTTGATAAAGAACATGTACAAGGTAGCCGCTTCGCTACAACAATAAAAAAAAACAGGTAGGTATTTTGTGTAAAAAGGCGAATTCACACTTCAGCTGTCAAAAGTAGCTGATAGAGCATGTACAAAAATTTAAACTTGACAGAGGAAGTGCCGCCATATTAACCGCATTCGCCGATGCATCCACCTAAAGGGCCAAATAAACTACGCAAACTGCTTGCCAAACACACGCTTTCCGCTTGCACCCAAACCATACAAATACAACACATGCAAATGTAATTTAATCACACATACAAATACACATTTATCACTTTTTGTTTGTTTTCAATAAGAGTAGATGACCATTGTGCTGCTTCAATTTGATCGTCATATGAAATTTCCAAGATACAAAAAGTTTTATAAATTGCTTTACCCTCTATTTCTTGATATTATGTTTTTTAATCTTTATTGGTTTTTAATTTCCACAATAAAAGTATTCTTTTACGACATTTTAAACACTATTACAAAAAAAAACTTTTTCTTGATTCACTCGGTATGTTTCTTCTTCCACCACCTCACTCTGCAAAAATTTCATTGAAAAGATAAAATTTACACATACATTCACAATGTTTGCACAAAGTAGCAAACCCCCACACAAACGAACAAATATGTTTGCACGAACCTAAACTTTTGACATGTTTGGCAAGCAGTTTGTGTGGTTTATTTGGCCCTTATGTCCCCTTTCACAGTTGAGAAATTGAAGGGCAGACAGACGAAGTTTGTAGGCGATGTATTTATGAGCAAGAGTGTGCGGTAAACCTATACTGTACTGGACATTTTAAAACATTTTTCGTCTGAAGTTGCCCATGATACAAAAAACCAGGTAGCCGCTTCGCTACAACAATACAACATTAAAAAAAAACAGGTATTTTGTTTGTGTAAAAAGCGAATTCACACTTAAGCTGTCAAAAGTAGTTGATAAAAAACATGTACAAAAATTTAAATTTTTCTGAAAAGGTAAACAAAACTTGACAGAGAAAGTGCCGCCATTTTTAACGAATTCGCCGCTGCATCCACCTAATAATGAATTCGCCTTGCATCCACTTAATAATGAATTCGCCTTGGTCGAAATCTACTCATAGAGTAGATTTTATTTTGTATGGGAAATCTTCTCAAAATCTACTAGATTTGGCTTGAAATCTCGAATGAGCAGATTTCTCTTTATTGTAAATAGGCTATTAGGCGAATTTAGGTTTTGACATTCTCAATAAGCTTTACAATAACAAAACACAGTGCTGAATTCGCCTTCCCGATTGCATTCACCTGTATAAATTTTTCTTGGTATCATGCATGATACAAAAAACAAGGTAACCGCTTCGCTACAACCATAAAAAAACAACAGGTATTTTGTTTGTGTAAAAAGGCTAATTCACAATTAAGCTGTCAAAAGTAGTTGATAAAGAACATGAACAAAAATTTAAATGGCTCCGAAAAGGTAAACAAAAATTGAGAGAGAAAGTGCCGCAATATTAAACGAATTCGCCTGAATTCGCCGATGCATCCACTTACTAATGAATTCGCCTTGGTTGAAATTAACTGACCTTGGGTCATGATACAAAAAACAAGGTAACCGCTTCGCTACAACATTACTGCAATAAAACAAACAAGAGGTATTTTGTTTGTGTAAAAAAGGCGAATTCACACTTAAGCTGTCAAAATTAGTTGATAACCAAGGCGAATTCATTACAAGGTGAACTTAAAGGGGGATAGACACGGTCAAAATGCTTGCTGTCAGTTTCGTGTATGTGTGCTTGACGCTTTAAAAATTTCATGCTTGATACCCATCAAGCACTCATTTTAATTTTGATTTTGCGGTGTTCATTTCGTAAGAAAATGTCAATAAATAAAGAAATTTTAATTGCAATAATGGCAGTGTCTTCACCAATAAATGCTAAAAAAAATAAAATTATTCTTCACAATTTTTTTTTTAATTTAAAATTGTTTTATTTTGCCACTTTTTAACAACAAAAATAATAATTACATTTAGTTTTCACTTGAAATGGAAAATATCTTATTTTGCCGCTTTTTCATTCAATCTTCTTCTTCTTGTTTTATTTTTCTTGACAACCATTCACAATGAAAACAAAATAATAATGAAAATTTGTTCGTGCTTGATAGCTTACACTAGACACAACCAAGCATGTGACAGCAAGCGTGCCAGAAAATCAAAAATTTTTGATTTTCCATCAAGCATTGTCGGTGTCACACATACTAACAAATTTTCACACATACTATTACCATGCTTGTTAAGCATTTTGACCGCGTCTATCCCCCTTAACAGCACAGGTGATTATTTTTTGCTTCTCGCGTTTTTTCCAATGAGACTGTCAAATTTTTTTTCTCTTGTTTACAAACTTTTTCGCGCCATTTTAATGTAAAGATTTTTTTGTGTGACTCCAGTGCAATTTCCAGAAATTTGTGTGAATTTAAAAGTGAAAAACTAATATAATCTGTGATTTTAATTACCAACAGTTATAAAAGTTTATATTTAACGTTTATGTAAAATTTTTTCCCAGCTTTACACTTTATACAGGTGAATGCAAGCGGAAAGGCGTATTCAGTACTATGTATTTTGTTATTGTAAAACATATCGTGAATGTCAAAATCTAAATTCGCCTAAGATTGTTCAGCAGAGAAAAAATTTTATATAAACGTTAAATATAAGCTTTAATAATTGTTTGTAATTAAAATCACAGATTATATTAGTTTTTCACTTTTAAATTCACACAAATTTCTTGAAATTGCACTAAATCATGCAAAAAACCTTCAGATTAAAATGGCGCGAAAAAAATTGTAAACAAAAGAAACAAAATTTGATAGTCTCATTGGAAAAAACGCGAGAAGCAAAAAATAATCACCTGTGCTGTTAAGTTTACCTGGAAATGAATTCGCATTGGTTGAAAATGAACAAAACTTGGTGTATGGTTACAGACCAAGGCGAATTCATTATTAGGTAAATGCATCGGCGAATTCGGTTAATATGGCGGTACTTCCGCTGTCAAGTCGCCTTGATACAGGTGAGTGCAAGCGGAAAGGCGAATTCAGTACTATGTATTTTGTTATTGTAAAACATATCGTGAATGTCATAATCTAAATTCGCCTAAGATTGCTCAGCAGAGAAACAATTTTATATAAACGTTATATATAAGCTTTTATAATTGTTTGTAATTAAAATCACAGATTATATTAGTTTTTCACTTTTAAATTCACACAAATTTCTTGAAATTGCACTAAATCATGGAAAAAAACCTTCAGATTAAAATGGCGCGAAAAAGTTTGTAAACAAAAGAAACAAAATTTGACAGTCTCATTGGAAAAAACGCGAGAAGCAAAAAATAATCACCTGTGCTGTTAAGTTCACCTGGTAATGAATTCGCCTTGGTACATGTTCTTTATCAACTACTTTTGACAGCTTAAGTGTGAATTCGCCTTTTAACACAAACAAAATACCTGTTGTTTTTTTTATTGTTGTAGCGAAGCGGTTACCTTGTTTTTTGTATCATGGTCACAGACAGCAACTTTAGTTGGGCAGTTCTTCACTTTATAGAAGCTTTCGGTGAGGGGACTAAGAAGGGAAAAAGAATTGCCGATACTCGGCAATTCTCAGCAACTCCTTACTTTTCTCTCATGTGTGTATGTTTTTGTGCATATACAATGTAAATTGCATAAAGCAAAAGGTAGAGAATTGCTCAAGAATTGCCGAAAAAAGTTTTTGTGTGTGGACAAGAAAGCAATTCCAAAAGAAAATTGCTAAAAAGTTCGGCAATTAAAATCGTTCTGTGTGCCACAGACTTGACAGAGAAAGTGCCGCATTATTAATCGAATTCGCCTTGCATCCACCTATTAATCATGATACAAAAAACAAGGTAGCCGCTTCGCTACAACCAAGGCGAATTCATTATTAGGTGGATGCATCGGCGAATTCAGGCGAATTCGATTAATATGGCGGCGCTTTCTCTGTCAAGTTTTGTTTACCTTTTTCGGCGCCATTTAAAATTTTTTACATGTTCGTTATCAACTACTTTTGACAGCTTAAGTGTGAATTCGCCTTTTTACACAAACAAAATACCTGTTGTTTTTTTTATTGTTGTATTGTTGTAGCGAAGCGGCTACCTTGTTTTTTGTATCATGGCTACAACAATACAGCAATAATAAAAACAACAGGTATTTTGTTTGTGTAAAACGGCGAATTCACACTTAAGCTGTCAAAAGTAGTTGATAAAGAACATGTACAAAAATTTAAATGGCGCCGAAAAGGTAAACAAAACTTGACAACGAAAGTGCCGCCATATTAACCGAATTCGCCTGAATTCGCCGATGCATCCACCTAATACGTTTTTCGGCGCCATTTAAATTTTTTTCATGTAATTTATCAAATACTTTTGACAGCTTAAGTGTGAATTCGCCTTTTTACACAAACAAAATACCTGTTGTTTTTTTTATTGTTGTATTGTTGTAGCGAAGCGCCTACCTTGTTTTTTGTATCATGCATCCAAGGCGACTTTATACAGGTGAATGCAAGCGGAAAGGCGAATTCAGTACTATGTATTTTGTTATTGTAAAACATATCGTGAATGTCATAATCTAAATTCGCCTAAGATTGCTCAGCAGAGAAAATATTTTATATAAACGTTAAATATAAGCTTTTATAATTGTTTGTAATTAAAATCACAGACTATATTAGTTTTTCACTTTTAAACTCACACAAGTTTCTTGAAATTGCATTAAATCATGCAAAAAAACCTTTAGATTAAAATGGCGCGAAAAAGTTTGTAAACAAAAGAAACAAAATTTGACAGTCTCATTGGAAAAAACGCGAGAAGCAAAAAATAATCACCTGTGCTGTTAAGTTCACCTGGTAATGAATTCGCCTTGCATGCATCCACCTAATAATGAATTCGCCTTGCTATTAATTAATTCACCCATGATACAAAAAACAAGGGAGCCGCTTCGCTACAACAATACAACAATAATAAAAACAACAGGTATTTTGTTTGTGTAAAATGGCGAATTCACACTTAAGCTGTCAAAAGTAGTTGATAAAGAACATGTAAAAAATTTAAATGGCGCCGAAAAAGGCAAACAAAACTTGACAGGGAAAGTGCCGCCATATTAATCGAATTCGCCTGAATTCGCCGATGCATCCACCTAATAATTAATTCGCCTTGAATTCACCTTGCCTTGGGTAAAATCGTCGTGCTGGCAATGCTGGATTCCTCCATGATGTTAATCTATATTTTACGTATTTCCTTTCTGTCTTAAATCGTCATACCGAATGTATGTATAGTTTTCTATGTGTGTTTAATATTTTTTTTATCAAGTAAAAAAGTTGTTAAGTGTAGTAGGGAATATTGAAGAAATATGAAAATTAAATTTGTTTGTGCAATTATTAATATAAAATCATAAGTTATTTTATTGTGATGTTTAGAATATAAAGCGATCAAAAAATCTAACATGATTGGTATACTTGGTCTAACAGATTCACTAGAATTGGTTACATCATGGTGAATGGACGTATTCCTTCCGTCTTCTCAAAGACTTATGTAACTCCTCGGCGCCCTTATGAAAAGGCACGTTTGGATCAAGAATTGAAGATCATTGGTGAATACGGCCTTCGCAACAAGCGTGAAGTCTGGCGTGTCAAGTACGCTTTGGCAAAAATTCGTAAAGCTGCCCGCGAATTGTTAACTTTGGATGAGAAAGATGAAAAAAGATTGTTCCAAGGTACGTTCTTTGCTTTGGCGTTTAGTGCTAATGCAAACGTGATGAAATTATGTATATATATATATATATATATATATAAAATTATCTGACACTTCTTGTCTGATTAACGTATTGAAGACTAAAAAAAGCCTGAGTTTTTCGATGAATTTCGTTCTAAATATACTTAAAATAGAATTAAATATAGACAAATTATTTCAGGTAACGCTTTGTTACGTCGTTTGGTACGAATTGGGGTTTTAGATGAATACCGCATGAAGCTCGATTACGTTTTGGGTTTGAAAATCGAGGATTTCTTGGAGCGCCGTTTGCAAACCCAAGTCTTTAAATTGGGATTGGCCAAATCTATTCATCATGCACGTGTCCTGATCCGTCAACGTCACATTCGGTAAATATCTTATGCTGTAGGCATCAAGCATTTTTGATTCAAATTGATAATAAAAATGTTCAGTAAGACCACTTGGGAGTCGAACAAATTCTCCGAGAATCGTAAGGAGATAGTTTTTGCATCGGCTCTCAACGTCTTTTGGTATTGATTTTAGTTTAGGTTCAACCTAAACACAACTCCTTGTAAGTTGGTTGTATTTATAAGAATTATACTGAACATTAGTCACTTTTAACGATACCTCGGAAAAGTCCAGTTACACACACTTCCAAATTGAAAACATGGAAAAATGAAAAATCGCAAGAAAATGGTATCTGAACTTCTGACGTTCGTAACCCGGAAACTGCGTTTACGCCAACTTTCTCACTTAAAATATTCCTATAATCTATAATTCATCCCTCTAATTTTGTTCAATTTAATGGAGTATACGTAAACTGGACTTAGTCGAGACCTCGGTATATTTTGTATTGATATTGACTTTTTTCATGTAGCGTCCGCAAGCAGGTTGTTAACATTCCTTCCTTTGTGGTTCGTTTGGATTCGCAGAAACACATAGATTTTTCTTTAAAATCTCCCTTCGGAGGTGGCCGTCCTGGCCGTGTAAAAAGAAAGAACTTGAAGAAGAATACTGGCAGTGGGGGTGCTGCAGAAGAAGAAGAAGATTAAATTGCAGCCAAACTTAATATTTTCAAAAGTTGGATGAAAATAAAGATTTTAATTATTTAAACATGAGTTTTTTTTATTATTAATTTTATCTATATATATAAAAATGAATGTTTGTATGTATGTATGTAGGTAAGCAGGCCGCTGGATTCTCCAGAAAGTACCCGAATGCTCCAGCCCACTTGGGTCGTGTAGGTCCTTTGTGATGTATGTTTGTCATTTACAGAATCGTAAACTATTCATTTGAGCATAGGATGATCTTCGGCAAAGCAGTTCTGCATGAGCCCGGGAAGGTTTCTACGTTGGTGCGACCACGCCTAATTTAACACCCACCTTTTTTTTAAATTTAGTAGTACATGGGTTTTAACAGATTTACTTCAAATTGTATATAAATCTTACTATAGGCAAGGTAAAAATAAGATGTGCCACGCCCATTTTTGCACACCTTGTCATGCGGGAGAGCCCTTGCCGTGTAGGCCAGACTACTAGACCGATTTGCCTGATAGCACACTACTAAAGCTCTGGAGGGTTACTCTGTATTGCGATGCGAAAGTACCCAGCGGCGAACACTGCCTACCACATTACTTCTCTTCTATGATGTGTGCAACACTTTGTAATCAATGGATGATAACTTACAAAGTGTATAACAGTAGTATATGGGGTTACTAAAATGAATTACGTTCATCTTTTATATCACATTTATAAGTGCGTATTTTATTTTTTAGTTGTAAATCAAACGTTCGTCATCTTTGTCAGACTACGTTGCAAAATTTTAGTTCAATCATCAGGTAAAAGTGCCTTGAAAACGTTATAAAAAAGGGTACAAATAAATTAAATTTATTTAATGGTATAATCCCAAAAAAAAAAAACCGAAGTGCGCAGTACGTCTACGATCTACTTACAAAGTAAGCGAGATTGTATTCGAGCTGCCTACTGTCGACTTACAAAGTATGCGAGGTTGTATAGGAGCTGCCTACTGCCAACTTACAATGTATGTTAGGAAGTAATGCGCGTTTGTTGGATGAACACCTCATTACCACGCTTACTTTGTGTGCAGGTGGTAGGCGTTCACTCTACAAATGCGACAATGTAATTATATGAAAAAGTGTACTACGTTCGTACTTGCAGTCACTCACATTTAAAGTCGGGCAGACACATGAAAAAACTTTTAGTCCCAATATTTATAAGCTGACGGAAGAAAAATTCGTTTTAATTTTGTTTATTTTATCACAAAAGTTCTTTTATTTGAAAACAACAAAAACAATTTAAATATATTTAACTTAAATAAGGTCACTTTTCAGTCTCACATTTAAAGTCGGGCAATTAATAAAAAATTAGCATTATGTGAACATAACGCAAAATTAATATTTTGTAGATCCACCTTTTTGGGTTTCAACAGCTTGTAAGCGGTTAGGCAAAGATTCCACTAATTTTTTGCAAACCTCAGGACTTATATTATTCCACTCTTCCTGTAAGGCATTCTTTAGTTGTGGAATTGACGTACGCTGCCTGTCCTGCATTCGGAGGCCTAATCCGTCCCACAAATGTTCAACAACATTGAGGTCCGGACTTTGTGCAGGGGTTTCAATAACCTTCGGACAGTTATAGACAAGCCAATTCTTTACATCATATGCTGAATGTTTAGGATCATTGTCCTGGTAAAATTGGAAATTAGTTTCAATGCCAAATTTTTTTACGCTTTCTTTTAAATTTTTTCTCAAAATATTTAAATAAACATTCTTATTCATAACACCGTCAATGAAATGCAAATTTCCAACTCCTGAGGCTGCCATGCATCCCCAAACCATAATCGATCCACCACCGTGCTTTACTGTTTTTCTTAAATTCTTGCCTTCCATCTCTTTGATTGGTTTGCGCCATACTTTGCCTCTTCCATCGCACCCAAATAAGTTAAATTTACTTTCGTCAGTAAACAATACCTAAATGTTAATAATAAGCCTAATTAAATTTTTATGTTTATTCCAACTTACGGTACTCCAGAAATCAAAATCTTTGGTCATATATTGACGAGCAAAAACAAGCCGTTCGCTTTGGGTTTTCTTACTTATAAGAGGTTTTTTCCATGCCACTCGGCCATGGAAGTCATTCTTGCGAAGAAATCTTCTTATTGTTTCTGGGTTTACCTCCGTCCCAGAAACTTCCTTCACCATTGCTGTCAGTTTTGGAGCAGAAATAAAAGGATTTTTCTTCACCTGTTTTAAAATCATGCTCTCATCTCTGGGTGAAAGCTTTCTTGCTCGGGCTCCGCGTTTTTTATTTGCTACCAAACCACTTTCTTTATATCTAGAAATGATATCATGCACTGTAGATTTGCTTTTTTTTATCAAATTAGATATTTCCCTTTCAGATTTTCCATCTAAGTGCAACTCATGGTACAATAATATATAGGTAGTGTCGCAACTGTGGCCGACATTTTTTTTCTGTGATGATAACTATCAGAAGTGCACACATACACACACAGTTTTTATTATTATTTACAAATTGAAAAACTTTTTGAAAAAAAATGTTCCAATAATAATTTTTAAACGCAAAATCAGCTTCAAACACAACAGACAGCTTTTTCTTGATCTTTATTTATATATTTAATTTATTTTACGACTTGTAAATACAAAAACTTATTGAAAAATTATTTGTAAAATAAACAGGGCTGTTCTGCAAATCACTTTTTGTGAAAGTGATTTGAAATCACAAAAAAGGTGTTCTGCGCACAAAATATTTTTGATTTTTGTGATTTTAAATCGGTTAGCTAACTTACAATCAATTTGAAATCACATCCCAATTTTTGCACGTACTTTATTATGAATTTCATAACTTATTACATTAATAAATAACTTAATGTGTTTTCTATTGATTATTTAAGTAAAATCATTTATTTTATGCGAAATAATTAACTAAATTAAGAAAAAACTAGATACGCTTATTTTGTTGCAAGATTTGTTGTATTGTTTTGTGATTTGGTTTATTGGTTTATTTTATTTTATCTTTTATATTCAATAGAAGAAATTAACCTTATTTTGCAAATAATACCGCAAATAAAAAAATTCAACCTGAAAATAAGAATATCAATAAATTGAAGCAAAAAGCAGCTGTTTTTTGTGCTTCAGAAGAGTAGAAATCACATGGAAAATCACAAAAACTTGTGATTTGCAGAACAGGCACAAATCACATTTGTGCTTTTAAAACGGCATGTGCTTTGAAATCATGTGATTTTTAGAACAAGCCTGAAAGACAGGAATAAAAATATACGTTTTTTTTATTTTCTTTTGTGTTCTTTGACAGTTATAATTATAAAGCAACAATAAAAAGCCATGTTGTTTTTTTTATTGTTGGCTTGTTGTAGTTCCGCTTTTACCTGTTATATTATTGTACCATGGTGCAACTCAATTTTTATTTTCCGTTCTTCGAAGGTGGATTGTTTTTTTTTTGCGCGGCATTTTTCAAAAAACTTTTATAATCTTCACTGATCGAATGATTGTGTAAGAAGAAATAATTTTTTTGGAGACAAAAGAAGAAAAAAGTGGAAATAACGGTATACTTCACTTTTTCATTGCACAAAATATTAGGTGTGTTTCTTTACTCTACTTTGGGATCCCGCGGGATCCCAATTTGCACGAAAAGCGTTCCCGTACTTTAAAATTGGGCAAATGAGAGCGCTTTTGAGAGAATAGTATGCTTCCTCTTCTTGCACTAAACAGCCCGTACTTTTTCTTCGGGCTAGTTTGGGCAAGTAATTAAGCAATCAGCTGTTCGAAAAATAAACAATAGCAAAGAAACAAAGTTCATTTGAATCAACTCGTATACAAATCATTTCAGTGTTTTTATATAAAAATTAAATACACAGGAATGTACAAAAGACCTTAAAAGCTAAAAAGTGAAAAATATCACAGTATTTTTTCGTAAAACTAAGTGACAATTTTTTTTGCCATATCAAAACACAGCATATGTTTCTTTTTGGGCTAGAAATTTGGCTTTTTGCGTTCCCGTACTTTAGGTAAATTTTATCTGTATTTGAGAGTAACTCATGCATGCTCTCTTTTGCCCGAAACTTGCCCGGAAAGTAAAGAAACACACCTATTAAGTGCCCGACTTTCAATGTGAGACAGAGAATTTACTTTTTCTCATTTTGTTATTCTTATGTATTTTATAACTCGACTTAAAATAAAATTTCTTTGGTTTTTCTATTAATAAGAGTTTTTATGATAAAGCAAAAAAAAGTTAAACGCATCATCTTTCATCAAAACATAAATGTTAAGATCATAAATTTTCGACAATGTTTGCCCGACTTTAAATGTGAGTGACTGTATATGAGATGGTGTGCATTACTGACTTACAAGTGTGCCCGCTGGGTAAGCTCGATGCGATAAGAGTACAATTTGGTATTCAGTGCTGTTTGCGCAAACTTTTTCGCGAAATAGTTTAAAAATGCAACAGCATTGGTATCACAAAATGAACAATAGCGAAGAATGATGAAATAAAATGTGCGAAAGAGAAAACGCAATACAGGGTACCAATTCTTCGATTTTTCTTTCGCATCGCAATAGAGAGTAACCCCCCTGGTATCTTTTATTAGACTTCTTTCTTTTGGCCATGCCTACCTTGACGTCCACTTTTTTTAGTTGAGTAATTGATGCCAAATGGGTTTTAACAGATTTACTGCAAATTGCATACACACATCTTGTACTCTATCGACCACATTTTTTAAATTGAGTAATACATGACTACAGATTTACTTCAAATTGTATATACATCTTACTGTAGGCGAGGTAAAAATTAAAGTTTTATGTGCCACGCCCATTTTTCGCGCCATATCATGCGGGACGGCGCTTGCCGAGTAGGCTAGACCACTAGACCGATCTACTTGAAATTTTTACAGCACACACCTATTTTTACGATCCCACTCGGAGATTAATAGAAGATCACTATGCAGTGAATCATTCATATTTAGCCTCCTAGCAGTGACAGCTGATAGGCTGGGTCTATAACTAAAAGAGTACGAGTAGCAAATGCTGCTGTCGTCCGCGAAAGAGTGGAGTCATTAAGAAAAATAAGAAATAGAGAAGAAGAGAGAAAGCAGCCTTGTGGTACCCCTGAATTAATCTTGAAATCGTTTGATGAGACCACATCTATAACAACTCGTATAGGGCGGTCTCTGAGAAAGCTCGATATAAACCGAGAAAAGTCATTACCGACACCAAAAGCCGTAAGTTTTGCCAGTAGTGCAGCATGCCACACTGTCAAACGCTTTGGAGATATCCAGAGCTACCACCAAAATGATGTATTGATTGGCACCATTTCTCAGAGAGATATGCCAAAAGATCTCCAGTAGAACGACCCTTACGAAATCCATATTGACGATCAGAAGGTAACTCTAGAGTCCTTACAAGGTGGTAATTGACCATACTTTCCATTACTTTGGAAAGCGCAGAGCGAATTGCAATTGGGCGGTAATTTTCAGGATTATTTGCTTCACCCTTTTTGAGAATTTTCGTTACATTAGCAACTTTCCAGCATGATGGGAACTCACCAGCATGGTAAAGTATGCTGAAGAGGCGTGCTAATGAACGCGCAAGCCGTGAAGAACGCTGCTTCAAGACCAGTGTTGGAATGCCATCCGGTACAGGAGTCTTATTTATGTCGAGGTCTGTCAAAACCCTTTTAACTGCCCGAGCCCGGAAAAATATCTTTGGCATAGTCACAGATACTCTTTCGAGCCCGGGAAGTGGTTGACTGCTTTCCGGCAAGTATGAGTTGCTTGCAAAAATTTCAGCCAACAGGTTAGCCTTGTCAACCGGGTCGGTGAATACTTGATCATTCGTTAAGAGAGTTGGCATTGTTTTTTACTCTTTTTACGAATGACCAAAAGGTCTTACTGCCCCTGGGAGCTGTAAGGACCTTGGCACGAAGATCCTGTTCGTGAAGAAACTTTTCACGCCTAAGTACCTTGGCACACGAAGTCCTTGCCTTTTTGCGTAGCAAATCAGTATCTGGGTTTTTGTTTAAACGCCAATTACTGAATGCTTCCTCTCTGGATCTGACTGCATTTTCGCACGTCTTATTTCTTTTGACCATGCCCACTTTAACGCCCACTTGTGATTTCAAATGGGCTTTAACAGATTAATTTCAAATTGAATACACACACATCTTACTATATGCCAGGCAAAAATTAAAGTTTCATGTGCTACACCCATTTTCACGCCCGATCTCATGCGAGACAACGCCTGCCGAGAAGACCAAACTAAGAACAGTTTTTCCACCGTACACTCTAAAGCTTACTTTTAAATTGTGTAATTAAGTCTACGCGGAATGAAAATAAAAAATGATTTGAAAAGTTAACCTTTCATTTTTGCTGTTCTGAAAAAGTAGTAGTTTGTGTGTTTCATTCTTTCGTTCCAACTGAACTTCGAAAATAAAACTTGGATAAATTGTGTAATAACTAGTACTGACACGAACCATGTTTTCAATTTTATTTGTTTTTTTATACAAACCAGTGCCTCGTTTCTGTAAGATTAGTGAAAAGTTTCTCGCATCGAAAACTACGAAACATAAAATTCCATCGTTTCTCGACTATCGAGAAAAACAGTGTTTCTGTACCTCGTTTCTGTATTACTTGCATTCAGAAATTTCTCACGTGAAACAGCATAATTGACAGAAAATGTAGGTGAATTGAAACGAAAAATGGAGTTTCTCACACAACTGTTTCTATATCTTTGGCAAGTGAGAAATATCTGTCATTACACCTGTTTTCCAACAATTATTGGAACGATGCGAGTAATCGCGTTTCTGGATGCAAATTACGTGAGAAGTTTTCTGCCAAATATGTCAAAATAATCCGCCATTTTAAACGGCGCGAAAAGATTCTTGCAAGATTTTTTTTCATAGTTTGTGTTCATCATAGAAAGTATTTTTATTAAAAAAAAAGAAAACATTATGGAGTCTAAATTGGCTGAAAAGGTTTGTAAATATAATATACAAATATTACCAAAAGTGGACGTCGTAGTTTGTAGTGTACGCTGTATTTATGATTCCCATTATCTACTATAATTTACGACACTCTGTGGTAATTTTGGTAATTAAGACCTTAATAAGTTTATTCATTGTTTTTCAGAAAAGCGAACGAATATCCAAGCAGCAAAAACAAAAACTCGTAGATTACATGTGTTCGGACTTAGAGTTCGCAAGAGGCCATTTGGTGGCATAAATCTAATTGTAAGCAAAAATGGGAGTCCCTTAGAATTTCTTTAAATTCTTTGGGTGGCAGCGAAAAGTCCGTGGAACAATGGAAAAAGTAAGATTTTGGTTATACATGCTTACACATAATATATATAAATATTTTTCTATATATATATATATATATATATATATATATATATATATATATATATATATATATATATATATATATATATATATATATATATATATATATATATATATATATATATATATATATATATATATATATATATATATACATATATATATATATATATATATATATATATATATATATATATATATATACATATATATATATAAATTCTCGCTCCAAATACCTTGATAAACAATACAGACTGAGGGTGAATTCTGCCAATATTTAATTTTTATATTACTTATTTTTATATTTTTATTTTTCAAAATAATTTATATATTATAGTGCATACTGCAAAATAGTACAAGTACAAAAAATTTAAAAATAATTGGGACTATTTTAAGATTATTTAAAAACAATCAACACGAATTTAGTTTAACGAAAATGTAGTATATATAAGTACATGTATGTGTGTATATGTGTATGTTCGTATGTCTAAAACTAAAAAAATCCTTGAAAGTATTCGCATAATTTTATGGCTATTTTTAACTCTTTCAATAATCAAAAGTAGGCCCAATTATTTTTAGATTCTTTGCATAGGTTATAACTAATCAGAAATTTCTAAAGCATGATAATGTTTAGCAATTTGTTTTCATTAATTTTAAAAGTTATAACTAATAATAACTAATCAAACATATGCTCAAGTATGACTATGTACATAGTCACGATTATTCTTTTTTAGAAAGGAATGTAATTGATTAGTAATCGTAATCAAAATTTAGTACCTATCATATTGTTTAACTTAAAAACTAAGTTTCCCTATATGAATTATTATCTGTGTTATATTGTTTTTTATTTTTATAAAAATGTACCTTGTAATATGTACCTTGAATAAAATAAGAAATAAAATTTTTTGTTATTTTATTTTCAGTCTTTATTTTGAATTAGAAATAGATATAAACAATTAAAACTATTAGTCAGTATAGTGTGTTTGGAATGTTTATAAAACTCACACTGAACTAAAACACAAATTCAAATTAAAAATTTTGGCTTTTTATTTTTAAAATTTTGCATTTTTGTGAAATGGTTTTAAAAGGAAAACGTTTGTTCTAGTTTATGGGTGTTTCGTACTTTAATATTTGCAGCTTTTTGCGATTTCTGGAAAAGGAAAAAACGTGTTTATTTTCATTTTCGTCGAATTTGATTTCAGTGACATACCTTATTCCATGTTTCTGCATGTTCTATTTTTGAGCCTATCACGAATACGGTAAGCTTCACGAAGTGGTTCACCAATTTCCTCATTGCCTTCATAATAGCTATCTTCCTCATGGGGCATTTCGAAATCCTCTTGTATTAATCCATGTTCTTTTCTAAAGTTATGGAGAACTGTGCAGGCATTAATAATTTTTCCAGCTATTTGAGGCGTGGTGTGCAGCCCAACCTGCAAACATATAAAAACGGGTTTTAAAACACCGTTTAGCCTTTCTACACAGTTTCTAGCTTTAGCATGAACTTTGTTGAAACGACTTTCATCGCCAGCTGTAGACCTGTATGGTGTTATTAACCAAGGGCGCAAAGGATAGCCCGAATCACCTATGAATTGAGAAAAATATATGTATATAAGAAAAAACTAAATTAAAGCAAACAGTTTACATACCTAGCAGCCAGGCTTGACTGTCTCTATCGGTTTCATAACGATGTTGCAACAAAGTGTTAATGCGTGAAGCTTCTCAAATATAGGCGTCGTGCGTTGAACCTCCAAATCTAGCAAAACCACCGAGGATTTTTAGATCATAGTCGCAAATCTAATGCACGTATGATTTAGGTCATTGAAGTTATGGCTCTCTTGCACCAGAGATCCAAAAAAAATTTAATTACCGCTCGAAATAAAACACGACTTATCCGTCACACATCAACAACTAAAACGTATTACTTTATTGACAATCTTTTTATGTTTTACAAATGATTACTTAGCTTAATTTTTATTAAAATATATTTTGCTTACAAACGACAAAATAAGGTTACTGAACTTTATTATTAATACAAATATACATTGCACATCAGCATAAAATAGTGTTACTGAAATTATTTACGAAAATGTATTTTTGCACATAAGCATAAAATAATGTTACTGAACTTTTTGACGCTTATTGCGACATACAGATACTAAAATAATGGTCAGCAATATTTAGCTGGCTTGTGGGCTCAACTTTGATGCTGGAAATTAAAATGGTTGAAAATATATTTGTATTAGCAAACATATAGATAACGTATAAAAGGAGAAAAATGGTAGGTACATATAGGGCTGATTTATACGTTGATTGAAAGACATGTCTCTTTTTATAATACTCTTTTAAAGCTCCTACCAAAATCACGTTACATTTTTACGATGATTTTTAGACGTCTTTAAATCATCGTGAAAATTTGCTCTAAGTCATGTCGTTTTTCTAATTGTTGTCGTTGAAAAAAATTAGTTTGTCTCTTTTTATCTCTTTGCTGATATCGATTTGGTTATCTTGCCAGTTGAATGAAATTAAAATAATTTAAAAAAATAACAAACGAGTCAAAGAGAAATTAGAAAAAAACATGCCTTTTTAAAACTTTCAGTATAAAAAAACGACATGCCTTTTAGACATGGATTTAAATCATCGTGGAAATTTGCTTATAGAAAAAATATTTTAAAAATTAATTTGTATTTTATATCACATTCAAAAAGAAAAACCAAATACAAGTTTTTACTACTTCGTTGTATTTAAATTAAGTGCTGTGTGTTTTCACCGCCAGCTGAACGATGAATAAATACTTTCTATTAAAGAACAAATACATATGTATGTATGTAGGTGGAATTTATTTTGCACAATTGTCCTATGAATGGTTTAGGTACATATGTAAATAAAATGCATAGAAATAACTGCAATAAACTTACCAGCTGAACATTTTTAGAGCGGTACCCTTTCCTATTCAAGTAACAGCCCTCTACCTGTTTTGGCTTCTTAATTCGCACATGTGTGCAATCTATAGCCCCTATGATCCCGGGAAATCCAGTTTCTTCATAAAATCTTTAAATACATATGTACATTGAATTACATTAAGAGGAGATAAAGTAAATTTATTGGATGAAAACTTACCTTTGTTTTATATTTTCGTATTCCGAGACTCTTGGAAACCTAATCCACTTATTCATTAGCTTCCGTTCCAAAATGTCAGAAATTTCTTGAACGGAACGACAAACGACACTTTTACTTAGTGAAGCAGTAAAATCCTGCCCAATGTCCCCATAGAAAGAACACGTCGCAAAAAAATGCAAAGCATATTCTGAGGGGCTGAGGTATAAATGTTTTTTTTACATCTTTCGACATGTAGGGGCTTAACTCGCTACATAAAATGAGAGGTGCATCGCTGCTTAAGCGATACAAGTCGTGAAATCGCTGTTCCGGAATACTGAACGGATCAGTTGTGTCCCTCAGTAGCCGACGATACAATCGCAACGTATTTTTTTTATCAACATTTTCTGCCACAATTACCACAATGGAATACATTTTACGCTATTCTTCACTTTTTTATGCTTTTAATTTGTGTGTATTATGTATATTGTTTTATTTTTTTAATGATATTTTTTAATTTTTCAAACTTGAAGTTTTTGTTTACACGCTTATTTTTTGTTTTTGACGTACACTTTTTATTTGACGTTTGATCAATGGAAATATTCTAGTAAATACAGAATTTGTTTTGGTTGTTTTCACATTGAGATGAAGACACACTTTTTTCTCACAAAATGAGAAACAGCGGAATTTATTGTTTCAGACTTCAAGTGAAATTTTCTTGAAGCGAGTAATGTAGAAACGAGGTACTGTATATTAAATCGAAAAGAGGCAATACTAGTTACGCCTTTATTGGAATATTTCCATTAAACAGCTGTCAAAATGCAAAAAGTAAACAAATAAGAAGACTAATATAGGAAAAATTTATCAAACCAAAAGAAAATTTAAGTTTAGTAGTGAATAAAACAATTGAATTTAGTGTTATAAATAAAATAAAATTGTGTCAATCAATAACACGTGTACATAAATAAAAACACATTCAAATCATAAATAAATTTCATAAAAACTTTCAATAAGGTATAGTTTTGTGGTGATGGTTGCTGACCAATATGACCGGCGAAACATGTTGCGCATTTACAGCCAGAGATTAAGGGCTGCAACCGACCCTTTTTTAGTTCCTGAACCGATGAGGGAAGCTTCTCGCATTCGAGACAGGCTAAAATTAAGATTTTGCCATTAAATTTTTAATTTATCATACTGTATGTATGTACATAAAAATTAAGAAATAAAGAAAAAACCAAAAAAATTTAATTCATAATTTTTATATATTTATTATATTATATCTCTGTGGAAATTCTTTCAATTTTCTAAAATAAAAAGAAGAAATGAATAATGAACTACATTCAATATCTGCCGTATTGATAATAAATAATTTACACATAACAAAGGTTTAATTGACAAATTTTCTGTAAAAATATGTATGTCAAGTAAACTTTTACTAATTGAAATTATTTTTTATGAATACGACAATATGTGTATAAATATTTAAGAACTTTACCTTTTCTACACTTTTTGCATTCATTATGTCAATGATATATTTTTTTAAATTTATAACTTCCGCAACTCTTTTATTTGTGAAAAGTTTTGACAGCTCTAGCGAGAAACTTCTCACAAAATTTTAATACAGAAAGGTTTACTCACAAGCTTCCTATGAATTACGTCAGAAAAGCTATTTTGACAGATATTTCTCGCTTCTCAAAGATAAAGAAACATTTGTGTGAGAAACTCCATTTTTTGTTTCTATTCGCATAGTTTCTCTGTCAATTCCGTTGTTTCTTGTTAGAAATTTCTCGATGCGAGCAATACAGAAACGAAGCACAGTACTGAAAAGAACCATATTTTCAATTTATTTTTATTTTTTGTCAAAAAAACGACGTGGAAATTGTTTTATCTTATGCTTGTTATATTATACTAACAAAATTTAAGGCCATGTCAGATAACACTTTGCCGCTTTGCGGGATGCTTAAAACTTTAACAGAAAAGCGCAAAGCAAAACGTCACAATGAAAACTTTGGCAACGCTCACGATTTGTTTGTTTATCTAAAAAACTGGTTGTTAATTTTTACGAGTATATTTAATTATTTCTTATGATAATAGAACCTAGAAATATTATTGGACGCACTACTGAAATCGGTTCTAATTGTTTTCCTAGTACATAAAGCTTTGGAGCTATTCGAAAAAACTTCAACGAGTTAAAACATGAGAGTTGGTGAACTTTTCGTTTCACGTTGCTTTAAAAGTGCTCTATGTGACATGTTCCATATAAGTAGGTGTGTTCCACGTGAATAACGAAACAGTCCGAACTAGTCCAAAAGCGTTCCACGTAAAAATTTTTGTGCAATTTTGAGAGAAAATGAGAGAATATTTTTTTCATTTCCTGTACAAATTAGCCCGAACTTTTTCCTGGCACAACACCAGTAAGAAGGGAATTCGTTGTGGCACGGGGAGGGAACAGGTGGTAGTTGATTGTGTCTGGTGGATAGTGTTTTGGAGATAGGTTTATTTTTCTTCTTGATTTTAATTTCTTTTCAGCAAATGAACGACTCACTTTCGGGCCTCATAACTTTTACTTTGGTTTTGGTGTTTAATGCAAAGGCTGGTATGTCTTTTTTCTATTTTGTAGCTGCTTGTAGTTAGAATTGGCTGGCAAGAACCACACCCCATCGGCGAGCTAAAGCCAGAGCATCCGCCATCATACCAGCACGTCCAGCATTCTCTAACAAAAGAATATCGCATTCGTTTTATTATAAGGCAATTGCAATGGTAACGACATCAACGCTCAACGTTATGCTACATAATAAAATGGCGCCCAACGTGGGGCCATAGCAGCATGCGACGCTACAAAATAAAGAATATTGCAATCGTTTTATTATAAGGCAATTGCAATGGTAACGACATCAACGCTGAACGTTATGCTATATAATAAAATGGCCCCACGTTGGGAAATTTTTTCCTTTATTATAATTATGGTTTAAAACTAAGTTAAATAAAAATTATTCTGATTCATACGCGCTCAACTCTTACTTTACCTCCACATATACATGTGGTTTTTTGGCGCTTACAAGTATATAAAAAAAAATTGAAATTTATTCAAAATTCTAGAATTGAATAATCAGCTGTTTTATGTTTACATATGAAACTGAAAATGTAATAAGAAAATTTGCAAATTGGAAGAAAGTTTTTGTTTAAAAATTAGTTAAAAGCAAAATGAAATGTTGCGCAAACTAAAAATAACGTAGTGAAGTTGTAAACAGAACATAGAATTGTTGTTTGGCTTGCCATTTTATAAGTATGTATTATAAAAATCTATTGAAAATTTTACATCGCTTTTAATTTTACAGCTGTTGTCAATAATGCAAATGTTTGCTTTATGTGATGCTATGCGTTTTAAGCGTCTAAAATCACTAAAACATATTTTAATCTAAAAAGTAAGCAGCACTAGTATTGCAAGATGTACAAATGTGGTTTTTTTTTGCGTTCCAGCAGTTTTGTGTAAAATTTGCAAATTTAGAGAGTAATTTGCTTTTTACTCTCAATAGTCCAAACTAAAAAAATGCTTTACAACTAACGAAACTGTTCTTTTTATGCGTATTTCAAGAAATAAATTTTAATAATACATATGAGAAGCTAATATTTGAAATTACATTTTGCTATTATGCAGTTAATTTACATTAAGTTCTTGGCAGGGTAACATTGTTTATTATCTTGACATTCAGCGGCATGCAAATGTCAAATTTTCACTCGCATGCAAAATTGCGGACGAGAAGTTAACAAACTGAGATAACAAACTATTTTTTTCCGCTCATAGAGAGGGAGAAAAAGTGGCGCACGTTTGCAGAAAAATGAGTAATTTTTCATTATTGTGCAGAAGTGTGCAGAAAAATGCTGCCGGACTAAACGTGCTACCAGACGAAATTTTTTTTTTTATCTGGGACCAGTATTCAGGGGATGACCCCTACATGTGCAGCGCATTGTACTGGAACTAGGCAAATAGGGTATGATGAGGAGGAAAGAGGGAGTAGTGTTCGCGAAATGTTAACGATAACAACACAAAAGACTGAAACAAACTCTATTGCAGCTTTTAAAATGTTGGAACTAAATTAGTTAAAACTGATCAGTGCAAAATTTAGTCCAACACCTTCCACACTACAAGGTAATTAAATTCATCGAAAAAAATATTAATATTGAACATATAAAGAAAACACGGACAACGGTGAAAAAAAGACAAAAAAAAAAAAAAAAAAAAAAGAAGAAACATGTGTACACATACTGCTACCTATTCCGGTGCACTTTTATTTCATACGAAATTAGTAATAAACATACATATATAGAAAATACGGACAACGGTAAAAAAAAGAAGAAAAAAAAAAATAAATACGTGTACACAACTTGCCACCTATTACGGTGCAATCCGGCCTTATACGAATTTAAGTAATGAACATACACATATTGGAAATACGGACAGCAGTAACAAAAGACGTGTGCACCTGATAAGAGACAAAATACTACTCATTGAGTATTTTTGCCAAATTTCTAGTGCTACCAAATCTAAAATGGTAAATTTTAAAACATATACTACTATTAATACGGCAACTTCTGCAAATAATAATTCTTCTTTTTGTTTCATTACATGGGAGAGGATTTTCAAGATAACAAACTATTTTAACAAACTATATCAAATCGACATGGCTGAAAAATTATGTAGAAAAAAAATGTGTTATTATTAATGAAAAATTAATAATTAAAGAATAAATTTCATGCAATTATATAAGTTATGTTGAACTTGAAAGTATAGTTTCATTAATATGGTCCAAAAAGTCCCTTATATTTCAGTAAACCTAAAATCGTCAAACAACACAAATAGATCTCTAGAGTCTAAACCAGAAATTCTTCCTGGACCAAACCTTTTGCAAGTTAAAGAGGACCTTTCTAGCTTTAATTTGAGATAAAATCTATATAGCCCAAAAGTTTTTGGTAGAACAAAGTTTCTATTTTAAAAAAATTTTGTCATTGCACTCAAACACTAATGGGCCTCCCGAGTCCAAACAAGAAATTTTTCCTGAACCAAACCTTTTGCAAGTTAAAGAGGACCCTTTTAGCTTTAATTTGACATATATTTTATATAACCCAAAAGTTTTTGGTAGAACAAAGTTTCAATTTAAAAAAATTTTGTCATTGCACTCAAACACTAATGGGCGTCCCGAGTCCAAACCAGAAATTCTTCCTAGACCAAACCTTTTGCATGTTAAAGAGGACCTTTAATTTGACATATATAGCACAAAAGTTTTAAAAAAAATGTTGCCGTTATACTTTAACTTAAACGCGCAAATCATAACATTTATATCTATTTTTGACTAACAAAAACTACTTATGTATCAAAAGCTTATTTCTATTTATGTATCTAAAGCTTATTTCTATTTTACTTAAGACTGAAAACAGGAAAAATTTGATACGCATTTTTATAAAAATATCCGGATGGGAAATAATTATATAAATTTTTAAATTCACAGGTATTAATCAAATTTATATCCTCTTTCTGCAAGAAAGTGAAATGTTTCAAAATTGGTTTCAATTATATCACATACAATATTTTCGTGTATGTAAAGATTTTTATAATTTCACATAAAAAGTTTTTATGAGAAATGTATATTTACTTGCAGCACAATTTTTAAATAATTTAAAAAAAGAATCGTTTTAGTTAATTTTCTCAGTAAAAGTTTGTTAAATAGTGTAAAGCTTTTTTGTGGTAACTTGCATAGTTGAATTCAAGATAACTGGGGGTTTTTTTTTTCATTTACCTTAACATATAAATATAAGGAGCAAAAATGGTCAACTATATAAATGGAAAAATATTGAAGTAAGTTTGTACGTCTGCGTACATACATGTGTAGTGTATATGTTTTTAAGAATAAAATGGTGTGTAAAGCACGTATGTATATACTTACATACATACATTTCTTTTTGTTTTACAGATATCCTACAATGAAGATGATATCCAAACATTGATACACGTTCACTATTCCCATAGCTTCATTAGACTCGTGTTGAAAGAATAGCTGAATTGGAACGAAGAAAAGAAGAGTTTAAAAAATTAAAGCAATCTTGGCAAGCCCGTATTGACTTGCGGAAGAATTGAAAAAAACATGAAAATGAATTGAAAAAAACAATCGCTAGGAGGAGAAGGAGGAGTAATTAATAAAAAAAACAAAGAAAAATGCCACGGAATGTTTATACTATAAGAAAGCCGGTGTTTGTCGAAATAGTGCTAAACAAACACCCCGCCTGAAATCCTGATGAAAAACTTACTGAGGAAGAAAGAAGCAAAAATGAAAAAATTTGTAAGAAAATGAAAAATTGTGTAAACAATATGGTATGACGCCTTAGTACGACGATTCAAAAAGGTTTTTTCAAGAGCATCTTGATCTGGTATGCGAAGAAACTGCAAATTATTTAGTCCCTAAATTTGGAAATGGAGGAAAAACATGAACTAATGGCCCATGTTGCCCATCAATGTATTTGTATGCAGTATATTTAGGAGCTGGTAAAACAGATGCTGATCCAAAGGCGTGCATGGTTTTGTTGTGTTATTATTTGGCTGTTGAGCTATTGATGTCGATTCCTTGCAATTTATCTGCTTCATGTGGCTATAATGACAATTGCCGCTGCATACCGCAAAAAAAAATCAAAATAAATTCAAAATTGCAAAAAAACCCAACTTCACTTTTTTGGCCAGACCAGTTTCCCCCAAACTTCACTTACATATATCTATCTACATAGGTATATATATATATATATATATATATATATATATATATATATATATATATATATATATATATATATATATATATATATATATATATATATATATATATATATATATATATATATAATAAACATATATTGCAGATAGGGTGAAATGATAAAAATTAAATTTTGATTTGTGTACTTATCAGTAAATCTAACATTGTGAACTTTTATAAAAATTGACGTAAGTACAAATTCTGCTCCATAAAACAATTTTAAAAACAATCAAATTTCGAAAATTATATAAAAAATAAGGCAAATATGAATTTCGTTAGCATAACAAATTTTTAGGTTAATCTAGCACTCGAAAACTTTTCACAAATCAGGGTAAGGATATATCTGTATAACGTTAGGTCAATTTAGTATTGAAAACTGTTCACAAATCGAGTTAAGTTGAATATACATATAAGTTTTAGGTTAATCCAGTATTGAAAGTTCATCACAAACCAAGTTAAAGTGAATATATAAGTTTTAGGTTAATTCAGTATTGAACATTCTTCACAAATCAAGTTAAATATTCTTTTTTTTCCGTTTTGTTTGACGTGGCAAGTTTTAGATTAATATAATGTTCAAATCTTCACAAAACCATTATTCTGTTTAATATGGCACATTTATACTTTAATCTGTCAAAAATCATGGCAAATATGAGCAATACTTTTCTGTAGGTCAAGCAAATATTAAAACTTTGCAGAAGTTCGATGCAAAAGTGAATAGCAAATATTAGTTTAATCCGGTATTGAAAACTTAAAAAGAACCAAGGTAAGTATCATTATCGTTTAACAGGGCAAATTTAGGTTAAGCCGGTTTATGCGGGTGCTCTTTTTCTCCTCTCCGGTAAACCTACTCCTTTTTTTTCAATTCAAATCAACTACAAACAACTACTTTCTTACTTACAGTACCAGGTACGCCGGGGGCTGTTCTTGCCTGATTTCGTCACCTTGTGAGGCGGATGATGGTTTTGGGGACGACACCCTGCGGCTATTTTTGTTGGACTTACTGCGGTGTTGGAGCTGTGCTGATGATGCAGAAGCTGTGCTGATGATGCAGAAGCTGTGCTGATGATGCTGCTGTGATGAAGTTACTGCTGTGATTATTTGATGGTGGTGTGGCTGCCTAGCTGTGGATGCGATGGTGATGCTGCTGTTGTGGTGATTGCGCAGATGCAGCTGATGTTGGTTGGCTGCTTTGTTGAAGGTGCGCCACCGATGATGATGTTGTTATGTTGCTGCTTCGTTGAAGGCGCGCCACTGATGACGATGTTGCTATGGTGGTGTGGCTACCTAGATGAAAATGTGGTGGTGGTGTGGCTGCCTAGCTGTAAATGTGGTGGTGGTGTGGCTGCCTAGCTGTGGATGCGATGGTGATGCTGCTGTTGTGGTGATTGCCCAGATGCAGCTGATGTTGGGTGGCTGCTTCGTTGTCGTTTATCTCTATTCTTTTCAGAACGAGCCCTCCTCACCTGTATGGTTTGCACTTCCTTACCGCTCGACTGCTCTTTTTTTCCAACTACACGTCTGCACGGCCGATTCTTTTCTGAAGCTTTTTCCTTCAGCTCGTTAGCGTTGTTCTGGCTGCCCTCCTCGTCAACGCTTCAGCCGCCATTACCTTTTTTTTTTAGCTTTTTTCGCCATCTTTTTTTGTTGAAATCACGCCACTTAATTTGGCGGACACGTTTTCTATAGCAGGTTTTTAAATGTCATTTTGATATTTCTTTTCTCCTTCTTTTTGTCCAGTCATTCACCCTGCCTTGATAACTCGTGGTGGCAACTCCACGGTCGGGCTATTAGGACATTCACACCCGGTTGTTTACAGGGTGCACATAACAAACCCGGCCATTCCCCAGCCCTTGCCAAGGATCGGGATGGAAGGGAACCTGTGCCCCCTGGAGTGCTGTCTCCTTGCCTCTACGAAGGTGCCAATCCAGCTCGACCAGCCCTACCTGCCTAACTTAAGGAAAACTACCCCATGCCTCACAAAAACCAATCCGGGTGCTTACGCGTGGCTTTCTCTTTTCCCCGCTCCGAAAGCCTAATAAGAGGACCAAATAAAATGAAAAAAAAGAATGTATATGCGCACCTATATACACATGCATATACCCCTACCTACAGATATACCTGCATGTATATGCACACAGTCCCACATATACCTGTATTAGTCTAGCGAATACGGCGCTGATCTCTTCCCCTCATGGGGGAATTGGCAAAACAATTCAACGCGTGAAAGAATATTTTTACTGGCCATATCTTAACGCACAAGTTCGCGCCTACATAGCCCGCCAACGTAACCTTGCGGCCACCGATGGGTGCCGAAGCCGTATCTGAGCGTCCGTTTCAAAGAATTTTTATCGACTTTTTGGGCCCGTACCCACGCTCTCAAAGAGGAAATCGTTTCAATTTTATCGTACTCGATCACTTCTCGAAATTTGTTTTACTTAAAGCTATGCCAAAAGCTAGCGCGAAAAACGTTGTAATTTTCCTGATCAGTGAAATTTTTCACAAGTTTGGTACTCCTGAGACGATTGTGTCAGACAACGGCAAGCAATTTATTAGTTATGAGTTTAAGGATCTGGCGACCAGTTTTGGCGTCAAAGCACGTACGAACGGTAATTCACTCTCCGCAAGCTAATGCTTCAGAGCGCGTCAACCAGAGCATACTGGCAACTATACGTACTTATCTGCAGGAGGACCATACACAGTGGGACACTTGTCGGAGATTGAATTTTCTTTGCGTTCGTCAGTGCAAACGTCTATATGCGTCACACCATACTTCGCTCTGTTCGGGATGAGTATGATAGGGCACGGCAGTGTGTATAAATTAGCAAAGCAGCTGCAAGCTTTGGATGATCCCGATCTTGAAGTTTTACCGAAACATGTGAAACTAGGTTTCATTCGCAGGCAGGTTCGCGAGAATCTTCACCGAGCATATTTGTGAGGCTAAAAATCCTACAATACACGCTGTTGC
Source organism: Thecocarcelia acutangulata (assembly GCA_914767995.1). Taxonomy (NCBI): domain Eukaryota; kingdom Metazoa; phylum Arthropoda; class Insecta; order Diptera; family Tachinidae; genus Thecocarcelia; species Thecocarcelia acutangulata. The sequence goes on along the minus strand of OU612096.1, from coordinate 62,756,480 downwards.
CAAGTCAGATTCATACCGGGTCAGGAAGTTTATAGGCGCAATTTTCAACAGAGTGACTTTAAAAATAATTTCAATGCCAAACTTGCACGCAAGTTTCTTAAGTGTCGCATAGTACGTCCAGTAGGGAATAGCCTATATGAGGTTGAAGATTTACAAGGCAAGCCGTTGGGGATATTTCACGGTAAGGATTTGAAGCAGTAACCGCAATTTGCTTGGCGACTCTAGTCCTATAGCGACCATGTGAGAGTCGCCATAGTTCTCCGGAACAGTGAGAAAACCGGCCAGAGCCATTATCATTTTTCTTGTAGCTTGGATATCTCTGTTTCCGCGTTAGTGTGCTGAACTCCAAAAAGATTAACCAGTGTTTTCCGTTACACAATATGTTTACTTGTCATACCTGTATTCAGTGGAAAAGTGTTTCTCGCGGTACAATGTCGGTCCGAACATAATTATTTCCACGTCTGACGGTTTTTAGGTACGTTAAAGAAGTACAGTACGTCCGTTTAATAAAGCGTTGCGGCAAGCCGCATGGATTTAGTCCGTCCGTTACGAGTCCGAAGGTAATGTAAACCTTTTACAAAAGGAAGTTAGTCCGTCTGAAGTTTAATTTCAAGTCCGAGGGGGGGAGGATTTCTGTTTTCTGGTTCGTCCGAAGTGTAATTCTAGATCCGAGGGGAGGAACTTTTCCTTCTGTAATGTTCGTCCGTCTGAATATGGTATTGTTAAGGGAAAACAATGGGAAGAGGGAGAAAACACCCGGAAGAGGAAACACCCGGAGGGGAAGAGATCAGCGCCGTATTCGCTAGACTAATACAGGTATATGTGGGACTGTGTGCACATACATGTAGGTATATCTGTAGGTAGGGGTATATGCATGTGTATATAGGTGCGCATATACATTCTTTTTTTTTTCATTTTATTTGGTCCTCTTATTAGGCTTTCGGAGCGGGGAAAAGAGAAAGCCACGCGTAAGCACCCGGATTGGTTTTTGTGAGGCATGGGGTAGTTTTCCTTAAGTTAGGCAGGTAGGGCTGGTCGAGCTGGATTGGAACCTTCGTAGAGGCAAGGAGACAGCACTCCAGGGGGCACAGGTTCCCTTCCATCCCGATCCTTGGCAAGGGCTGGGGAATGGCCGGGTTTGTTATGTGCACCCTGTAAACAACCGGGTGTGAATATCCTAATAGCCCGACCGTGGAGTTGCCACCACGAGTTATCAAGGCAGGGTGAATGACTGGACAAAAAGAAGGAGAAAAGAAATATCAAAATGACATTTAAAAACCTGCTATAGAAAACGTGTCCGCCAAATTAAGTGGCGTGATTTCAACAAAAAAAGATGGCGAAAAAAGCTAAAAAAAAAAGGTAATAGCGGCTGAAGCGTTGACGAGGAGGGCAGCCAGAACAACGCTAACGAGCTGAAGGAAAAAGCTTCAGAAAAGAATCGGCCGTGCAGGCGAGCAGTTGGAACAAAAAGAGCAGTCGAGCGGTAAGGAAGAGATAAACGACAACGAAGCAGCCACCCAACATCAGCTGCATCTGGGCAATCACCACAACAGCAGCATCACCATCGCATCCACAGCTAGGCAGCCACACCACCACCACATTTACAGCTAGGTAGCCACACCACCACCACATTTTCATCTAGGTAGCCACACCACCATAGCAACATCGTCATCAGTGGCGCGCCTTCAACGAAGCAGCAACATAACAACATCATCATCGGTGGCGCACCTTCAACAAAGCAGCCAACCAACATCAGCTGCATCTGGGCAATCACCACAACAGCAACATCACCATCGCATCCACAGCTAGGCAGCCACACCACCATCAAATAATCACAGCTGTAACTTCATCACAGCAGCATCATCAGCACAGCTTCTGCATCATCAGCACAGCTCCAACACCGCAGTAAGTCCAACAAAACTAGCCGCAGAGTGTCGTCCCCAAAACCATCATCCGCCTCACAAGGTGACGAAATCAGGCAAGAACAGCCCCCGGCGTACCTGGTACTGTAAGTAAGAAAGTAGTTGTTTGTAGTTGATTTGAATTGAAAACAAGGAGTAGGCTTACCGGAGAGGAGAAAAAGGGCACCCGCAGAAACCGGTTAACCTAAAACCCTTTCGGGCGTATCCAAAAAAACTTAACAAAGCTTGGTAAGCAGTTGTTAAGAAAAATTCCTTAACGTTGTATGCAAAAACAATTATTTACTAACCTTTCGTTTAAAGTTGAAATGAGTACACTTTAACTGTACGTTAAAATGACATTTGACTTCATTTTTATTTCCTTTAGAAAGCACAATTTTGTAAAAGATTTTAATGCAAGCAATGTTTTATGATTATTAATTAAGTAAATTTACACATTGCATTGTATACAAACTGAAAATATTAATTTTGAAAGAAAAATATAAATAACAATTATGTTAGTAATGCACTTTCAATCAAACGAATACAATGAAAATCGTTATTCGAATAATAACAACTTTTCTAGATAAGTACCCCTATTACTTTTTCTCAATTTCATTAATATACTACATATTATATATTCATTATTTATTAAGAAGGTAAATCCAAGAACTGTTTGTCAAAAATATGTTGTTTTATGTAATAATAATAAATTTTTATTTTTTATATTTATTTTTCGGTTTTCGAATATTAGTTCTTATTCATCACTGTTAAAAAAATGTCAACTGAACATAACGGCGTTGCCATAACAAAACAATTAAATTCCTTACTACATGTAAAAGTTAACGTACTGTTTTTGCATAAAAATTTTTAACAAATGTATGGTAGTGCTAATGTGTTTGGTAACTAACGTATGCGTTAAAACTCAAGTAAGAATTTTTTTTGGATATGGCCCTTTATATTCAACGAAACGTATACTTATTCTGGAATTGTGAAATACGGGCTTAACCTAATAACGTGCGACGCTAAATAAAAATTAGCCTCACCGTTGTAGTAATTATATTTTAACATGATTTGTAAGAAATTTTCAATACCGGCTTAACCTAAATTTGCCCTGTTAAATGATAATGATACTTACCTTGGTTCTTTTTAAGTTTTCAATACCGGATTAAACTAATATTTGCTATTCACTTTTGCATCGAACTTCTGCAAAGTTTTAATATTTGCTTGACCTACAGAAAAGTATTGTTCATATTTGCCTTGATTTTTGAAAGATTAAAGTATAAATGTGCCATATTAAACAGAATAATGGTTTTGTGAAGATTTGAACATTATATTAATCTAAAACTTGCCACGTCACACAAAACGGAAGAAAAAGAATATTTCACTTGATTTGTGAAGAATGTTCAATACTGAATTAACCTAAAACTTATATATTCACTTTAACTTGGTTTGTGATGAACTTTCAATACTGGATTAACCTAAAACTTATATGTATGTATATTCAACTTAACTCGATTTGTGAACAGTTTTCAATACTAAATTGACCTAACGTTATACAGATATATCCTTACCCTGATTTGTGAAAAGTTTTCGAGTGCTAGATTAACCTAAAAATTTGTTATGCTAACGAAATTCATATTTACCTTATTTTTTATATAATTTTCGAAATTTGATTGTTTTTAAAATTGTTTTATGGAGCAGAATTTGTACTTACGTCAATTTTTATAAAAGTTCACAATGTTAGATTTACTGATAAGTACACAAATCAAAATTTAATTTTTATCATTTCACCCTATCTGCAATATATGTTTATTATATATATATATATATATATATATATATATATATATATATATATATATATATATATATATATATATATATATATATATATATATATATATATATATATATATATATATATATATATATATATATATATATATATATATATATATATATATATATATATATATATACCTATGTAGATAGATATAAGTGAAGTTTGGGGGAAACTACGAGGGAGGTTAACACCTGAATTTTTATGTAGACTTTCCGATTTGCGCGGGTTTGGAGAATCATTTTTCATTACGGTTCTAATTATACCTTCGCTAGGTGAGCTCACTCTAGGTAGGTAATCGCTGAAGTTTAGGAATTTGGAGGCTATTTAGCCCTGTTATGTTTCAAAAAGAACGTTGGGTGTTCATCTCTTGGTTTTCTTTCTTCCACACATCCCAAGTAACCAATTAAATTTAAGATCAGTTTTATACTAAATAGCTATAATTTTTTTTTTTATCATTAGCAATAAATGATGAATTGTATGTTTGATTTGAAGTGAAATGACCAAGTGCTGATTTTTGTTTGTTTCGGGGATGGTGAGTTAAAAAGGGGTAGGTATTAAAACATTAGGGATAACATGCATAAAGTTTGATTTCGGCAGCATGCTATCAAGGTAGAGTTGACTACAACTCAAAGAGGGAGGGCAGACGAAGCTTGCCACCAACATCGGGCAGCTAAAATGGTGGTGTGCCGGGACACAACGGTGGATGAGTAAGACAGCATCGTGGGTTATGGCAGTTTTTTTGTGACATTTACTTTCATTAAACTTTCATTTTCGGGCCTCAGATTTTTTTGTATTTTGAAGTTTCAGGTTTTAGTTATTGCTGACATGATCTTTTTGTTGTTGTGGCTGATTACAGCTAGGCTGACCGACAAGAACCAGCCCAAGACGGCGAGCCCTAGCCGGAGCAATACGCCAGCATGTCAGCGCGGTCGGTGGTCTGGCCAAAAAAGTGAAGTTGGGTTTTTTTGCAATTTTGAATTTATTTTGATTTTTTTTGCGGTATGCAGCGGCAATTGTCATTATAACCACACGAAGCAGATAAATTGCAAGGAATCGACATCAATAACTCAACAGCCAAATAATAACACAACAAAAATGGCGCCCAACGTGGGGCCCGAAAGTGAAAGTTTATTTAGTTAGGTATTGTGGACAGCGTTTTCGAGGTTGAATCATCTAAGAGTCTTCAATAAGTTGCGACATCGACTATTCGCCGTCGAGAGCCCTGTCTATTCCACTTATGTATGTATGTATATATATTCTTTTGGATAAAATATTCGTATTATTTGATCTTGTTTATATTGATTTCTTCTAAATTTTCCAGCTAAAGATCTTGATTGATTTTTGTTTTTATAAAAAAGGTTTAACGGTATTTTATTTTCAATATTTCGATAACAATTTGTTATCATCATCAGGAAAATTAAAATGTTATAAAAAATTATTTGAAAAAATGTTGTCAAAAAATTTTACATACAAAAAAAAAAAAAAAAAAATTCATACACATGAAAAAATTCTTAACAATATTAACAAATTGAAAAATTTAAAAAATAAAACAAGTAAGAGTGTAGTATATTCGGCTGGGCAGAATCTAAAATACCCTTCACGATAGTCACGAATATGTATAGTATATTAAAAATGTGACCTAAATATGCTCGGTTATATATGAACCGATACCGGAATTTTCTATTTTCTGTATTTTAGTAACCTTCTTTTATAACGAGAATTGCTTTTCAGCAAAAAAAAAAAAAAAAAATTTTTAATGGAAAAATCGGTTCAGGCTATATCTCGGGTATATATGGACCGATATCGAAAATTTTAATTTTCCATATTTATATAACCTTATATCATTACCAGAACTGCTTTTGAGCACAACAAATTGTTTAAGTTCGCTTACGCGATATTTTCATGAAAAACCCGATTTAGGCTATATCTCGGGTATATATGGACCGATATCAGAAATTTTAATTTTCTCTATTTTCGTAACCTTCTTTTATAACAAGAACTGCTTTTCAGTAAAAAAAAAATGTTATTGGAAAAATCGGTTCAGGCTATATCTCGAGTATACATGGACCGATATCGGATTTTTTCTTTTTCCATATTTATATAACCTTATTTCATTACCAGAACTGCTTTTGAGCACAAAAAAGTTGTTTACTCGGCATTTTCATCAAAAAACCTGTTAAGCTATATATCGGGTATATATGAACCGATATCGGAAATTTTAATTTTCCATATTTATATAACCTTATTTTATTATCAGAACTGCTTTAAGGTGAAAAAAGTTGTTTAAGTTCGCCTACGCGACATTTTCATGAAAAACCCGGTTTGGGCTATATCTCGGGTATATATGGACCGATATCGGAAATTTTCATTTCCCATATTTATATAACCTTTTTTAATTACCAGAACTGCTTTAAGGCGAAAAAATTTTTTAAGTTCGCTTACGCGGCATTTTCATGAAAACCCCGGTTTAGGCTATATCTCGGGTATATATGGACCGATATCGGAAATTTTTATCTTCCATATTTACATAAACTGATCTTATTACCAGAACTGTTTTTAATCAAAAAAAAGTTGTTAAAGTTCGCTTAGGCGACATTTTCATGAAAAACCCGGTTTGGGCTATATCTCGGGTATATATAGACCGATATCGAAAATTTTCATTTTCCATACTTATACAACCTTATTTTATTATCAGAACTACTTTTAAGCAAAAAAAGTTGTTTAAGTTCGCTTACGCGGCAATTTCATGAAAAACCCGGTCTAGGCTATATCTCGGGTATATATGGACCGATATCGAAAATGTTCATTTTTCATATTTATATGACCCTATTTTATTACCAGAACTGCTTTTGAGCACAAAAAAGTTGTTTAAGTTCGCTTACGCGACATTTTCATGAAAAACCCGGATTTGGGCTATATCTCGGGTATATATGGACCGATATCGGAAATTTTCGTTTTCCATATTTATGTAACCTAATTTTATTACCAGAACTGCTTTTGAGCAAAAAAAAGTTATTTAGCTTCGCCTATGCGACATTTTCATTAAAAATCCGATTTGGGCTATATCTCGGGTATATATGGACCGATATCGAAAATTTTAATTTTTCATATTTATATGACCCTATTTTATTACCAGAACTGCTTTTGAGCACAAAAAAGTTGTTTAAGTTCGCTTACGCGACATTTTCATGAAAATCCCGAATTGGGCTATATCTCGGGTATATATGGACCGATATCGAAAATTTTCATTTTTCATATTTATATGTCCCTATTTCATTACCAGAACTGCTTTTGAGCACAAAAAAGTTGTTTAAGTTCGCTTACGCGACATTTTCATGAAAAACCCGGTCTAGGCTATATCTCGGGTATACATGGACCGATATCGGAAATTTTAATTTTCCATATTTATGTAACCTAATTTTATTACCAGAACTGCTTTTGAGCAAAAAAAAAGTTATTTAGCTTCGCCTATGCGACATTTTCATTAAAAATCCGATTTGGGCTATATCTCGGGTATATATGGACCGATATCTGAAAGTTAATACATTGAAATAAATAATACGTCTATTTACAATGTTATTTATTAGGATATTGTTAATTTGTATAAAATTTTTTTTTTTTTATGTTATTTTTTGCTATTTTGTGAGCAACATATGCTATGTTAACCTGTTAAAGGTAGAGGTACAACATGTTGTAATTGTTAACAGAGCATGTGTTGTTTACAGAATAAGTTTAATTTAAATTATTTTATTTTTTTAATTTTTCAATTTGTTAATATTGTTAAGAATTTTTTCATGTGTATGAATTTTTTTTTTTTTTTTTTTTTGTATGTAAAATTTTTTGACAACATTTTTTAAATAATTTTTTATAACATTCTAATTTTCCTGATGATGATAACAAATTGTTATCGAAATATTGAAAATAAAATACCGTTAAACCTTTTTTATAAAAACAAAAATCAATCAAGATCTTTAGCTGGAAAATTTAGAAGAAATCTATTCTTTTGGATATTTTTGTTTTTTTTAATCTAGATATTAATAACTATTTTTGGTTTGGTTATTGCTAAGGTTTACTGACTTAGCGGATAACCTCAATATTTTTATTTTTGCACAATTTGTTTGACAAGCTTTTATTATTTATTTTACTTTTATTTAAACTATTTTTGAACTACGTTCGTGCAACTTTCGAGTTCGTTAGTCGGAATTGAATCGTTCAAGCACGTGAATTTATTTTTGGAGTTGCGTGATCAGGGTATGGTATTGACGCGTTCGGTGCGTAGTCAGTTGATAGCGGAAAGGATAGGTTTGAACACAGTTTACACTATGGAGGAGGGTTCACGTGTATTGGGGCTAACAGCCGTTTTGGAGCGTGTTCCGGCGGTTGGTGAGGTAGTGTCGGACATTGAGCCTTCAGTGCAACAATTTTTGTCGCTGGCTCAAGATAGTGCCAATCAAACTACACGGTCTCATGATCGTGTTAATAGATCGTTACAGTCACACCAGGGCAGTCACAACTCTAGCGACTCAATTCCGTCCCCAGATTATAGCAGCCTAACTGCTCAGCCGGAGATTCAATCGGATAGGTTGACAGGTCAAGCAGCGCAACCATCGGCACTAGGGGGTATGAGTGATCAGCGAGCGAGGAGCACACTGTTCGGAAATGATATTACTGGTTTCATACAAGCAGAGCTGTCAAGACAGATGCAAACTTTGCAGGTTGCGATACAACGACAAATTTCACAGAGGTTGAGCCGTTCTATGGACCAACCAGTAAACACCCACGCGCAGACTTCCACGGCTGCAATTCAGAATGCGAGTCAACAAAATATGCCAGGTACCGCACCAACGTTTAACAATACGCCGCTACCTATGGGTTTACGCCAGCCTTTGGATCATACGTCACCCAGATTTCCTCGGGAACGGGTACAACCACCACCTGGACCTAGTAATACACAGTTGTCACCTCCCTATGGTGGTGCAGCACTTTCGACTGATTTATTTGGTTCGACCTCAAGTAAAGTAGATTTGTCTAAGTGGGGGATTAGGTTTGACGGTTCAGCGAAATCTATGAGTGCGGAAGACTTTATTTTTCGGGTAGAAATGTTACGAACTGATTTTAATATATCGTTTGACGATTGAGGAGGAATTTTCACAGCTTGCTGGAAGGCCCGGCCATAGATAGGTTATGGAACTTTAGGAAGTTAAACCCAGCATTGTTTTGGGAAGAATTGGTGGCCGCGTTCGTGATGCAGTTTAGGAGATATGAAAGTGAGTTTCAAATACAAAAGAGAATCATGGACAGGCGCCAGCAACCCCATGAATCATTCGAAGATTTTTACAACGCCGTGCTAAAATTAAGGAACCAGTAGCGAACACCCTACAGCGAAAGGGATTTGATCGAGATTATGAGGAGCAACCTGATACCAGCTTTATCACATTTATTGTTTTCGGTGTGTATTGATGATTTAAGCGATTTTTGTCAGCAGGCAAAGTGAGCGGAAAGTTTGATAGCGAGTCAGCGAGCGCAGTATTCACAACGCGCACATGCTGTACCAAGGGTACATGAACTGGCCTACGATGGGAAAAGTTGTGTTCGAGGTTGAGGCCATAGTGAACCGGAGTAATTACACATGCTGGAATTGCAGGCAAGCCGGACATAGTTTTGTAGATTACCAGGATTTTCTGTTTTATGTGTGGTAGGGACAACGTAGTAGCCCCTAATTGTCCGCGTTGCCAGGGAAACCGGGTGCCGAACCAGTCTCGAAGGGGGAGACTCGTTCGACTCAAACGTAAGCCCGCCTAGTAATCCTATTAGTAAGCCGCAACCTGAAAATCAAATAAAAATTTTATTTAACACCAACCGGCCGAACATCGAAGTACATCCCCGAGTGAGTGTTTTAAAACCACTACATCAGCGCATTAAAGAATATAGGGCCGCGAAAATTAAAATCTTTGGTCAGGTATCAAACCGAATTAGAAAAGCAAGAGAAAGGTATAAAAAGCGAAGACGAATTAGACAAGAGATAATGTCTACATCACTGGTTGAGGGCGAAGATTCACGTTTTTATGCCAAAACTAACCTGAACGGTTTAGAAATTTTAGGTTTAGTAGATAGTGGAGCGACAGTAACTTGCTTGGGAAAGGACTGTATCAATCTGGTGAAGGAAGCTAGTTTGCCCATTTATCCGTTTCACTCTGTTGTTAAAACAGCCAGTGGACAACCACATAAGTGAAAAGCGGAAATTTATTATAATAGGAAAAGCGAAGAAATTACGTTTTATTTAGTTCCGTCGTTAGAGCGTTCGTTATTTTTAGGCGTGGATTTTATGCTTAAATTTGATCTTTTTGCGAATGTCAGTAGTTTGACGATGAACAGTGTGAGTTTGTCTCCGGAGGGCGAAAGTAGTGCGGTGAAGGTTAAAATGCATGTTTTAACATCGGAAGAGCAGAACCAGCTGCAGAATGTGACAGCGAAGTTCCCTTGCTACAGCAAACGAGGACTTGGCCGAACGCAGTTGGAAGTTCACACCATTGACACCGGCGCCGCAACTCCAGTGAAGAGCAGACATTATCCCGTTTCACCAGCTGTGCAGAGCCTAATGTACGTGGAGTTCGATAGGATGCTTGATCTTGGGGTCGTTGAGGTTAGCGAGAGTCCCTGGAGTCATCCGGTTAAGCTCGTCCGAAAGGGAGAGAAGAACCGGTTGTGTCTGGACGCTCGCAAGCTCAATGCCCTCACGATCAAGGATGCCTATCCACTGCCGCATATCGAGGGGCTGCTCAGCCGACTGGGTGACACACATTATATTTCGAGCGTGGATTTAAAGGATACATTCTGGCAGATTCCACTGGAGGCATCCAGTAGAGAAAAAACGCATTCACTGTATCGAGGAGACCACTTTACCATTATACGGTCATGCCTTTTGGGCTGTGTAATGCTGCCCAGAGGTTATGCCGTCTAATGGCTAAGGTGATCCCCGCGGTATTGCGTGAGCGAAGTTTTGTCTATCTGGATGACCTTCTGGTGGTTTCGCCAGACTTTAAGACGCATCTCGAGTTGTGTCGGGGTGCTTGGAACCGGCCGGTCTGACGATAAACGTCGCCAAGTCCAAGTTCTGTTTCAAGGAGCTTCGCTACCTAGGGTATATAGTTGGGGGTGGAAAATTAAGACCAGATCCGCAGAAAATAGAAACAATCATGAAATATGAATACCTGAAAACCGCAAAGCAGGTCAGAAGTTTTATGGGAGCTACCGGATGGTACCGGCGCTTTTTTTCTGACTACGCTACTATTTCAGCACCTATTTTCAACACTCTGAAGAAAGGCAAACCGTTTAATTTTTCCGACGACGCAAAGATAGCGTTTGAGCAACTAAAAATCGCTTTGACTTCCAGCCCAGTCCTGACACAACCCGATTTCACTAAGGAATTCTTCGTGCAGTGCGATGCGTCAGACGTAGGCATTGGGGCTGTCTTGTTTCAAAAAGATGAGTCTGACGGTGAACACCCAATCGTGTTTTTCTCGCATAAGCTGACGTCGCCTAAAGAAATTACTCCGTCACTGAACGGGAGTGCTTGGCTGTAGTGTTGGCGATAAAAAGATTTAGACCTTACATCGAGTTGATGTCCTTTACCGTGATTACGGACCATAGTAGTCTAAAATGGCTTATGTCCCATAAAGACTTAAGTGGTCGACTGGCACGCTGGAGCTTACTTTTGCAACCGTTTTCATTTAAAATTGAGCACCGCGCGGGTTCTAAAAATGTAGTACCAGATACGTTGTCGCGTTATAATATAGAGCAAGTGTCGTTTGAGGTAGGACAGTTGATAGATTTAGAGTCAGACGAATTTTTTTTTTTTTACACATGGAGTTGATCCAGGTTATTCAGGAAAAAGCAGCACAGCTGCCGGATTTAAAAGTCGTTGATGGGCTCGTTTATAAGCGATGCCGACCGTACGATGGAGTACAAATAAACGAAGACTTTTCCTGGAAACTCTGGGTTCCGCCCAAGTTAACCCTCGGCATTATTAAGCGTTGTCAGAGTCCACCGCAATCTTCTCATGGGGGAATTGGCAAAACAATTCAACGCGTGAAAGAATATTTTTACTGGCCATATCTTAACGCACAAGTTCGCGCCTACATAGCCCGCCAACGTAACCTTGAGGCCACCGATGGGTGCCGAAGCCGTATCTGAGCGTCCGTTTCAAAGAATTTTTATCGACTTTTTGGGCCCGTACCCACGCTCTCAAAGAGGAAATCGTTTCAATTTTATCGTACTCGATCACTTCTCGAAATTTGTTTTACTTAAAGCTATGCCAAAAGCTAGCGCGAAAAACGTTGTAATTTTCCTGATCAGTGAAATTTTTCACAAGTTTGGTACTCCTGAGACGATTGTGTCAGACAACGGAAAGCAATTTATTAGTCATGAGTTTAAGGATCTGGTGACCAGTTTTGGCGTCAAAGCACGTACGAACGGCAATTCACTCTCCGCAAGCTAATGCTTCAGAGCGCGTCAACCAGAGCATACTGGCAGCTATACGTACTTATCTGCAGGAGGACCATACACAGTGGGACAGACACTTGTCGGAGATTGAATTTTCTTTGCGTTCGTCAGTGCAAACGTCTATATGCGTCACACCATACTTCGCTCTGTTCGGGATGAGTATGATAGGGCACGGCAGTGTGTATAAATTAGCAAAGCAGCTGCAAGCTTTGGATGATCCCGATCTTGAAGTTTTACCGAAACATGTGAAACTAGGTTTCATTCGCAGGCAGGTTCGCGAGAATCTTCACCGAGCATATTTGTGAGGCTAAAAATCCTACAATACACGCTGTTGCCAAGTCAGATTCATACCGGGTCAGGAAGTTTATAGGCGCAATTTTCAACAGAGTGACTTTAAAAATAATTTCAGTGCCAAACTTGCACGCAAGTTTCTTAAGTGTCGCATAGTACGTCCAGTAGGGAATAGCCTATATGAGGTTGAAGATTTACAAGGCAAGCCGTTGGGGATATTTCACGGTAAGGATTTGAAGCAGTAACCGCAATTTGCTTGGCGACTCTAGTCCTATAGCGCCCATGTGAGAGCCGCCATAGTTCTCCGGAACAGTGAGAAAACCGGCCAGAGCCATTATCATTTTTCTTGTAGCTTGGATATCTCTGTTTCCGCGTTAGTGTGCTGAACTCCAAAAAGATTAACCAGTGTTTTCCGTTACACAATATGTTTACTTGTCATACCTGTATTCAGTGGTAAAGTGTTTCTCGCGGTACAATGTCGGTCCGAACATAATTATTTCCACGTCTGACGGTTTTTAGGTACGTTAAAGAAGTACAGTACGTCCGTTTAATAAAGCGTTGCGGCAAGCCGCATGGATTTAGTCCGTCCGTTACGAGTCCGAAGGTAATGTAAACCTTTTACAAAAGGAAGTTAGTCCGTCTGAAGTTAAATTTCAAGTCCGAGGGGGGGAGGATTTCTGTTTTCTGGTTCGTCCGAAGTGTAATTCTAGATCCGAGGGGAGCAACTTTTCCTTCTGTAATGTTCGTCCGTCTGAATATGGTATTGTTAAGGGAAAACAATGGGAAGAGGGAGAAAACACCCGGAAGAGGAAACACCCGGAGGGGAAGAGATCAGCGCCGTATTCGCTAGACTAATACAGGTATATGTGGGACTGTGTGCATATACATGTAGGTATATCTGTAGGTAGGGGTATATGCATGTGTATATAGGTGCGCATATACATTCTTTTTTTTTTCATTTTATTTGGTCCTCTTATTAGGCTTTCGGAGCGGGGAAAAGAGAAAGCCACGCGTAAGCACCCGGATTGGTTTTCGTGAGGCATGGGGTAGTTTTCCTTAAGTTAGGCAGGTAGGGCTGGTCGAGCTGGATTGGAACCTTCGTAGAGGCAAGGAGACAGCACTCCAGGGGGCACAGGTTCCCTTCCATCCCGATCCTTGGCAAGGGCTGGGGAATGGCCGGGTTTGTTATGTGCACCCTGTAAACAACCGGGTGTGAATGTCCTAATAGCCCGACCGTGGAGTTGCCACCACGAGTTATCAAGGCAGGGTGAATGACTGGACAAAAAGAAGGAGAAAAGAAATATCAAAATGACATTTAAAAACCTGCTATAGAAAACGTGTCCTCCAAATTAAGTGGCGTGATTTCAACAAAAAAAGATGGCGAAAAAAGCCAAAAAAAAGGTAATGGCGGCTGAAGCGTTGACGAGGAGGGCAGCCAGAACAACGCTAACGAGCTGAAGGAAAAAGCTTCAGAAAAGAATCGGCCGTGCAGGCGTGCAGTTGGAAAAAAAGAGCAGTCGAGCGGTAAGGGAGTGCAAACCATACAGGTGAGGAGGGCTCGTTCTGAAAAGAATAGAAAAAAACGGCAACGAAGCAGCCACCCAACATCAGCTGCATCTGGGCAATCACCACAACAGCAGCATCACCATCGCATCCACAGCTAGGCAGCCACACCACCATCAAATAATCACAGCAGTAACTTCATCACAGCTTCTGCATCATCAGCACAGCTCCAACACCGCAGTAAGTCCAACAAAACTAGCAGCAGAGTGTCGTCCCCAAAACCATCATCCGCCTCACAAGGTGACGAAATCAGTCAAGAACAGCCCCCGGCGTACCTGGCACTGTAAGTAAGAAAGTAGTTGTTTGTAGTTGATTTGAATTGAAAAAAAGGAGCAGGTTTACCGGAGAGGAGAAAAAGGGCACCCGCATAAACCAGTTAACCTAAAACCCTTTATATTCAACGAAACGTATACTTATTCTTGAATTGTGAAATACGGGCTTAACCTAATAACGTGCGACGCTGAATAAAAATTGGCCTCAACGTTTTAGTAATTATATTTTAACATGATTTGTAAGAAATTTTCAATACCGGCTTAACCTAAATTTGCCCTGTTAAACGATAATGATACTTACCTTGGTTTTTTTTAAGTTTTCAATACCGGATTAAACTAAAATTTGCTATTCACTTTTGCATCGCTCTTCTGCAAAGTTTTAATATTTGCTTGACCTACAGAAAACTATTGTTCATATTTGCCTTGATTTTTGAAAGATTAAAGTATAATTGTGCCATATTAAATAGAATAATGGTTTTGTGAAGATTTGAACATTATATTAATCTAAAACTTGCCACGTCAAACAAAACGAAAAAAAAGAATATTTAACTTGATTTGTGAAGAATGTTCAATATTGAATTAACCTAAAACTTATATATTCACTTTAACTTGGTTTGTGATGAACTTTCAATACTGGATTAACCTAAAACTTATATATTCAACTTAACTCGATTTGTGAACAGTTTTCAATACTAAATTGACCTAACGTTTTACCCTGATTTGTGAAAAGTTTTCGAGTTCTAGATTAACCTAAAAATTTGTTATGCTAACGAAATTCATATTTGCCTTATTTTTTTTTTATATAATTTTCGAAATTTGATTGATTTTAAAATTGTTTTATGAAGCAGAATTTGTACTTACGTCAATTTTTATAAAAGTTCACAATGTTAGATTTACTGATAAGTACACAAACCAAAATTTAATTTTTATCATTTCTCCCTATCTGCAATATATGTTTATTATATATATATATATATATATATATATATATATATATATATATATATATATATATATATATATATATATATATATATATATATATATATATATATATATATATATATATATATATATATATATATATATATATATATATATATATATATATATATATATATATATATATATATATATATATATATATATATATATATACCTATGTAGATAGATATAAGTGAAGTTTGGGGGAAACTACGAGGGAGGTTAACACCTGAATTTTTATGTAGACTTTCCGATTTGTGCGGGTTTGGAGAATCATTTTTCATTACGGTTCTAATTATACCTTCGCTAGGTGAGCTCACTCTAGGTAGGTAATCGCTGAAGTTTAGGAATTTGGAGGCTATTTAGCCCTGTTATGTTTCAAAAAGAACGTTGGGTGTTCATCTCTTGGTTTTCTTTCTTCCACACATCCCAAGTAACCAATTAAATTTAAGATCAGTTTTATACTAAATAGCTATAATTTTTTTTTTATCATTAGCAATAAATGATGAATTGTATGTTTGATTTGAAGTGAAATGACCAAGTGCTGATTTTTGTTTGTTTCGGGGATGGTGAGTTAAAAAGGGGTAGGTATTAAAACATTAGGGATAACATGCATAAAGTTTGATTTCGGCAGCATGCTATCAAGGTAGAGTTGACTACAACTCAAAGAGGGAGGGCAGCCGAAGCTTGCCACCAACATCGGATGAGTAAGACAGCATCGTGGGTTATGGCAGTTTTTTTGTGACATTTGCTTTCATTAAACTTTCATTTTCGGGCCTCAGATTTCTTTTTGTATTTTGAAGTTTCGGGTTTTAGCCAATGCTGACATGATTTTTTTGTTGTTGTGGCTGATTACAGCTAGGCTGACCGACAAGAACCAGCCCAAGACGGCGAGCCCTAGCCGGAGCAATACGCCAGCATGTCAGCGCGGTCGGTGATCTGGCCAAAAAAGTGAAGTTGGGTTTTTTTGCAATTTTGAATTTATTTTGATTTTTTTGCGGTATGCAGCGGCAATTGTCATTATAACCACATCAAGCAGATAAATTGCAAGGAATCGACATCAATAACTCAACAGCCAAATAACACAACAAAAATGGCGCCCAACGTGGGGCCCGAAAGTGAGTTTATTTTTTTTTTGAGCATTTTTATTTATTGAATCTTCAAAATGAACTAACAATAAGTATTCAAATCTTAATACTAAATTTAAAATTAAAAAATATGATTCTTATGTCCGGCCAATGCTAGACAAAAAGTTTTATTATGCGGGAGCTATTTCGGTAAAATCACCTATTGAGCAATCTGATGGTGGCAGCGGTATCCCTTTTTTTAAGCCGAGTGTGGCCACCAAAGTTAAGTATATTGCGCGCAAGAGGGTTTGGATGAAGTTCCAGTTTACTGACATACCTTGTCGCGTACTTAGAAAATTCCTCTTTTACCAGCGGAACACTAAGATCTTTATGAATTCGCGAATTTTTTACGAACCATGGAGCTGCAGTAATCATTCGAAGAATTTTGTTTTGTCGCCTTTGGATTTTTTCAATGTTTGGCGCTGAGGCGGTGCCTCATAATTGAATTCCGTAGCACCATATGGGCTTCAGAATTGCGTTGTATAACAGAAGTTTGCAATCCAACTTCAATGTCGAGTTTCTGCCCATAAGCCAATTTAGTTGCGCAGCTTTTAGTTTCAACTGAGTGACTTTTGCTTCAATGTGAGACTTCCACGTTAGCCTACGGTCGAGGTGTATACCAAGGTATTTGACTTCACTGTGCTGCGGAATAGGTGTGTTGTTTATTTGGATAGGCGCACATGTTTGCTTACACAGAGTGAATGTGACATGAATACATTTCTGTTCATTAACTTTGATTTTCCAAAGTTTTAGCCATTTCTCTAATATTGAAATATATTCCTGTAAATTTCGTGAAGCTAATTGGTGGTTTTCATGAACACTCAAAAACGCTGTGTCATCTGCAAAGGTAGAAGTGTGGACTCCGGATGTCGTTGGCATGTCAGAAGCGTAAATCAAATATAAAGTAGGCCCCAGTATGCTGCCTTGGGGAACTCCTGCCTTGATTGGCTGAGTTGGGCTTATAAAGTCGCCTTCTCTGATAACAAACTTCCGCCCATATAAGTAGCTTTCTAGAAGCTTGTGCTTATTTGCAGGCAAGTTTAGCTTTATTTTGTGCATCAAGCCGTCGTGCCACACTTTATCAAAAGCTTGAGAAATATCAATGAATAGAGCTGAGCAATACTTCTTCTCCTCAAAGGTCTGTCTTATGACGTTGACTAGTCTGTGCGTTTGTTCTATGGTACTATGTTTAGATCGAAAACCAAATTGATGATCAGGGATACATCCCACGCTGTTCAATATTGGACTCAACTTCGCCATTAACAATTTTTCGAATAGTTTTGAAATTGTTGGTAGTAGACTTATTGGTCTATATGATTCTACCTTTGTCAGATCCTTCCCTGGCTTGGGAATCATGGTAATCATTGAGACCTTCCACTCTGCAGGATAATACTCAAGGCGTAAAATAGCGTTAAAAATAAAAAGTAGAACTCTTCTTGCTACACGAGGTAACTGCTCAAGCATTTTACCAGTAATTTGATCAATGCCTGGAGCTTTCCTGGGGTTTGTATTACCGATACCATTTTCGATATCTTGAAAATTAAGTCTCAAAGGCACAGGCGGTCTAGTAGCATATGACGGTAATTCCGCTGTATTATTCGTTGAATCATTTGTAATAAAAACGTTCCTCAAATGATCGACATACAACATCCCCTTTTCAGAATCGCTTCTTGCCCACTCGCCAGTTGAAGTTCGCAAAGGTGGCTTACCTATTACGGGTCTTTTTAAACCTTTTGTCGCTTTCCACAAGGAATAATCAGATTGAGGAGTACCATCAAGGCTTTCCAGATATGTTTTAAGGGAAGCCATTCGTTGGATTTCGAGCAGATTTCTTAGCTGAGTTATACATTCCCGTAGCCTAGTCTTAAGCTGGGGAGATCTGCGAAGTTGCCACTCTCTTCTGACTCTTCTTTTTTCTGACAACAGTTGCTCAATTTCAGACGAATAAGTTCTATTGTTCTCATTTGTGGATCTTATATGACTAGTGGTAGCATGCTGTACGGCCAGTTTGAGGTTTTCAGAAAAATCGTTAATTGACACATCAATATCCTCAGGCGTTCTCAAGGCGATATTTTCAGTACAATGTGTACTCAAAAATTTTTTGTACTTTAGCCAATTAACTCTATTGATGGTCAACGGGGAGTCAATATCTTGGGGGAACGAGACAGAGATTATAGTGGGTGAGTGATCTGATGACAAATCTAATGAAGGCTCCACTTGCATCCACTCTAAGGTAAAATTTTTCACAACTCCAAAATCTATAACGTCTGGGATCTTCCGTCGGTCTGACGGCCAATAAGTGGGGTGTCTGGTTGAAACCACATCTAAACCCATTTTGGAAATGGTGTCAAAAAGCACACGGCCTTTCGAGGTAGTTAAACGTGATCCCCAAAAAGTGTGTTTAGCGTTATAGTCGCCAGCCGCTAGAAATCGAGGACCAAGTGATTTGAAATGTGTTACTGAAAATCGTGGTGGTGAGTAAATCGATGATATAACGATTTTATCATGAAAATAATCAAGGCATATATTTGTAGCTTGGAGATATTCCTCATGTGTCCCGTTCATTAGATAGTGCTTAATTCTGGTCTTTATCAAAATTGCCGAACCACCGCAAGATCTTCCACGGGGATCTTTTGTGTCATATAATGTGTAGCCATTAATTTTGAAATAACTGTTGGTTGTCAAATGGATTTCAGCAATCATCATTATATCGATCTGCTTTTCCATAAGGAAGTGCTCAAGTTCATTTTTATATTGGCGAATGCCGTTTGCGTTCCAGAAACATATTTTTAACCAATTCATTTTGTTAAAATTGCTTGCAAAATGGTGGATTGCATTTTCAGCATTTCCTGCATCATGTTCGTCATGGAAACCGTAAATGTATTTATAGATTGAACAAGAGTCTGCAGAGTTGCCTCAAGATTGCTTAAGTTTTGGTCGGAATTTTGAGGCTTGGGCTCCTGATTCAACTTTGGTTTATCGGATTTTACCACATTCGCATAAGAAATTTGTTGGGGGTTTTGCACGTTTATATGGCTGGTTGGCTGGCGTAGCTGGGGAAAATTGGTTGTAGAAATGGTGTTTGACTGGTGGGGTGGCATATTTAAAATCAATGGCCTATTTGTCATTGACCTCTTGAAGTGAGTGTAGACAGGGCAACCCCTGTAGTTTGCAGTATGGTTACCTCCACAGTTACTGCATTTTTTAACGCTCGCGTCAGTCTTAGATTTTTTGCACTGTGATGTACCGTGAAGTTCACCACACACAACGCAAACTGCGGGCAACTTACAATAGGCCTTAGTATGGCCAAATTCTTGGCATTTTAAGCATTGAACGGGCCCTAAACGCTTATGAGGCTCCTCAACGGTAACCTTACGATGCAAAAGATATTTAAGGTTGTAAATTGGATGCACTTCATTCTTTTTTAACACAACATCTCTTGGTTCCAATTCAACCCTAAACATGGGTTGAGGAATCTTTTCACGGTTTCTAATGTTTACTACATTTTTAATTTTAAAACCATAGTCTTCTAATCCGGTTTTGATATCATTCGTATCTACAAAAGGGTCAATCCCTTTTATAACGACCTGAATACCTTTGGCGCTTTTAAGCTGATATGTGTAAAACGATCGTTTCTCCTTCTCCAGAGCGTCAGACAATTTTCGGTATTCATTCTCGTGGTTGACCTGGATTTTGGTTTCATTTATGCTGCCGTGCTTAACCGATGTTACATTAAAACTTTTTTTGCCAATTGCCGTAATAAGTTGTTTTACCAACTCACTAGAGGTAGGCTCTCGCAAATATATTGGTGGCGGCTTAAAGGTCTTTTTAGGTATTGCTGGTTCATCAGTCTGAAGGATAGCAAACCTATTACTATCCATTGTCGTGGTGGTCTTATCATCTTTGGGTATTTTGGACTGAGATGACATTTGAGCGGATTTTGGGCTTCGCTGCCGTTTAACCACGGTTACATACCTGTCCATGCCTACTTGTGTTTTCGGCTTATCTGCAATACCTGAACTGTTAGATGGTTTGTCATCCGTTGTAACAACTATAAGTGGCGAACACGAGCGCGTGCGGTTTCTTTCTTTTAGCGACAAGAGATTTTCCATTGATTTTTTCAAGGACTCCTCCTCAGAAATCCAAGGACTTTTTCTAGTGGAGCTGAGCTCTTTCTCAGAATTACATCTGATAGGTACACTCATGCAGTTTTTATTTAATTTTTTATTTTCCAGACTTTTTCCCCACTGGGTACGTAATCTTCACGCACAATAACAACAACAACAATGCACTGCCACCGCACTTGTTTTATTGAAATTGATTTTATTGTTTAGTTGCTGAAATGTGAGGAATTTATTTTCCCGTTGTTTTTTAAAATAATTTGTTATTGTTTTTACAATTTAATATAATATATTATTGTTTTTATATGCAAGTTTAAAAATATTTTAGCACAATGATTTTTTGGTTTGTTTTTTTTTTTCACTTTTTAAAAACACGACCGTGCGGTTGAAGAATCACAGAGTGGATAGCGTTTTCGAGGTTGAATCATCTAAGAGTCTTCAATAAGTTGCGACATCGACTATTCGCCGTCGAGAGCCCTGTCTATTCCACTTGTTAGTTTCAGTTATTTAGATTTTGAAGTTAAGACAGTAGTTTTATTCTTTTCTTAAACTGTTTTGCTAACGCAGAGTGTGCGGTAAGTCCCGAGGTAAACGTTTTTATGAAACACTACCCGCGTTGCGACCACACACTGGTGTTGGAAACACTAAAGGGGGAAGAATATGTATAGATTTCTGGATTCTGTGGGGGTTGAGTCAAACCTGTCAGGGTTTTACCATCAGGTTTTTGCGTCAATCAACGGCCGAATTCAGGAATTCCCGCAATTATAATTTTTTTTTTTTTGAAATAGCCTACTTCTGTTGGATGGCAATCGTTTGAAGGATTAGTTGTCGGTTTAGTCCTGATCTATGGTACCGTGGCTATGGATGAGTTGCTCCACAACTGATTTTTCTGGGCCTGTTCATCCAGCTGAACTTTTTATACAACGTTTAATGTTTGCCGTTTCTATAACTTTGAGCCAAACTGGTTCATGGTTGTGGGCCCGGTACACCACGATTTGTTTTAGGTAAAGCGATTGCATGAAATAAGTTTCAAGCAAGCGTTTTATTTTTCAGCTTTTATTTTTTTTACACTACACCTTTTTACTCATCTGAAAATCCCATTACTTACGTATGTATATATATTCTTTTGGATATTTTTGTTTTTTTAATCTAGATATTAATAACTATTTTTGGTTTGGTTATTGCTAAGGTTTACTGACTTAGCGGATAACCTCAATATTTTTATTTTTGCACAATTTGTTTGACAAGCTTTTATTATTTATTTTACTTTTATTTAAACTTTGTAAACTATTTTTGAACTACGTTCGTGCAACTTTCGAGTTCGTTAGTCGGAATTGAATCGTTTAAGCACGTGAATTTATTTTTGGAGTTGCGTGATCAGGGTATGGTATTGACGCGTTCGGTGCGTAGTCAGTTGATAGCGGAAAGGATAGGTTTGAACACAGTTTACACTATGGAGGAGGGTTCACGTGTATTGGGGCTAACAGCCGTTTTGGAGCGTGTTCCGGCGGTTGGTGAGGTAGTGTCGGACATTGAGCCTTCAGTGCAACAATTTTTGTCGCTGGCTCAAGATAGTGCCAATCAAACTACACGGTCTCATGATCATGTTAATAGATCGTTACAGTCACACCAGGGCAGTCACAACTCTAGCGACTCAATTCCGTCCCCAGATTATAGCAGCCTAACTGCTCAGCCGGAGATTCAATCGGATAGGTTGACAGGTCAAGCAGCGCAACCATCGGCACTAGGGGGTATGAGTGATCAGCGAGCGAGGAGCACACTGTTCGGAAATGATATTACTGGTTTCATACAAGCAGAGCTGTCAAGACAGATGCAAACTTTGCAGGTTGCGATACAACGACAAATTTCACAGAGGTTGAGCCGTTCTATGGACCAACCAGTAAACACCCACGCGCAGACTTCCACGGCTGCAATTCAGAATGCGAGTCAACAAAATATGCCAGGTACCGCACCAACGTTTAACAATACGCCGCTACCTATGGGTTTACGCCAGCCTTTGGATCATACGTCACCCAGATTTCCTCGGGAACGGGTACAACCACCACCTGGACCTAGTAATACACAGTTGTCACCTCCCTATGGTGGTGCAGCACTTTCGACTGATTTATTTGGTTCGACCTCAAGTAAAGTAGATTTGTCTAAGTGGGGGATTAGGTTTGACGGTTCAGCGAAATCCATGAGTGCGGAAGACTTTATTTTTCGGGTAGAAATGTTACGAACTGATTTTAATATATCGTTTGACGATTGAGGAGGAATTTTCACAGCTTGCTGGAAGGCCCGGCCATAGATAGGTTATGGAACTTTAGGAAGTTAAACCCAGCATTGTTTTGGGAAGAATTGGTGGCCGCGTTCGTGATGCAGTTTAGGAGATATGAAAGTGAGTTTCAAATACAAAAGAGAATCATGGACAGGCGCCAGGAACCCCATGAATCATTCGAAGATTTTTACAACGCCGTGCTAAAATTAAGGAACCAGTAGCGAACACCCTACAGCGAAAGGGATTTGATCGAGATTATGAGGAGCAACCTGATACCAGCTTTATCACATTTATTGTTTTCGGTGCGTATTGATGATTTAAGCGATTTTTGTCAGCAGGCAAAGTGAGCGGAAAGTTTGATAGCGAGTCAGCGAGCGCAGTATTCACAACGCGCACATGCTGTACCAAGGGTACATGAACTGGCCTACGATGGGAAAAGTTGTGTTCGAGGTTGAGGCCATAGTGAACCGGAGTAATTACACATGCTGGAATTGCAGGCAAGCCGGACATAGTTTTGTAGATTGTCCTACGCCGATTACCAGGATTTTCTGTTTTATGTGTGGTAGGGACAACGTAGTAGCCCCTAATTGTCCGCGTTGCCAGGGAAACCGGGTGCCGAACCAGTCTCGAACGGGGGAGACTCGTTCGACTCAAACGTAAGCCCGCCTAGTAATCCTATTAGTAAGCCGCAACCTGAAAATCAAATAAAAATTTTATTTAACACCAACCGGCCGAACATCGAAGTACATCCCCGAGTGAGTGTTTTAAAACCACTACATCAGCGCATTAAAGAATATAGGGCCGCGAAAATTAAAATCTTTGGTCAGGTATCAAACCGAATTAGAAAAGCAAGAGAAAGGTATAAAAAGCGAAGACGAATTAGACAAGAGATAATGTCTACATCACTGGTTGAGGGCGAAGATTCACGTTTTTATGCCAAAACTAACCTGAACGGTTTAGAAATTTTAGGTTTAGTAGATAGTGGAGCGACAGTAACTTGCTTGGGAAAGGACTGTATCAATCTGGTGAAGGAAGCTAGTTTGCCCATTTATCCGTTTCACTCTGTTGTTAAAACAGCCAGTGGACAACCACATAAGTGAAAAGCGGAAATTTATTTTAATAGGAAAAGCGAAGAAATTACGTTTTATTTAGTTCCGTCGTTAGAGCGTTCGTTATTTTTAGGCGTGGATTTTATGCTTAAATTTGATCTTTTTGCGAATGTCAGTAGTTTGACGATGAACAGTGTGAGTTTGTCTCCGGAGGGCGAAAGTAGTGCGGTGAAGGTTAAAATGCATGTTTTAACATCGGAAGAGCAGAACCAGCTGCAGAATGTGACAGCGAAGTTCCCTTGCTACAGCAAACGAGGACTTGGCCGAACGCAGTTGGAAGTTCACACCATTGACACCGGCGCCGCAACTCCAGTGAAGAGCAGACATTATCCCGTTTCACCAGCTGTGCAGAGCCTAATGTACGTGGAGTTCGATAGGATGCTTGATCTTGGGGTCGTTGAGGTTAGCGAGAGTCCCTGGAGTCATCCGGTTAAGCTCGTCCGAAAGGGAGAGAAGAACCGGTTGTGTCTGGACGCTCGCAAGCTCAATGCCCTCACGATCAAGGATGCCTATCCACTGCCGCACATCGAGGGGCTGATCAGCCGACTGGGTGACACACATTATATTTGGAGCGTGGATTTAAAGGATACATTCTGCCAGATTCCACTGGAGGCATCCAGTAGAGAAAAAACGCATTCACTGTACCGAAGAGACCACTTTACCATTATACGGTCATGCCTTTTGGGCTGTGTAATGCTGCCCAGAGGTTATGCCGTCTAATGGATAAGGTGATCCCCGCGGTATTGCGTGAGCGAGCTTTTGTCTATCTGGATGACCTTCTGGTGGTTTCGCCAGACTTTAAGACGCATCTCGAGTTGTTGGAGCAGGTGTCGGGGTGCTTGGAACCGGCCAGTCTGACGATAAACGTCGCCAAGCCCAAGTTCTGTTTCAAGGAGCTTCGCTACCTAGGGTATATAGTTGGGGGTGGAAAATTAAGACCAGATCCGCAGAAAATAGAAACAATCATGAAATATGAATACCTGAAAACCGCAAAGCAGGTCAGAAGTTTTATGGGAGCTACCGGATGGTACCGGCGCTTTTTTTCTGACTACGCTACTATTTCACCACCTATTTTCAACACTCTGAAGAAAGGCCAACCGTTTAATTTTTCCGACGACGCAAAGATAGCGTTTGAGCAACTAAACAACAACGTAGGTATTGGGGCTGTTTTGTTTCAAAAAGATGAGTCTGACGGTGAACACCCAATCGTGTTTTTCTCGCATAAGCTGACGTCGCCTAAAGAAATTACTCCGTCACTGAACGGGAGTGCTTGGCTGTAGTGTTGGCGATAAAAAGATTTAGACCTTACATCGAGTTGATGTCCTTTACCGTGATTACGGACCATAGTAGTCTAAAATGGCTTATGTCCCATAAAGACTTAAGTGGTCGACTGGCACGCTGGAGCTTACTTTTGCAACCGTTTTCATTTAAAATTGAGCACCGCGCGGGTTCTAAAAATGTAGTACCAGATACGTTGTCGCGTTATAATATAGAGCAAGTGTCGTTTGAGGTAGGACAGTTGATAGATTTAGAGTCAGACGAATTTTTTTTTTTTTTTTACACATGGAGTTGATCCAGGTTATTCAGGAAAAAGCAGCACAGCTGCCGGATTTAAAAGTCGTTGATGGGCTCGTTTATAAGCGATGCCGACCGTACCATGGAGTACAAATAAACGAAGACTTTTCCTGGAAACTCTGGGTTCCGCCCAAGTTAACCCTCGGCATTATTGAGCGTTGTCAGAGTCCACCGCAATCTTCTCATGGGGGAATTGGCAAAACAATTCAACGCGTGAAAGAATATTTTTACTGGCCATATCTTAACGCACAAGTTCGCGCCTACATAGCCCGCCAACGTAACCTTGAGGCCACCGATGGGTGCCGAAGCCGTATCTGAGCGTCCGTTTCAAAGAATTTTTATCGACTTTTTGGGCCCGTACCCACGCTCTCAAAGAGGAAATCGTTTCATTTTTATCGTACTCGACCACTTCTCGAAATTTGTTTTACTTAAAGCTATGCCAAAAGCTAGCGCGAAAAACGTTGTAGTTTTCCTGATCAGTGAAATTTTTCACAAGTTTGGTACTCCTGAGACGATTGTGTCAGACAACGGCAAGCAATTTATTAGTCATGAGTTTAAGGATCTGGTGACCAGTTTTGGCGTCAAGCACGTACAAACGGCAATTCACTCTCCGCAAGCTAATGCTTCAGAGCGCGTCAACCAGAGCATACTGGCAGCTATACGTACTTATCTGCAGGAGGACCATACACAGTGGGACAGACACTTGTCGGAGATTGAATTTTCTTTGCGTTCGTCAGTGCAAACGTCTATATGCGTCACACCATACTTCGCTCTGTTCGAGATGAGTATGATAGGGCACGGCAGTGTGTATAAATTAGCAAAGCAGCTGCAAGATTTGGATGATCCCGATCTTGAAGTTTTACCGAAACATGTGAAACTAGGTTTTATTCGCAGGCAGGTTCGCGAGAATCTTCACCGAGCATATTTGCGAGGCGAAAAATCCTACAATACACGCTGTTGCCAAGTCAGATTCATACCGCGTCAGGAAGTTTATAGGCGCAATTTTCAACAGAGTGACTTTAAAAATAATTTCAATGCCAAACTTGCACGCAAGTTTCTTAAGTGTCGCATAGTACGTCCAGTAGGGAATAGCCTATATGAGGTTGAAGATTTACAAGGCAAGCCGTTGGGGATATTTCACGGTAAGGATTTGAAGCAGTAACCGCAATTTGCTTGGCGACTCTAGTCCTATAGCGACCATGTGAGAGCCGCCATAGTTCTCCGGAACAGTGAGAAAACCGGCCAGAGCCATTATCATTTTTCTTGTAGCTTGGATATCTCTGTTTCCGCGTTAGTGTGCTGAACTCCAAAAAGATTAACCAGTGTTTTCCGTTACACAATATGTTTACTTGTCATACCTGTATTCAGTGGTAAAGTGTTTCTCGCGGTACAATGTCGGTCCGAACATAATTATTTCCACGTCTGACGGTTTTTAGGTACGTTAAAGAAGTACAGTATGTCCGTTTAATAAAGCGTTGCGGCAAGCCGCATGGATTTAGTCCGTCCGTTACGAGTCCGAAGGTAATGTAAACCTTTTACAAAAGGAAGTTAGTCCGTCTGAAGTTTAATTTCAAGTCCGAGGGGGGGAGGATTTCTGTTTCCTGGTTCGTCCGAAGTGTAATTCTAGATCCGAGGGGAGGAACTTTTCCTTCTGTAATGTTCGTCCGTCTGAATATGGTATTGTTAAGGGAAAACAATGGGAAGAGGGAGAAAACACCCGGAGGGGAAGAGATCAGCGCCGTATTCGCTAGACTAATACAGGTATATGTGGGACTGTGTGCATATACATGCAGGTATATCTGTAGGTAGGGGTATATGCATGTGTATATAGGTGCGCATATACATTCTTTTTTTTCATTTTATTTGGTCCTCTTATTAGGCTTTCGGAGCGGGGAAAAGAGAAAGCCACGCGTAAGCACCCGGATTGGTTTTTGTGAGGCATGGGGTAGTTTTCCTTAAGTTAGGCAGGTAGGGCTGGTCGAGCTGGATTGGAACCTTCGTAGAGGCAAGGAGACAGCACTCCAGGGGGCACAGGTTCCCTTCCATCCCGATCCTTGGCAAGGGCTGGGGAATGGCCGGGTTTGTTATGTGCACCCTGTAAACAACCGGGTGTGAATATCCTAATAGCCCGACCGTGGAGTTGCCACCACGAGTTATCAAGGCAGGGTGAATGACTGGACAAAAAGAAGGAGAAAAGAAATATCAAAATGACATTTAAAAACCTGCTATAGAAAACGTGTCCGCCAAATTAAGTGGCGTGATTTCAACAAAAAAAGATGGCGAAAAAAGCTAAAAAAAAAAGGTAATAGCGGCTGAAGCGTTGACGAGGAGGGCAGCCAGAACAACGCTAACGAGCTGAAGGAAAAAGCTTCAGAAAAGAATCGGCCGTGCAGGCGAGCAGTTGGAACAAAAAGAGCAGTCGAGCGGTAAGGAAGTGCAAACCATACAGGTGAGGAGGGCTCGTTCTGAAAAGAATAGAGATAAACGACAACGAAGCAGCCACCCAACATCAGCTGCATCTGGGCAATCACCACAACAGCAGCATCACCATCGCATCCACAGCTAGGCAGCCACACCACCACCACATTTACAGCTAGGTAGCCACACCACCACCACATTTTCATCTAGGTAGCCACACCACCATAGCAACATCGTCATCAGTGGCGCGCCTTCAACGAAGCAGCAACATAACAACATCATCATCGGTGGCGCACCTTCAACAAAGCAGCCAACCAACATCAGCTGCATCTGGGCAATCACCACAACAGCAACATCACCATCGCATCCACAGCTAGGCAGCCACACCACCATCAAATAATCACAGCTGTAACTTCATCACAGCAGCATCATCAGCACAGCTTCTGCATCATCAGCACAGCTCCAACACCGCAGTAAGTCCAACAAAACTAGCCGCAGAGTGTCGTCCCCAAAACCATCATCCGCCTCACAAGGTGACGAAATCAGGCAAGAACAGCCCCCGGCGTACCTGGTACTGTAAGTAAGAAAGTAGTTGTTTGTAGTTGATTTGAATTGAAAACAAGGAGTAGGTTTACCGGAGAGGAGAAAAAGGGCACCCGCAGAAACCGGTTAACCTAAAACCCTTTCGGGCGTATCCAAAAAAACTTAACAAAGCTTGGTAAGCAGTTGTTAAGAAAAATTCCTTAACGTTGTATGCAAAAACAATTATTTACTAACCTTTCGTTTAAAGTTGAAATGAGTACACTTTAACTGTACGTTAAAATGACATTTGACTTCATTTTTATTTCCTTTAGAAAGCACAATTTTGTAAAAGATTTTAATGCAAGCAATGTTTTATGATTATTAATTAAGTAAATTTACACATTGCATTGTATACAAACTGAAAATATTAATTTTGAAAGAAAAATATAAATAACAATTATGTTAGTAATGCACTTTCAATCAAACGAATACAATGAAAATCGTTATTCGAATAATAACAACTTTTCTAGATAAGTACCCCTATTACTTTTTCTCAATTTCATTAATATACTACATATTATATATTCATTATTTATTAAGAAGGTAAATCCAAGAACTGTTTGTTAAAAATATGTTGTTTTATGTAATAATAATAAATTTTTATTTTTTATATTTATTTTTCGGTTTTCGAATATTAGTTCTTATTCATCACTGTTAAAAAAATGTCAACTGAACATAACGGCGTTGCCATAACAAAACAATTAAATTCCTTACTACATGTAAAAGTTAACGTACTGTTTTTGCATAAAAATTTTTAACAAATGTATGGTAGTGCTAATGTGTTTGGTAACTAACGTATGCGTTAAAACTCAAGTAAGAATTTTTTTTGGATATGGCCCTTTATATTCAACGAAACGTATACTTATTCTGGAATTGTGAAATACGGGCTTAACCTAATAACGTGCGACGCTAAATAAAAATTAGCCTCACCGTTGTAGTAATTATATTTTAACATGATTTGTAAGAAATTTTCAATACCGGCTTAACCTAAATTTGCCCTGTTAAATGATAATGATACTTACCTTGGTTCTTTTTAAGTTTTCAATACCGGATTAAACTAATATTTGCTATTCACTTTTGCATCGAACTTCTGCAAAGTTTTAATATTTGCTTGACCTACAGAAAAGTATTGTTCATATTTGCCTTGATTTTTGAAAGATTAAAGTATAAATGTGCCATATTAAACAGAATAATGGTTTTGTGAAGATTTGAACATTATATTAATCTAAAACTTGCCACGTCACACAAAACGGAAGAAAAAGAATATTTCACTTGATTTGTGAAGAATGTTCAATACTGAATTAACCTAAAACTTATATATTCACTTTAACTTGGTTTGTGATGAACTTTCAATACTGGATTAACCTAAAACTTATATGTATGTATATTCAACTTAACTCGATTTGTGAACAGTTTTCAATACTAAATTGACCTAACGTTATACAGATATATCCTTACCCTGATTTGTGAAAAGTTTTCGAGTGCTAGATTAACCTAAAAATTTGTTATGCTAACGAAATTCATATATACCTTATTTTTTATATAATTTTCGAAATTTGATTGTTTTTAAAATTGTTTTATGGAGCAGAATTTGTACTTACGTCAATTTTTATAAAAGTTCACAATGTTAGATTTACTGATAAGTACACAAACCAAAATTTAATTTTTATCATTTCACCCTATCTGCAATATATGTTTATTATATATATATATATATATATATATATATATATATATATATATATATATATATATATATATATATATATATATATATATATATATATATATATATATATATATATATATATATATATATATATATATATATATATATATATATATATATATATATATATATATATATATATATACCTATGTAGATAGATATAAGTGAAGTTTGGGGGAAACTACGAGGGAGGTTAACACCTGAATTTTTATGTAGACTTTCCGATTTGCGCGGGTTTGGAGAATCATTTTTCATTACGGTTCTAATTATACCTTCGCTAGGTGAGCTCACTCTAGGTAGGTAATCGCTGAAGTTTAGGAATTTGGAGGCTATTTAGCCCTGTTATGTTTCAAAAAGAACGTTGGGTGTTCATCTCTTGGTTTTCTTTCTTCCACACATCCCAAGTAACCAATTAAATTTAAGATCAGTTTTATTATTAGTTACTTACTAATGTTGGAACGAGATATGATTTATTTTCTTTCTTACACATTCCGGATTTAACAATTACAAGGATTAATACCAACATTGCAGTTAAGGCTATTCCAAGATTGATACCTGAGTTCTGCGCATTTTTACGATTGAGTAGATCTATTGCTTCTGTGTTATTAAGTTGCATTTCCTTTACCATCTCCAACGACAATTCTTCTTCGATATTTGGCTTTGGATTTCTAGGTTGTAAAATAGCAGGTAAATGCTGTCTCAAATGAGTTGTAGACTTGATCTGATATTGAAACAGACTCGTTATGGAATTGCACTAAAAATGTACCGGTAAGGTTTCGAGGTTCTTTGTTAATAAAAATCGTTCCATTGAAGTTATTTAAAAGGATTGTTCCGGCTGAAATTTCGTCTATGGTGGGTATATTTCGATTGTTTATTAAATTGCAATTTGCTGGTTCACTTTTGATTAGTCTTGCTAGGCAGGTATCATTGTCTAAATTTTCTAAATTTTTTCTATTGCATATGGTAAGGTTATTATAGTTTTTACAAGCATTTTTTACTCCAAATATTACGTTATCGCATATTAGGATTTTGTTATAAATAATCTTGTTTACATGTTTTTCATATTTAATTGGTTTTACTAATATTTCATTACAAGAATTTACATTTGTTGTTGGTATACTAATTATATAAACAACAGAATCTTGATTTGAGGCAATCTTAACTTCAGCGAATTCAAATGCCTGTTCTAAATTTACAAACTGTATTGAATCTGTATTTATTACATCTTTAATTATATTTATTTCAGTATAAGATAATATAAATGAGTTAATTATTCCGATTTTAGGACCGTTATGGCCTGCTCCTTTATGGAGTTGGTACTACTACTGTTTATGTTTCTTAATATTTCATTAGTTATTTTAGTTATTTCTTTAAATTTATCAATTGATAATCTATTTATAACTACTTGTTTATTATTATTTCTCAAGATTTTATTTGTTTTTTTTTTTTTCTCTAAAATTTCAAAATCGTCGTGGTCAGGACTTCCAGCTATCCATTTCCATGCGGACCCTAAAAAATTCAAGGATCTTTTAGATTTCGGTTTCAACCTATCTAGGAACTCCTGAAGCTCTTTTAGCTCGTGTCTAAGAAAGGGGTAGAGGAAGTGGGATTGATTAACTTTTTGGTGTAATGTTTCTTCTAAGCTGTCGATCAATTCTTGATATTCTCCCATATTAATAGTATGAATAAGTTTGAAGGTCCCAGTCTGTATCTTCGCTTGTCCAGAGTTAATAGTCACTAATTGTAAATTCGTGTAGTCCATTATTTTAATGTCAGCATAAGCGAGGGTAAAGAGTAACATAAAAATGGTGATCATCCTTATGGAGCTGGTAGTGGGGTATTGTTCCTTTTTCTTCTTAGTACTGGGGTACCCGCGTCTCACACTATGTTCTCCACTCAAAACGTTCTTATTTTGTGGATAATCTTCCTTAATTGCAGCCTATGGGGTGCTTCTTGTCGGGAGTCCTTGAATCTGCAGCCTATGGGGTGCTTCTTGATTTTATGGATCCCTTTTTTTAACGTTGGGCGCCAATTATTTGTTTATAAATTTTTAGTTTAAAAAAAAAAAATTAAACTTTATTTCTTCACTTCCAAAATACACCTGAACTTAAAACTATTTTACAAAATTAATTACAGCTTAAATTCTAAGATAAAATATGCTTAGTAATTAATAAAAACATGCTTCGTTACCGTATGCAATATTATTGATTTTTTGACCGTCTGGAAACAGTTCAGCAATTTACAATGAACTAAACTAAAGTTTAATAAACTGCAATTGGGTCATTTTATATTGAAAGTAAAATAATTAAATGTTTTTTATATTAACATGTATGTAATTATTAACTCGGTTAGTATCATTAGTTAAAAAAAAATTGTATCAAAGTGTTACATATGTATGTATGTACGTACATACATATAAATTAAAATCAATCAAACATTTAATTTAATGTACAAAATGTTGTACTCTGTGGCACATTGCCACAGAGTAGAAGATCTATGACAGAGTACATTGTGGCCTAATGTCAAACACTAACACAATTCCATTATATATTTATTTTAGCATCTAATAATGCCGGTAAATAACATTAAACATCGTAAAAGTATACATGACCGTGAAACACCTCAGCGTGAAGAATCTGACCAAGATGAAAGAATAATTCGTGAAAGAAATTCAACAGAGTCAGATGAAGAATATGATAATAAAACTATATTAGTTTCCAAAAAAAAAAAACAGTTTTGTGAAACAAAAAAATTTTGGCCTAAACCTAGTTTGCCAACGCAGCTCCAAATGAAATCAAAAGTACATAATGGTTATATGCATAGGATTTTCTCCTGTATGGTATAAGAGATTTGTTAATAAGCTTTCAAATGATACCAATATTGACCATATGGATTGAAAAATGTAGTAGAAAATTGCATGTATATATGAAAACTTCTTCGCTCCATAACTGGAAACTAAGCGTTTTCGCCAATATTGTCATTTAACATTTTCTTATTACATACTTTTCTATTTTCTATCGCCCTATGAACTTTTTATTTAATTTGCAGCTGCGTTGGTAAACTAGATTTGTATATTTGGCACTATAAAAAAGGTTACTTACTGTGCAAAAGAACACATTTGTGGCAACTTTTCAATAAATGGTTCAGCATTTGGAAGAATGTGGAAGCGTCCTCCAAGATGTTTAATGTTGGAAGGCAAAAAATGATTTGAGCAAATCCTTGCAGAAGCTGTAAATTCAACCCCACAAATTTCACTCCACTTTTTTTTCATCACCACATCTTTTGGGATACGAAACATAGTTCCGTCTCTCCTTTTGCACACAGCACAAATGGACATTTTTATTATTGTTTTGAAAAAACACAATGAAAAACTTTTTACAAATTTTAATTTAACTTTTCACAATTTTTGACCACAAAAAGACTTGTCTTTCGCAATTAATAATTTTGGCGCGTGCAAAATTGTAAAGAAAACAACAATGTAAACAAACAAGAATATAAACAATTTTTGACAAGTTGGCCACACCAGAGTTAAGTGTATCCTGCGTCTGCGTACATACATGTGTAGTGTATCCGACTAAGTCGAGCCGCCGATGATATTCGATAGCCGCCGCCGCCGAAATTTTTTTGGCTAATTTCGGCTAAAAATGAGCCGCCGATGCTAGGTCTCGAAATTATAAAATATATGCCAAATTGTACGTTTTGTAGCTATAAATGCCAAACTTAGCTTAAAAAATAGATTAGTATATGCATAACAAAATGGATAAACATTTTTTGCGCAAACATTTAGCGCTTCTTGTTCGTCAAAACAAATTAACGATACTCTAGCGATTTTTGAGACTATCGTAATGTTTTCACCGAAAGAAATTAAAAAAGAAACATTGTTTACTTGGAATTTGATAGTCAGCTTTTACATTTGTACAGACGACGGGCAGACAGACGAAATTTGTTGGTGCGGTAACGAAAATTTTCGGTGGGGGAGAGTGTGTAGTACACGACTCTCTGTACTAGACATTTGTGGACATTGTTTGTTTCTCTTTTTAATTTTTCGTATTTCTTATGTTGTTGCTTCATATCATTATTCTCATATCAACATCAACTTCATATAAACATACTAGCTGTGCTTAAAAATACAACAACAACAAAAGAAAAACGAAAAGTTTCTGTCTGTCTATTAATTTCTTAAATGTAAAAGGTTTAGGCAAGACCAAAAGAGAATTGAAAAAATGTCTGCCCATCGTCTGTACAAATGTAAACGACGACGGGCAGACAGACGAAATTTGTTGGTGCGGTAACGAAAATTTTCGGTGGGGGAGAGTGTGTAGTACACGACTCTCTGTACTAGACATTTGTGGACATTCTTTGTTTCTCTTTTTAACTTTTCGTATTTCTTATGTTGTTGCTTCATATCATTATTCTCATATCAACATCAACTTCATATAAACACACTAGCTGTGCTTAAAAATACAACAACAACAAAAGAAAAACGAAAAGTTTCTGTCTGTCTATTAATTTCTTAAATGTAAAAGGTTTAAGCAAGACCAAAAGAGAATTGAAAAAATGTCTGCCCATCGTCTGTACAAATGTAAAAGCAGACATACGGCAACAATGATAACGTTCGTTTTTCGTTTTTAATACGGTAACTCAATTCAGTGCAGTGATGCAAACTCTATGATAATTACCGCTTTTTACGGTAATACGGTAAAAATAGTTATTAGCTAATGTACTGAATCCCTTTTTGTTTATGTGTTCTATTTTATCTACACACATACATACATATATATAAAAATCTTAAAAATAGTATATGATCTCGAGGTTATAAAACAATAATTAAAAGCTTTTTCAATATTTCGTTTTTCTTTAGAAAACTTTTCTGTCAGAAAATAAAACAACCTCAAAAGCTTTATCACACATACACACATAATTACATTTAACGTAAAAATAATGTTATTTTATTTCCTATCAAAACGTGTTTGATTTTATAATTAATTAATACTTTCCTTAAGAAGTTTTCTAAAGGAAAACGAAATACATATTGAATAAAAAACTTTTTAATTATTGTTTAATATAAACATATTATTATATTTTATATAAAAATATTATTTATTTTTGTTGTTTACTAACTTTTATTGTTTTTTGTTTGTTTTTTATTAAATAAATAGTTTATTAGATAAATTTAATAAAATAAATATGTAAACAAGATAAATGAACATTTTTTTAGTTAAACCTGCAAAAAAAGGGGGTATTAATTAATAACTATTTATGTGGTTAAATATAACTGCTGCCTGAAACAGCTGATTTTAAAACCCAGTATACGGTGTTTAAAGTACCGTAATAATTTTAATGGAAATAATTGCGGCTTAAAAAGCATAGTGAATCGCACTACAGGTATTTTTAATAGACGCAATTTTTGATGTTTCTATAATTGCAATTGGTCTATTATTGAAAACTATAGTTACTGTTCAACTATGTAAAATTCCACATAAATTCTTAAGGCGCTTGAAAGTAACAAATATAATTGTGTAAATATTTATTAAATTTAGTTTTCTTGTAGACCTGTTTTATTCTCAAATAAATTACTATATGCGATCTTCTACTTCATAAAAAATTAAGGCCAAATCAAAGCTTTATGTAAATTTAATTAGTTCCGTTATTGCATTCCAAGTGAAATTTTCACGTTGGAGGTCTTGTTTTAATTTCCGTTTTTTTTTATTTTTATCTAAACTGCTAATAAAGTTTTAAAAGTTCCACGTGGAATGTAGAATATGTTCGAATATGTTTTCAGAAACTCATGTTTAGGAACAAATATTTTTTATTGATAGCCGATTTTTTATAAGAGCCGATGGGAAAAAGGCTAGCCGGTCAAATCCTGGCTATAGCCGACTTTGAGCCGCCGCCGAGTAATGTATCATCAGCCGCCGCCGCCGATAAAAATGGACGGCGCAGGTCTCTGATGTATATACATTTCTTTTTGTTTTACAGATATCCTACAATGAAGATGATATCCAAACATTGATACACGTTCACTATTCCCATAGCTTCATTAGACTCGTGTTGAAAGAATAGCTGAATTGGAACGAAGAAAAGAAGAGTTTAAAAAATTAAAGCAATCTTGGCAAGCCCGTATTGACTTGCGGAAGAATTGAAAAAAACATGATGAAGTTCTCAATCGCTAGGAGGAGAAGGAATTAATAAAAAAAAGAAAGAAAAATGCGACGGAATGTTTAAACTATTAGAAAGCCGGTGTTTGTCGAAATAGTGATAAACAAACACCCCGCCTGAAATCCTGATGAAAAACTTACTGAGGAAGAAAGAAGCAAAATGAAAAAATTTGTAAGAAAATGAAAAATTGTGTAAACAATATGGTATGATGCGTTAGTACGACGATTCAAAAAGGTTTTTTCAAGTGCATCGTGATCTGGTATGCGAAGAAGCTGCAAATTATTTAGTCCATAAATTTGCAAACGGAGGAAAAACATGAACTAATGGCCCATGTTGCCCATCAATGTATTTGCATGCAGTATATTTAGGAGCTGGTAAAACAGATGCTGATCCAAAGGCGTGTGTGGTTTTGTTGTGTTATTATTTGGCTGTTGAGTTATTGATGTCGATTCCTTGCAATTTATCTGCTTGATGTGGTTATAATGACAATTGCCGCTGCATACCGCAAAAAAATCAAAATAAATTCAAAATTGCAAAAAAACCCAACTTCACTTTTTTGGCCAGATCACCGACCGCGCTGACATGCTGGCGTATTGCTCCGGCTAGGGCTCGCCGTCTTGGGCTGGTTCTTGTCGGTCAGCCTAGCTGTAATCAGCCACAACAACAACAAAATCATGTCAGCATTGACTAAAACCTGAAACTTCAAAATACAAAAAAAAATCTGAGGCCCGAAAATGAAAGTTTAATGAAAGCAAATGTCACAAAAAAACTGCCATAACCCACGATGCTGTCTTACTCATCCGATGTTGGTGGCAAGCTTCGGCTGCCCTCCCTCTTTGAGTTGTAGTCAACTCTACCTTGATAGCATGCTGCCCAAATCAAACTTTATGCATATCCCCAATGTATATATATATATCGGCTATAGCCAGGATTTGACCGGCTAGCCTTTTTCCCATCGGCTCTTATAAAAAATCGGCTATCAATAAAAAATATTTGTTCCTAAACATGAGTTTCTGAAAACATATTCGAACATATTCTACATTCCACGTGGAACTTTTAAAACTTTATTAGCAGTTTAGATAAAAATAAAAAAAAAAAACGGAAATTAAAACAAGACCTCCAACGTGAAAATTTCACTTGGAATGCAATAACGGAACTAATTAAATTTACATAAAGCTTTGATTTGGCCTTAATTTTTTATGAAGTAGAAGATCGCATATAGTAATTTATTTGAGAATAAAACAGGTCTACAAGAAAACTAAATTTAATAAATATTTACACAATTATATTTGTTACTTTCAAGCGCCTTAAGAATTTATGTGGAATTTTACATAGTTGAACAGTAACTATAGTTTTCAATAATAGACCAATTGCAATTATAGAAACATCAAAAATTGCGTCTATTAAAAATACCTGTAGTGCGATTCACTATGCTTTTTAAGCCGCAATTATTTCCATTAAAATTATTACGGTACTTTAAACACCGTATACTGGGTTTTAAAATCAGCTGTTTCAGGCAGCAGTTATATTTAACCACATAAATAGTTATTAATTAATACCCCTTTTTTTTGCAGGTTTAACTAAAAAAATGTTCATTTATCTTGTTTACATATTTATTTTATTAAATTTATCTAATAAACTATTTATTTAATAAAAAACAAACAAAAAACAATAAAAGTTAGTAAACAACAAAAATAAATAATATTTTTATATAAAATATAATAATATGTTTATATTAAACAATAATTAAAAAGTTTTTTATTCAATATGTATTTCGTTTTCCTTTAGAAAACTTCTTAAGGAAAGTATTAATTAATTATAAAATCAAACACGTTTTGATAGGAAATAAAATAACATTATTTTTACGTTAAATGTAATTATGTATGTATGTGTGTTAAAGCTTTTGAGGTTGTTTTATTTTCTGACAGAAAAAGTTTTCTAAAGAAAAACGAAATATTGAAAAAGCTTTTAATTATTGTTTTATAACCTCGAGATCATATACTATTTTTAAGATTTTTATATATATGTATGTATGTGTGTAGATAAAATAGAACACATATAAACAAAAAGGGATTCAGTACATTAGCTAATAACTATTTTTACCGTATTACCGTAAAAAGCGGCAATTATCATAGAGTTTGCATCACTGCACTGAATTGAGTTACCGTATTAAAAACGAAAAACGAACGTTATCATTGTTGCCGTATGTCTGCTTTTACATTTGTACAGACGATGGGCAGACATTTTTCAATTCTCTTTTGGTCTTGCCTAAACCTTTTACATTTAAGAAATTAATAGACAGACAGAAACTTTTCGTTTTTCTTTTGTTGTTGTTGTATTTTTAAGCACAGCTAGTGTGTTTATATGAAGTTGATGTTGATATGAGAATAATGATATGAAGCAACAACATAAGAAATACGAAAAGTTAAAAAGAGAAACAAAGAATGTCCACAAATGTCTAGTACAGAGAGTCGTGTACTACACACTCTCCCCCACCGAAAATTTTCGTTACCGCACCAACAAATTTCGTCTGTCTGCCCGTCGTCTGTACAAATGTAAAAGCTGACTATCAAATTCCAAGTAAACAATGTTTCTTTTTTAATTTCTTTCGGTGAAAACATTACGATAGTCTCAAAAATCGCTAGAGTATCGTTAATTTGTTTTGACGAACAAGAAGCGCTAAATGTTTGCGCAAAAAATGTTTATCCATTGTGTTATGCAAATACTAATCTATTTTTTAAGCTAAGTTTGGCATTTATAGCTACAAAACGTACAATTTGGCTTATATTTAATAATTTCGTGACCTAGCATCGGCGGCTCATTTTTAGCCGAAATTAGCCAAAAAAATTTCGGAGACGCAGGATACACTTAATAAGGTAACCTCGTCAGTCGAACCGTTACTCTGGTGTGGCCAACTTGTCAAAAATTGTTTATATTCTTGTTTGTTTACATTGTTGTTTTCTTTACAATTTTGCACGCGCCAAAATTATTAATTGCGAAAGACAAGTCTTTTTGTGGTCAAAAATTGTGAAAAGTTAAATTAAAATTTGTAAAAAGTTTTTCATTGTGTTTTTTCAAAACAATAATAAAAATGTCCATTTGTGCTGTGTGCAAAAGGAGAGACGGAACTATGTTTCGTATCCCAAAAGATGTGGTGATGAAAAAAAAGTGGAGTGAAATTTGTGGGGTTGAATTTACAGCTTCTGCAAGGATTTGCTCAAATCATTTTTTGCCTTCCAACATTAAACATCTTGGAGGACGCTTCCACATTCTTCCAAATGCCGAACCATTTATTGAAAAGTTGCCACAAATGTGTTCTTTTGCACAGTAAGTAACCTTTTTTATAGTGCCAAATATACAAAGCTAGTTTACCAACGCAGCTGCAAATTAAATAAAAAGTTCATAGGGCGATAGAAAATAGAAAAGTATGTAATAAGAAAATGTTAAATGACAATATTGGCGAAAACGCTTAGTTTCCAGTTATGGAGCGAAGAAGTTTTCATACATACATGCAATTTTCTACTACATTTTTCAATCCATATGGTCAATATTGGTATCATTTGAAAGCTTATTAACAAATCTCTTATACCATACAGGAGAAAATCCTATGCATATAACCATTATGTACTTTTGATTTCATTTGGAGCTGCGTTGGCAAACTAGATTTAGGCCAAAATTTTTTTGTTTCACAAAACTGTGTTTTTTTTTTTTTTGGAAACTAATATAGTTTTATTATCATATTCTTCATCTGACTCGGTTGAATTTCTTTCACGAATTATTCTTTCATCTTGGTCAGATTCTTCACGCTGAGGTGTTTCACGGTCATGTATACTTTTACGATGTTTAATGTTATTTACCGGCATTATTAGATGCTAAAATAAATATATAATGGAATTGTGTTAGTGTTTGACATTAGGCCACAATGTACTCTGTCATAGATCTTCTACTCTGTGGCAATGTGCCACAGAGTACAACATTTTGTACATTAAATTAAATGTTTGATTGATTTTAATTTATATGTATGTACGTACATACATACATATGTAACACTTTGATACAATTTTTTTTTAACTAATGATACTGTTCGGACCTGGCAACACTAATTGTCGAAAAGTGATTTTAAGCCCGGCAACACTGGCTGCCCAAACCAACGAGCAAAACTTACTCGTTGTTTTTGGCAGCTGGTCATGTCGGTGTTGAATCATTTTCTTTTTGTTAGTTCATGTATAACAGCCAGAGCGTTCACAACTCATAATTTATAAGCAAAGAAAAAAAAACTCAAAGTGTTTTTTATTTCTTTTGCTTGTGTGACTACCGTGGATAATTATTCAATTCAAGAATTAAATAAAGGTGTGCCGCCACTTACAGGCACCATATCGTTTAAGAGAAAAGAAAGTGTGTTTTATTCGCCCCTGGGGGTATCAACTGGTATAAATTCTGGACGCCATACATTGATTCATCTGCAGCTACCTGTCGCCGCTCGAAAATCAAGACGAGGCACCACATCATCCCACTTCCAGTCGACTTCTGGGTCATTTATTGCAACGTCAGCACCATCAGCAGCAGCCAAAGCGAGCGCATCAACAGGTCAGTTTCCCGTCAGCCCTGGTCATCGTCACGCATCGGAAAACAAAAGTCATCTCAGTACATCATCCCCCCTTTTTCTTGGACGACGGTAAGTCCTCTGCTTTCCTTTAACTATTTTTATTGAATCCCCGTGTGCACCCGCACATTTTGGTCCTTCGAGCCGGATCCGGGCCAGCTATAACCCGGCAATCCTCCCCTGCTTTTAAAAAAAAAAACATAGAAAAGTGCAATTTTCTAAATAACCCCCTCTTTAATAATATACTTGAGACATACATATGTACATCCATACACATATGTATGTATGTGCATAATCATCTAATTAACCGAATCTAAAAGCTTAAAACTGATACATACATATGTACATCCATATACATATGTATGTAAGTGTATAATTTCATCAAATAAAGCTTATTATACTTACCTACATATGTACGTACCTACAATCTTATTTTAACCCCCTGAAAAATCAAAGATTACTTACATACTCGTGTACATACTATGTACGCACATCTACATACATATTCATATATGTAGGAGCATATAATCTAATTAAATTTACAAAATCATAAATTTTTTAGAACTGATACATACATATGTACTTCCATATACATATGTATGTATGTTAATAATTTCATAAATCAACCCCCTTTTTTCTCTGTAAAAAAATAGATTTGTTTAATACGTACTTACTTATGTACATACATACATAGGTGCGTAGAACAAATCGTCAAATTAAAAAATTTTTGCAAAAAATTTTACATACATATATACGGTTCCCGCGTGAGTGCGTACATACATACGTACATATATATTTTGCGAGTGCAACTACATATGTACATACATACATATATTTTTTGCGACAACGAAAAATACAAAAGTACAGCGGTATGTACAGGTTCGTCCAAAAACGTCAGTTTGGACAAAGTCATAAAAATTCATAAATCTGCATACCGTTATACCTAAAAAATAGAAGGCAAACAAAAAAAAAAAAACCAACAACAAATATACCGCCAACGGAATTTTTATTTTATTTTACTTGCATACATACCTTCTGCAAACATACATTGTGCATACATACCTGAAATACATACATACATATAAAGAAAACAAAAATCAAAGCATCAGGTACACAGCAACGACAACACAAGGAATAAGCATCAAAGAAAAGGCTCAACTCAAATTCAACAAGAAGACAAGAAAAGACAACAACAACAGGTGCACAATCAAAAACTGACAAAATTAACAAAGCAACCAAAAACTGTTGATGTTTATGTATGTGTATATGCGTGTGTTTTTTTGCAAAGCATAGAAAAATTTGTTAAAGTTTCGTTTTGTACGCAACAAGTTCGATCTCTTG
The DNA here is from genome assembly GCA_914767995.1 of Thecocarcelia acutangulata. Classification (NCBI taxonomy): domain Eukaryota; kingdom Metazoa; phylum Arthropoda; class Insecta; order Diptera; family Tachinidae; genus Thecocarcelia; species Thecocarcelia acutangulata. The sequence continues at coordinate 62,714,082 of OU612096.1, read as the reverse complement.
ACCTCGAACCTTGAGCAAACGTGTTGCGATCAACAGAAACCTAACAAAACGAACATATGAAACGCATGTATGTATGTGCTAAGAAATATGTACATAAACAAAAGTAGGTCAGTGGCACAATTTTAGTACATAACGAATTATTTACTAACCGCTGATCCACGAGGGCCGTATGACCAGTCAGGTTAGGCGTATTTAAAACATCTTCGTAATATAAAGTTATCAAAACGAAAACCTATTTTAAACAACTGATTATATTGGAGACTACCCCCTGTTTGCACACATATTAAAGCGGTATGAAATACTTTTGTTCGTTGTCGCATATTAAGAAACCATCACAAATACGAATTCAATTTTAAGACTTTTTGCACATAGTTGGTAACCTATACGAGGTACCAACTGAAATTTTTTTAGAAAATTTTCTGAAAATATTTTCTAACCCCCATACTTAGTGGTGGCTTATACTAAGCACCACTCCCATTTTTATACATAGTTGGTAACCTATACGAGGTACCACCTGAAATTTTTTTAGAAAATTTTCTGAAAATATTTTTTAACCCCCATACTTAGTGGTGGCTTATACTAAGCACCACTTCCATTTTTATAAAATTTTTGCACATAAGTTGGTAACCTATACGAGGTACCAACTGAGATTTTTTTAGAAAATTTTCTGAAAATATTTTCTAACCCCCATACTTAGTGGTGGCTTATACTAAGCACCACTCCCATTTTTATACATAGTTGGTAACCTATACGAGGTACCACCTGAAATTTTTTTAGAAAATTTTCTGAAAATATTTTTTAACCCCCATACTTAGTGGTGGCTAATACTAAGCACCACTCCCATTTGAAAAAATTTTTGCACATAGTTGGTAACCTATACGAGGTACCAACTGGAAATTTTTAGAAAATTTTCTGAATTTATTTTTGAATCCCCATAAACAGTGGGTGCTTATACGAAGCGCCACTGCAACTTTAAAACTTTACACCAAGTTGGTAGCCCATACGAGGTACCAACTGAAATTTTTAGAAAATTTTCGGAATTCAATTTTAACCCCCCTCAACAGTGATCGCTTATACGAAGCATCACTGCAACCTTAACTTTTTCCGCATCGCTTTTTGGAATTCTCAACCCTCCGGCGAAGCATCATTGGAGAGCCTTTGGAACAACAAGGATTTTCATTCACAACTTGCCGTGGCAGCCGATACGAGGTGCCATACATCATTTCTTTAAAAATTTTTTTACCTCAATTTCTGAAAATTGAACAAACCCCCGCACTTCAGCGCGCTGATACGCAGCCCTACTTACTTGCATATTAACGCAAACATCATTACCCATTGAACCTCGCGTACACATTCGACAAAATGGCCACGTTAAAAAATCTCTTACATTCCTCGGATCGAGTAGTAAAATTTCAAAGCTACTTTGAAGGCTTGGCAGTAGAATCGCACACGATTCACACCTTGAAGGCTCATGAAGCTCACCTTCAGCGGCTTTGGACAACTTTCGATTCAGCATATGTAACCGCGGTGAATATGTATGAAACAATAAAAGAAGACCTGGACATGGCTACCTTGGATAAACGGTTTAATTCTACCTATGAAGCGTACACCATGGTACTGGCAAGGATTAACGACCTCTGTGATATCCTGCCTGCCAAAGATAACGCGGCGTCCCCTTCAACAGCAAAGGAATTAAGTTCCATACCTTCTATTTCACTACCTCCATGCGATACAGAAATTTTCCACGGTGACTATAAATCCTGGCCAACGTTCCGTGACATGTTCACGGCCCTGTACCGCAACAATAAACGTTTGACCCCCGTTGAAAAAATGTGTCACTTGATGAAGAAAACACAGGGTGAAGCACGTGATCTTCTCAAAACCTGTCCCATGACCAACGAAGGTTTTGACATGGCTTGGCAAAATCTCATGGATCGCTATGAGAACCCAAGGATCCTCGTCAACGAGCAATTAAAATTGTTTTTCAACATGAAACCGATTTCAAGGGAAACGGGCAGTGATCTCAGGCGGTTGCAGCGCACAATTAATGATTGTCGAACCAATCTTCACTTGTTAGACATGTCTACCGAGGCGTGGGACTGTATTATTGTCTACACTTGCTGCACGCGCCTGCCGGAGACAACACTTAGCTTGTGGGAGCAATCTTTGCCGCCTACAAAAGTTTTGCCCACCTGGAAGCAGCTTGATGAATTTTTGACGGCCAGGGTTCATACTTTAGAATCGATAGCCGACATGCGTTCCACATATTCTAGTTCAAATTCCGCAAAGACCCCGCAAGCTACCAGGACAAATAAACTTAACCAGTCAGCAACGAAGAAACTTCAAAGTTACCAGACAAACGTTTCCCAGGACAATCAGGGAAAATGTGCGCTCTGTTCATATTTTCACCCTTTACGATTCTGTTCTGTGTTTTTATCTATGTCAATTGATGAACGTTATGCTGCAGTCAAGAAGCAGAATAGATGTACTAACTGTCTTGGAACTTCACACAACCTTAAAAACTGCAAAAGCAAATACACTTGCAACACATGCAAAGGCAAACATCATTCTTTGCTCCACCGCACTGCATCTAAAAAGCCTACATCATCTAACCTCCATATAAGTCCTAAAGTCCTCAAGACTCAGGAAAACCCCCAAAATCCCATAAACGTGATGCCTTCTACATCAATACAATCAGCGAATCGCGCGTTGCAATCATTCGCGACTCAGCTGCAAACTCCCGCCCACTCGGTCATACTAGGAACCGCACTTGTCGACGTATACCACGGTGACCTAAAATGCACTGTTCGTGCCTTAATAGACTCAGCATCTGAAGCAACGTTCATTTCAAGAAAATTACAAATGCATCTGGGCCTTGACACAAAATCCTCACAGGCTCAAATACACGGCTTGAGCGATTCTGTAACCGCCATCTCGGCACAAAGCTGTGAAATACAAATCGGTTCTCCAGTCGACTCTGCATTTGAGCTCTCGTTAAATGCATTAGTCATCAACAAGCTGACTGGCCAACTTGCCCATTATCCGTCATCAGCACTTCAAAATGACACTTTTTCAAAGTTGCAGCTAGCGGATAGCTACCAACATCGGTGCAAGGAAATTGAATTACTGCTCGGCGGAGATGTATACCCAAAAATGATTCAGGACGGCTTACAGTGGGATGATCAACACTCTCTGGTGGCTCAAAAAACAGTTTTCGGTTGGATCATCACAGGCACGGTCGCCACAAACCCGTGCAGAAATTCGGTCTTATCGTTTTTCAACACCGTTGAGTTGAATAATCAGCTTGAAGACCTCCCGAGAAGAGCAAAGTCACCCCCGGAGGACGCATACTGCGAGAAATTATACACCTCCACTACATTTCGCAATAAGGATGGTCGATATGTTGTGTCGCTACCCTCTAAACAAGAATATCCTGAAAAATTAAATATTGGGCAATCCAAGAAAATCGCATTTTCTCAATTTCTAAGAAATGAAACAAGATTATTAAAAACCCCCCAAATAAAATCCGAGTATGATCGTGTAATCACAGAGTATTCTACTCTGGGTCAAATGACCAAAGTAACCCCCGCACATGGTGACAGCGGCACATATTACCTGCCCCACCATGCTGTCATAAAACCCAACAGCACCACAACAAAATTACGAGTGGTGTTTAATGCCTCAAGTTCATCATCCAACGGCACGAGTCTCAATGACCTTCTTCACCCAGGGCCCATCTTACAAGCAGATTTGATGGTATTAATCTTGAGGTGGAGAGTTTTCCGCTACGTTTTTAATGCGGACATCGAGAAAATGTACCGCCAAATCCTGGTACGCCCCACTCATACCCCCTTTCAAGGAATTAAGCATCGTAGCTCTCCCCATGAAATAATTCAAGACTATGAACTGAATACCGTAACATTCGGTGCAAGCTGTGCCCCCTATCTAGCAATCAGAACATTGCTTGAACTCGCTGCTGAAAACGAAACCGCTTACCCTACAGTCTCTGAAATTCTGCGAAATTATATGTACGTCGACGATGTTCTCTACGGAGCTCACACCATATCATTGGCGCGAAAAGCTCGAGACGAACTAATAACTGATTTTGAGACTGACGAAGAAAAGAGACCTATTCAAGTTCACGCAACTTTAGTTGAAGCTAACGATGTCCTGGAAAACTTTTCCGACCTCCCTCGGGCGTTACGAGTCATATGCTATATGTTTCGTTTTTACAACCACGCACGAACAAAGTTGCAAGCAGATACAACAACACTGGAATTGTCGGCCAAGGAAATAGTTTTTGTCAAAAATCGCCTGATCGTCGCCTGCCAAAAATCTAATTTCGGAGAGGAATATTTACAATTATCTCAACAAAAATCATTGTCCCGCAAGAGTTCGCTCTTAACTTTTAACCCCTTTATCGACTCTAATGGAGCAATAAGAATCAACGGTCGTTTGGCAAACTCCCCTACCTTGAGCTATGATGAACGTTACCCCATTTTATTACCTTATCGTGCCCGGTTTACCCGTCTGTTACTTAAGCATTTGCACAAATATTCGATACATGGTCAAAACGCGCTTTTATACCGGTTGACAAGGCTACGCTATTACGTCCCTAGACTCAAAACGTTAATAAAAACGATCATATCCCAATGTCTTACGTGCGCAAAACATAAGCGACAAATCAGCCAGCAAATAATGGCTGCATTACCACCCGAACGTGCACAGCTATCTCGTCCTTTTCACAACACCGGAGTTGACTTCGCTGGGCCCTTCGACATCAAATCCTATGTGGGACGTGGCTGTAAAGTAACTAAAGGATACGTGCTAGTTTTCGTATGCTTCTCCACCAAGGCGATACATCTAGAGGTCACAGGAGAAATTTCCACACAGGCCTTCCTCGCTGCCTTTGCTCGTTTCTTTTCGAGACGAGGTACCCCTCACACACTGTACTCCGACAATGGCACCGCCTTTGTTGGCGCCTCCAACATTTTATTTAAGGACAAACAACAATTCCTGTCCCTTGTGAGACAGGGCTTGATGGCACAGGAGAGTTTCAGTCTCGTCGGCTGGCATTTTATTCCGCCTGGCGCTCCTCATATGGGAGGCCTCTGGAAGGCAGGAGTAAAAAGCTTCAAGGCACATTTCAAAAAACTATGCCTCAACCACACATTTACCTATGAAGAATTCAGCACCATGCTTACTCGCATAGAAGCCTGCCTCAACTCCAGACCTTTAAGCCCGATGAGTGAACACCCTGCTAACCTATGTGCGTTAACTCCGGGCCATTTTTTGATTGGAACCCCCCTTTTATCCCCGCCAGAACCTGATTTATCCAGCCATTCACTCAGCTATGTGAATCGTTGGCAAAAGTTAAAAATATTCCACCACCAGTTGGCTCGTAGATGGAAGAACGAGTATCTTGCCGAACTCCATAAACGCCCTAAATGGAAGTACCCCCACCGAAATCTCGTTATCGGCAATCTTGTAGTTGCCCGACACGGAAATGTACCCCCCAATCAATGGCGTCTTGGTCGCACTGAAAAACTTTTTCATGGCCCTGATAACAGGGTGCGTGTGGCTGGAAAGCAACTCAATAAATTTTGTATTGGGAGCAGATGTCTACCCAAGGTTCATCCGCGCTGGGATACAATGTTCCACAATTGGTTCACCACTTGCCCAGGACACCGTGTTAGGCTGGGTAATAATTGGAAAATTCGCCGTATAATAGTCTTTTTTATATACTTATATATATATCAATCGATCTATATATATCTGTGCATTTCTTCTTACATATATACATATTGCATTTTTTGTGAATTATACATCCGTGAATTATCATATTTTATAGACTCTATTTTAAGTAACCTTTTGAACTGTCTGTTAAATTTAGAACCTGAATTGTAAGCATACCGACCTTTTTCTGTTATCCTGTATAACAAGGGGGGGGCGGGATGTTCAGACCTGGCAACACTAATTGTCGAAAAGTGATTTTAAGCCCGGCAACACTGGCTGCCCAAACCAACGAGCAAAACTTACTCGTTGTTTTTGGCAGCTGGTCATGTCGGTGTTGAATCATTTTCTTTTTGTTAGTTCATGTATAACAGCCAGAGCGTTCACAACTCATAATTTATAAGCAAAGAAAAAAAAACTCAAAGTGTTTTTTATTTCTTTTGCTTGTGTGACTACCGTGGATAATTATTCAATTCAAGAATTAAATAAAGGTGTGCCGCCACTTACAGGCACCATATCGTTTAAGAGAAAAGAAAGTGTGTTTTATTCGCCCCTGGGGGTATCAACTGGTATAAATTCTGGACGCCATACATTGATTCATCTGCAGCTACCTGTCGCCGCTCGAAAATCAAGACGAGGCACCACATCATCCCACTTCCAGTCGACTTCTGGGTCATTTATTGCAACGTCAGCACCATCAGCAGCAGCCAAAGCGAGCGCATCAACAGGTCAGTTTCCCGTCAGCCCTGGTCATCGTCACGCATCGGAAAACAAAAGTCATCTCAGTACATCATCCCCCCTTTTTCTTGGACGACGGTAAGTCCTCTGCTTTCCTTTAACTATTTTTATTGAATCCCCGTGTGCACCCGCACAGATACTAACCGAGTTAATAATTACATACATGTTAATATAAAAAACATTTAATTATTTTACTTTCAATATAAAATGACCCAATTGCAGTTTATTAAACTTTAGTTTAGTTCATTGTAAATTGCTGACCTGTTTCCAGACGGTCAAAAAATCAATAATATTGCATACGGTAACGAAGCATGTTTTTATTAATTACTAAGCATATTTTATCTTAGAATTTAAGCTGTAATTAATTTTGTAAAATAGTTTTAAGTTCAGGTGTATTTTGGAAGTGAAGAAATAAAGTTTAATTTTTTTTTTAAACTAAAAATTTATAAACAAATAATTGGCGCCCAACGTTAAAAAAAGGGATCCATAAAATCAAGAAGCACCCCATAGGCTGCAGATTCAAGGACTCCCGACAAGAAGCACCCCATAGGCTGCAATTAAGGAAGATTATCCACAAAATAAGAACGTTTTGAGTGGAGAACATAGTGTGAGACGCGGGTACCCCAGTACTAAGAAGAAAAAGGAACAATACCCCACTACCAGCTCCATAAGGATGATCACCATTTTTATGTTACTCTTTACCCTCGCTTATGCTGACATTAAAATAATGGACTACACGAATTTACAATTAGTGACTATTAACTCTGGACAAGCGAAGATACAGACTGGGACCTTCAAACTTATTCATACTATTAATATGGGAGAATATCAAGAATTGATCGACAGCTTAGAAGAAACATTACACCAAAAAGTTAATCAATCCCACTTCCTCTACCCCTTTCTTAGACACGAGCTAAAAGAGCTTCAGGAGTTCCTAGATAGGTTGAAACCGAAATCTAAAAGATCCTTGAATTTTTTAGGGTCCGCATGGAAATGGATAGCTGGAAGTCCTGACCACGACGATTTTGAAATTTTAGAGAAAAAAAAAAACAAATAAAATCTTGAGAAATAATAATAAACAAGTAGTTATAAATAGATTATCAATTGATAAATTTAAAGAAATAACTAAAATAACTAATGAAATATTAAGAAACATAAACAGTAGTAGTACCAACTCCATAAAGGAGCAGGCCATAACGGTCCTAAAATATAAATTAGATATAGTAAAAGGAGAAATAATTAATATTCAATATGCCATGCATTGGGCTAAAATCGGAATAATTAACTCATTTATATTATCTTATACTGAAATAAATATAATTAAAGATGTAATAAATACAGATTCAATACAGTTTGTAAATTTAGAACAGGCATTTGAATTCGCTGAAGTTAAGATTGCCTCAAATCAAGATTCTGTTGTTTATATAATTAGTATACCAACAACAAATGTAAATTCTTGTAATGAAATATTAGTAAAACCAATTAAATATGAAAAACATGTAAACAAGATTATTTATAACAAAATCCTAATATGCGATAACGTAATATTTGGAGTAAAAAATGCTTGTAAAAACTATAATAACCTTACCATATGCAATAGAAAAAATTTAGAAAATTTAGATAATGATACCTGCCTAGCAAGACTAATCAAAAGTGAACCAGCAAATTGCAATTTAATAAACAATCGAAATATACCCACCATAGACGAAATTTCACCCGGAACAATCCTTTTAAATAACTTCAATGGAACGATTTTTATTAACAAAGAACCTCGGAACCTTACCAGTACATTTTTAGTGCAATTCCATAATGAGTCTGTTTCAATATCAGATCAAGTCTACAACTCATTTGAGACAGCACAGATGAAGCCATTACCTGCTATTTTACAACCTAGAAATCCAAAGCCAAATATCGAAGAAGAATTGTCGTTGGAGATGGTAAAGGAAATGCAACTTAATAACACAGAAGCAATAGATCTACTCAATCGTAAAAATGCGCAGAACTCAGGTATCAATCTTGGAATAGCCTTAACTGCAATGTTGGTATTAATCCTTGTAATTGTTAAATCCGGAATGTGTAAGAAAGAAAATAAATCATATCTCGTTCCAACATTAGTAAGTAACCAGCCCCAAGTACACGTATTCCAACATTTTAAATGCTGCAATCGAGTTTGTTTCAGTCTTTCGTGTTGTTATCATTAATATTTCGCGAACACTACTCCCTTTTTCCTCATCATCATACCCTATTTTCCCAGTTCCAGTGCAATGCGCTGCATATGTAGGGGTCATCCCCTGAGTACTGGTCACAGATAAAAAAAAAAATCTATGCCGGAATTATCGGAATCCAAAGGAAAGGAACCCAAAGGTGTAACAGCAAATACATACAGTTCTTATTTCCAGCCGAACGAGAACGATCGGATTTAAGTGGGGAGGTGTTAATATAAAAAACATTTAATTATTTTACTTTCAATATAAAATGACCCAATTGCAGTTTATTAAACTTTTATTTAGTTCATTGTAAATTGCTGACCTGTTTCCAGACGGTCAAAAAACCAATAATATTGCATACGGTAACGAAGCATGTTTTTATTACTAAGCATATTTTATCTTAGAATTTAAGCTGTAATTAATTTTGTAAAATAGTTTTAAGTTCAGTTGTATTTTGGAAGTGAAGAAATAAAGTTTAATTTTTTTTAAATTAAAAATTTATAAACAAATAATTTACATATGTATTCTTTTAGGTCTGAAAACATAAATCAGAATATGGGAGCACCGTCGTTCGGCATGAAGAATATGAATTCAGATTGTGTTGTGAAGCAGTTCAAACAACACAAACGGAGGTATATCGGATGGAACAGGCAACTCAAACTGAGTAAGTATAGTGAATAAAGAATTAAGTGTTTTATTCGCTATTTAAGCTATCCCAGCTATCTATATTTATAAATAGAAAAGCTTGTTTTTTGTGTTTTGACGGATATTATTAGAGCATTTTTCTTTTTAAATTCTCAGCAATTTATTTGGATTGTTGGGATATAAAGTTGAATGTTTGAGAATATCTTTCAAAAAATTTCCAAAGTCTACTGATGATTAGGGTAGCTCCTATCAAATGTCGACATATAGATAGCTGGGAAACATAGCAAACAAGCTGTTTATAATTTTTTATAGTGAATAAATTTTATTTTTTTCTTGTAAAAAAGTTGAAAAGTTTAAAGCTAACTGGCAGTTCCTTTATATATTCTTCCACATATAACCATTTAATACAAAAACAAAAGTTTAAAATTGTATAAGAATGTATTTAATGACAAAGAACACATTTGTTAGGAATAGAGGAACGGCAGAAATTATATTTTGTGAGAAATTATATAGTAGTGAGATGAAATAAACTTTTTTCTTAGATACGTACTTCACTGCAAAAGATTATATAGACAAAGTGCATGCCTTGGAAGCTGAAATTAAAGAGCTTAAAAATCAGCTTCAAGATTCAAAAGCACTGTCCGATGGGATGAATAAAATTTTCACTCAAGGGCAAATAAGAAAAATAATTTCACCAGGCAGGGTATATTGGAAAAGAAGTCCAAAGATAAGTATAAAATAATTAACTATTTAAATACAGCTTTTAACTTCTTTCTTATTTCTTTATAGTTTGAAGACAAGTACATTTCAAAAGACTGCATTTGGCTGAATGTAGTGGTTACATAAATGACTGAATGTAGTGGTTACGCTTTTTCTTCATGATTATATATACATATTAATTAAGTAGTATTTCGTTGAGTTTAAGGTCCTTTTTAGCTTATCTATTTCAATATCTCTGCCAATATTTCGCTTTCCTTCGGATAGCTTCTTCAGGGCAATAATATTTGTTATTGTTTAAAAATTTTTAAACAATAACAAATATTATTGCCCTGAAGAAGCTATCCGAAGGAAAGCGAAATATTGGCAGAGATATTGAAATAAATAAGCTAAAAAGGACCTTAAACTCAACGAAATACTACTTAATTAAAAAATAGAGGTCGAATAAAAACCAAATACTAAATCTATACATATTAATTATAAAAAAAGCTTTTAGATTTAAATGTCCTAACTTGTTTCTTGTTATTGTTTTTTTTTAATAATAATACATATTAATTGTAAAAAAAAAACTTTAATATTTAAGTTTCCTAACGAATATCGTAGTATTTCCGTTTATTATTTTATTTATTTTCCGTTTTCTAAACTAAACTAAGTATAATGGAGATGTCTATAACCAAAATTGCAAAAAATTAATAGTTTCGTAACCTAAAAAAGTTTCAGTAAAATAAATGTTTTTAAAACTGTTAAATTTAAAAAAAATATATTTTTTCAATAAACTATTTTATTTCATTATCTAGTAGTATTATTGTTTCATTAGTTTGTAAACCCTATTTTTAGTCATATACGGCCCTATAGGCTCGATTGATAATAATAAATAAAGAAATAAATATATATAAAAAAAAACAATGAATAAAAAGTTATTATTAAAATTATATTAAAATTTATTTAGACGCTTCCTTTTATTTGAAGTTATGGAACATAGGTACCTATTTATGTTTGAAAATATTTTTCAATTTCCAAATAATAATCAATAAACTCAAACAAGTACATTTATTTCCTTTTCATTTTGTTTTTTATGCTGAATAGATATAATTTATTTTGATAAAAATGGAAAAGTTGAGGTTGCTCATATTTGATTATCGAATTCAATAATAAACTTCATAACAGATTTATATATATGCAGACAATTGATGAACTGTAAATAATAATTCAATTGCATTATTCAAACCCATCTCACTGAGTATTTATAAAGCATTTTTAGCAGCTTCTGAGTAAAGCAACGTATTTCGATTGATCAGATGGAAACACACCAGGTGGGGGAATGACTTCAATGACTTTGTTTAAAACTTCACAAACCGCAATTCCAAGTTTCGTGGATATCTGAAACGTTATAACAGTAAACTCGGTAAAGAGTTGGTTACTACTTTAATGTCATACTAGCCTTCAAAACGCGTTCTGGTTCGATATCGAATGATAATTAGCCACAGTCTTCACTTGTACACCATGGCAGGCATTAACCAACAAGATAACACCTTCGCAAGCAGCTAATGACCTCGACACTTCATTAGAAAAGTCGACATGGCCGGGCGTATCAATAAGATTCAGCAAATATCTCACATTTTTATAAGTGTGAAATATTGAAACAGTTTGTGCCTTCACATCTATAACACGTTCCTTTTTAACTTGTAAACTGTGTAAAACCTGGCTTTCGGAATTCAGCGATATGGCGCCTGTAAGCTCCAACAAACGGTCAGCTAAAGTACTCTTTCCATGATCGACATGGGCAAAATAATACTAAAATTTCTTATATGCTCTACGGGTATCTTGCTTAATATCTCATCAGGCTTCTCCTTACTAGAATTTTCATTTATCCTGGAACTAAAGTGATAGAAGAATGTTACGAATATTCATTTGCATGTGTTGATGTTTCGAACTTACTTTAATTTGTTATATTTATTGCATTAACACCGTGACAAATTTGTGGTGGTGTGGTGGAAAGCATAACAATGTTAAGAAATTCGTTGTGATTTCCTTTAGGATAATTTGGGCAGATACAGCAATTGATCTTTCATATGCAAATTTACACTTTTGGCTGATTTTGTAGTTGTAGTAGATTCTTTAATGGTTGCTGGAGCCAGGATACACTTAATTATTAATAAATATACTTTGGGTGGAGCTAAAGAATTACAGAATGAAATGTTTATAGCTGGTTCATTTTTCACATTTTCACCCACTATAGATGCACTAACAAATGTATCACTTTAAAGTCTACAGGCAGATTTCTTTTAATCTCAATTTCAAAAACTATTGATATAGGAGATTTATTATCATTTTCTAACATTAAAGTTCTTTTAATTTAACTTTTAATTCATAAAATTCAACTAACTTTTAAGTACGTGATGTACTTTTGTTTTCCTTTTTTCCACTTTTTCTTCTTTTTTCTGTCGCTTACTTTTGACATTCAAGTTTAATTGCAAAAACAAAATACACGCAAAATTTTTCGACGTTGTTGTTATCGTAGCGAAGCGGCTACTTTGTTAAATATACTTTGCGCAGACGTACAAACTTACTTCAATATTTTTCCATTTATATAGTTGACCATTTTTGCTCCTTATATAGATATATATATATATATATATATATATATATATATATATATATATATATATATATATATATATATGTATATATATATATATATATATATATATATATATATATATATATATATATATATATATATATATATATATATATATATATATATATATATATATATATATATATATATATATATATATATATATATATATATATATATATATATATATATATATATATATATATATATATATATATATATATATATATATATATATATATATATATATATATATATATATATATAGATATATATGTTAGGGTAAATGAAAAAAAAAATCCCCAGTTATCTTCAATTCAACTATTTTTCTACTTTGTGCCAGAGGTTCAATTCGTCGCATAGTTGTCGGCGGCGGCGGCTGGGCAAAAAAAGGTCGGCGGCGGCTAAAAGCCGGCTGTAGCCGACATATGTGCTTTTTTTTGCATACATGTAATATTTTAATTTATTATGTCAAAATATTGTTTAAAAGAGTACGCATTTAGACAAATACCTCCTTCACTATTTTTCATCTACTGTCAAACTCTTACATGCAATATAAAAAAATTGTATAAAGTACTTAAAGAAAAGTTTGAGGTCATAGATTTTGACAGTGACAAAAAGTCATTATGCTGCTACGAATATGACTGAAACTTGTAGAGATAAGTGCCAGGTCAAACACAGCAAGTTTAGTTGGGCAATTCTTAACTTTATAGAAGCTTTCGGTGAGGGGAATAAGAAGGGAAAAAGAATTGCCGGTACTCAGCAATTCCTTATTTTTCTCTCATGTGTGTATGTGCATATACAATGTAAATTGTATGAAATAAAACATAGAGAAAGCTCAAGAATTGCCGATAAAAGTTTTTTTTGTGTGGACAAGAAAGCAATTCCAAAAGAAAATTGCTAAAAAGTTCGGAAAAAAATCGGCTCAATCTGTCGATTATGTAAATACGGCGGCTGAAAATAAGCCGATTTCAGCCGCCATAATGGCGGCGGCTGGACAAAGTAAAACAAGACCGGCGGCGGCTCAAAGCCGGCTGTCAGCCACACGAATTGAACCTCTGCTTTGTGCCACAATGTAAATGTTTATCAACGAGCCACCACCACAAACAGCAAAACACGATCTTGTATTTAGCACTAATTGTAGACTTGGCATCACTTCTGGAAATAGTTGCCAGATGTATGAAGTTGGATGCAAGTTACCACAAAAAAGCTTTACACTATTTAACAAACTTTTACTGAGAAAATTAACTAAAACGATTCTTTTTTTAAATTATTTAAAAATTGTGCTGCAAGTAAATATACATTTCTCATAAAAACTTTTTATGTGAAATTATAAAAATCATTACATACACGAAAATATTGTATGTGATATAATTGAAACCAATTTTGAAACATTTCACTTTCTTGCAGAAAGAGGATATAAATTTGATTAATACCTGTGAATTTAAAAATTAATATAATTATTTCCCATCCGGATATTTTTATAAAAATGCGTATCAAATTTTTCCTGTTTTCAGTCTTAAGTAAAATAGAAATAAGCTTTTGATACATAAGTAGTTTTTGTCAGCCAAAAATAGATATAAATGTTATGATTTGCGCGTTTCAGTTAAGTATAACGGCAACATTTTTTTAAAACTTTTGTGCTATATATGTCAAATTAAAGGTCCTCTTTAACATGCAAAAAGTTTGTTCTAGGAAGAATTTCTGGTTTGGACGCGGGACGCCCATTAGTGTTTCAGTGCAATGACAAAATTTTTTTTAAATTGAAACTTTGTTCTACCAAAAACTTTTGGGCTATATAAAATATATGTCAAATTAAAGCTAAAAAGGTCCTCTTTAACTTGCAAAAGGTTTGGTTTAGGAAGAATTTCTTGTTTGGATTAGGGAGGCCCATTAGTGTTTGAGTGCAATGACAAAATTTTTTTAAAATAGAAACTTTGTTCTACCAAAAACGTTTGGGCTATATAGATTTTATGTCAAATTAAAGCTAAAAAGGTCCTCTTTAACCTGCAAAAGGTTTGGTCCAGGACGAATTTCTTGTTTGGACTCGGGACGCCCATTAGTGTTTGAGTGCAATGACAAAATTTTTTTAAAATAGAAACTTTGTTCTACCAAAATCTTGTAGGCTATATAAAATATATGTCAAATTAAAGCTAGAAAGGTTCTCTTTAACTTGCAAAAGATTTGGTCCAGGAAGAATTTCTTGTTTGGACTCGGGACGCCCATAAGTGTTTGAGTGCAATGACAAAATTTTTTTTAAAATAGAAACTTTGTTCTACCAAAAACTTTTGGGCTATATAAGATATATCTCAAATTAAAGCGAAAAAGGTCTTCTTTAATGTGGAAAAGGTTTGGTCCAGGAAGAATTTCTGGTTCGGACTCGGGACGCCCATTAGTGCTTAAGTGCAATGGCAAAATTTTTTTAAAAGAGAAACTTTGTTCTACCAAAAACTTTTGGGCTATATAAGTTTTATGTCGAATTAAAGCTAAAAAGGTCCTCTTTAACTTGCAAAAGATTTGGTCCAAAAAGAATTTCTGGTTTGGACTCGGGACGCCCATTAGTGTTTGAGTGCAATGACAAAATTTTTTTTAAAATTGAAACTTTGTTCTACCAAAAACTTTTGGGCTATAAAAGATATATCTCAAATTAAAGCGAAAAAGGTCTTCTTTAATGTGGAAAAGGTTTGGTCCAGGAAGAATTTCTGGTTCGGACTCTAGAGACCTATTTGTGTTGTTTGACGATTTTAGGTTTGCTAAAATACAAAGGACTTTTTGGACCATATAAATGAAACTATACTTTCAAGTCCAACATAACTTATATAATTGCATGTAATTTATTCTTTAATTATTAATTTTTCATTAATAATAACGCATTTTTTCATACATAATTTTTCAGTCATGTCGATTTGGTATAGTTTGTTAAAATAGTTTGTTATCTCTCCCATGTAAGAAAACAAGAAGACGAGCGAGAATTTTCAGAAGTTGCCGTATTTTTGGCAGAAAATGTTCTAAAATTCTACATTTTAGACTTGGTAGCACTAGAAATTTGGTCTGCAAAGGCAAAAATACTCAATTTTTGTCTGCACACAGTGTGTGTGCAGACAAAAATTGTGTGCACATACTATAAGGTATTAATAAGTCGACGTATACCTACTTTGTTTAGTATTATTATAAGTACCGTATTATTATATGTTTTTACAAATATTAAATTGGAAATATTCCTGATTCATTTTGTAGTTGCAGGAATATTGTTTCCAATTTTTTTTGTAGTTTGTAGGATAGAAAAAGGATATATAAACACATAAGTTTGTAAATAAAGATCAATTATTATTCTGCCTTAATCAAACACCGGCATATAAAACTGCCTGTGCAACTCATCATTGAGGCCCGTGGCGTTAATTAGCGCCGGCCAACTAAATTAGATAAGAAATTACAGAGCCTCCACAACGGCAAACTCTCCCTCACATTATATGGCGATCCTGCCAAACACTGGGCAAATCCCCATCGAGGAATACGTCCCAGTTGGCCAGCGAAATATGTTCCATTGAACAAGCAATGGCGGAGCATCGCGCACAACATACATAAATAAGTTTTAAAATGAAAACACTACAATTTTGTTTGCTTTGTTGTGAAACGAATTTTATTTAAACTTAGTGAATATGTATTAACATCAATAAAAGAAAAAAAAAAACAAATTAACAAAACAAAACTCACCCTCATATTATATAAAAAAAAACAAATTAACACAGAAAAACAGAGTATACATACATACATACATACATATATACACATAACTTAAACATGGGAAACATTACATGCAGTCTACACCTAACTTGAAACCAGTTAAAACATGAAGTTAAAACTTGCTGTTTAAATATCTATATGTTAAAGTCGGCGTACTCGTAGTGATGTTAGAGTTATAACTTTCCATAGTAAAACAATAAAAATGGCGAAAAACAACTACAAATAGCAGGCTGTTGTCAATTTAAGTTATAACAGAGTTTCCAAATGAAATGTTTTAACAACCGAGTTATAACTTTAACCAAACTTCAACATGAGCGGTCCACATTTAACTTTAACTTGAAGTTAGCGTTAAAGTTAGTGTTTTCGTGTCAGGTGGAGACCGCACTTTATTAAATGTGGGATACAAAACGATACAAATTATTCTTTACAATTTTATTTAATTAAAATGTAAATACATGAATTTATTTTATATCTAAAATTACTAAATCACAAATAACACAACACATAATTTGTTTTTAGATTTTTTTTTAAAGAAAAAACATACACACAATAAATATAGACATTTAAAAAACAAAAACACGCGAATAAGAAAAGAAAAGAAATAAGAATAGATAAAAAAAAAGTAATGCCAAGTATGGGTACAATAATCGTGGTACTGTATTAGTACGATAGTGGGTATCACGAATTTAAGATCAATGTTGCCATTGTTGTGAACTTATAATTGCACAAAGTTGAATTTTTAATAAATAAGTTGTAACTAAAATAATTTATTTATAATTGAATGGATATTATTAAAGAATTATACTTAGAGCTAGAAAAATTAGAGTAAAATATAAAAAAAAGTAAAGATAGGATTTACTCCCCTGAATATAAAAGAGATAAATTGGCGCGATTAGCTTTTATATCCCATGAAGTGAATAAAATAAGTAACGATTTAACTGAATTTGAGAAAGAAAAGGGTTTTTTACGTAAATTTGAAGAATTATACGAAAGGGTTTTAAATTTGATCAAGAATTTATTGATTAAAGAAGAATCATTAGCGCAAATTGAAATTG
Source organism: Thecocarcelia acutangulata (assembly GCA_914767995.1). Taxonomy (NCBI): domain Eukaryota; kingdom Metazoa; phylum Arthropoda; class Insecta; order Diptera; family Tachinidae; genus Thecocarcelia; species Thecocarcelia acutangulata. Next base: position 62,696,602 of record OU612096.1, on the reverse strand, counting down.
AAAATTTTGGAAATATGGCACAATTTGACATATCAATTGTGGGCAAAAACCTACAGGTTTTTAAAGGTTCATATGAAGCGTTAGATGACTTTTTGGTGCAGACTGAATTACTGCATGATATGCTTAGGGCAGAAGACAGAGAGATATTTGTTAAATACGTATACAATTTCAAATTAACATCACATGTGAGAAGTGTGTTAGGTCGTTCAAACAGACCAGTCACTTTTGCCGGTTTAAAAAAACTTATGATAGAAGCGTACCCGAATCCTAGAACATTGCAACAAGTCTTGACAGAATTCGGTACTTTAAGACAAGGGAATTCGAGTATATCTGCATTTAGAGAGAGGGTCACCGTACTATCCGAGCAGCTGAGTGACTTTGAAATAAAGGCTCTTGAAAATCCTACTCTTGAGACAAAGCAGGCAGTATACAAAATGAGTGAAAATATGGCTCTTAACGCTTTTATGAAAGGAGTGAATATAGAGTATCAAAATTTGTTAATTGCAAGTGGACCAAAAACGGTAAATGAAGCGGTAGAGAAGTGTATGTCTCTCGAAAGAAATATAAACAACAATAACAACAACATATTTAGAGTTGGAAGAAGTTACGATGAAAATCGTTACAACTCTCGCAGATACCCTGCGAATTTTACTGACCAGAGAAATCGTAACCAAGAAAACAGAAATGCTTATCGCAGCAATTACCGCGGCAGTGCTGGTAACACTTACGGCAATGGTTATGTGTACAGCGCCAACAATCGCACAAACAACTATCATAATAACAGGTCTTATAACAATAACAACAGCAATGGTAGACAGGTCAATGATTTTAGCGCTGCAAGGAACAACAATACCTACAGGCAGAATAGCAGGAGTAGCAGGACGGGAAACTAGGAAGGCAAGGTAACAAAAACTGTTATCCGGAGCCAAAAGTATTCAAGATATCTGCAAACAGCAATAATTCAATAAGGCTAATATGTAAAAGCTTAGACAAAGAAGTAAAATTTTTAATAGACACTGGAGCGGACATATCAATTTGTAAACAGGAAAATGTAGAGAACATTAATAAAAACAATATTGCTTCGATGAGTGGAGTTTCATCGGAAACTACTGAGAGTATCGGTACAGCATACGTAAACTTGAACTTTGAGAATAAACACATTCATTATAAATTTCATATAGTAGATAATAATTTTTCCATTCCCACAGATGGCATATTGGGTCGAGATTTTCTTGAAAAATACAGATGCAAGATTGATTTCGAAACCTACACTATGTCTTGCATTATAGACAATGAAGAGATAGTGGTACCCATAACACCAAAATGCATATTGCAAGCAGATGTTTGTATTCCCGCTCGTTCTGAGACTATTTTACCTCTAAAAGTAAACACAAATAGAGACAGCAACGTTTTAAGTAAAGAAATATATCCAGGAGTTTTCGTGGGTAATTGCATTGTACCAGCAGTAGGTTTCCAGCATATAAAATTGTTAAACACAACCAACAAGGATGTTGCATTACATGATATAAATTTGGATCAAAGAGACTTATCGGATTATGATATTTATAATTACCACGCCGGTAAAAAATTCGATAGCAATCGTATAAAAAAAATTTTAAGTGAAGTAAAGATTGAAACAATGGACCCAGTCGCCAAACTTTCTTTGACTGATATAATAAAAGAATATAGTGATATTTTCCACGTTGAAGATGAGAAACTATCAGTGAACAATTTTTACACGCAAAAGATTCAAGTTACAGACCCGACACCTGTATATATAAAACCTTATAGGTTACCCGAAACACAAATGGGCGAGATAAAAAAGCAAGTTGAAAAATTATTAAAGGATGACATCATAGAACCATCGGTAAGCCCTTATAATTCACCACTACTGGTCATACCAAAAAAGTCTGCGAATGATGAGAAGAAATGGCGTTTGGTGGTAGATTTTCGTAAAGTAAATGAAAAAGTTGTCAATGACAAATTTCCCTTGAGCAGAATTGAAGATGTTCTCGATAAATTAGGCCGAGCGAGATATTTTTCTACGCTAGATATGACAAGTTCATTTCATCAAATCAGTTTGGATAAAAATTCACGACCATTGACTTCGTTTTCAACAAGAGATGGTCATTTTCAGTTTAAAAGATTACCTTTTGGCCTAAAAATCTCCTCCAACAGCTTTCAGAGGATGTTAACAATAGCTCTGAGCGGATTAGGTGCTGAAGCATTTTTGTACGTAGATGATATCATCGTGTTTGGTTGCACGGTAAACCATCACCATGAAAATTTAATAAAAGTGTTTGAGAGATTGAGAAAATATAACTTGAAGTTGAACACAAACAAATGTTGTTTCCTGAAAAATGAAGTAGTTTATTTGGGCCACTTGATTACAGACAAGGGGATATGCACTGATCCAAATAAATACAATGTCATAAAAGACTACCCCGTACCGAAAAATGCTGACGAAGTCAGACGATTTATAGCCTTCTGTAATTATTACAGGCGATTCGTAAAAGATTTTGCATTGATAGCCAGAAGCCTAAATCAGTTGTTAAAGAAAAACACGCCATTTATATGGAGTTCTGACTGTCAAAAAGCGTTTGAAACTCTCAAGTCAAAGCTCGTAGAGCCACCAATTCTACAGTATCCTGATTTTGGAAAACCATTCATATTGACTACTGATGCTTCCAATTATGCACTTGGAGCAATCCTTTCCCAGGGCGAAATTGGTCAAGATTTACCGATATCATACGCAAGCAAGTCTTTGTCTAAGCACGATTTAAATAAACCCGTCATAGAAAAGGAACTTTTAGCCATCCATTGGGCAATCAACTTTTTCCGTCCGTACCTATACGGTAGAAAATTTTATGTTGTTACTGACCACAGACCTCTCGTGTCGTTATTCTCCCATAGAAACCCGTCGTCAAAAATGACACGAATCAGATTAGATTTGTGCGATTATGATTTCGAAATATCGTACAAAAAAGGTAAAATGAATACAAACGCAGACGCATTATCTCGAATTGTTATAAACAGTGACACCTTAAAAGCAATGATCCCTACTGAAGCATCAAAGATTCTCGCTATAACGCGAAGTATGAAAAAGGAATCAAAACAGTTAGACACAAATATTGATGGAAGTCACGTTGCTACAGAAAAGCCTGATCAACTTTTCATGTGGGAATGTACGTCCATAACAGACATAAAAAATATGAAAAAGCTTCGATTTAACGTAGATAAAACATTTAAACCGCTGATTACAGCCAACAACACAGAAGTAATAGTTAGGTGTGGTGATAATCCGATGAACGTCAAGGCGTCCTTGGAGAAGCTTATACCAAAAATGTTGTTGGAGGGTACAAAGGAACTAGCTTTGAAGGATGATGATAGTATATTTAATATAATTCACATTGAACAATTTAAAAATATATTCAATAGTTTAAAGAGAAAACGTGAGGAAAATTTGAGAATTCTGCTATATAAGGAACCAGTACGAATAACTGATAAAGATGAACAGAATAATTTGATTTCGGAATATCACAATGCACCCGCAGGAGGTCACTTAGGCATCAGGAAAACAATTTTGAAACTCAAACAAAGATACATATGGAAGAACATGTCTAAAATGGTCAAAAAACACATTTTGAATTGTGAAGACTGTAAAGTAAATAAACAAGTCAAACATACGAGAGAAAAGTTAATTATAACTGACACCCCAAACACAAGTTTTGAGGTCATCTCTATAGACACGGTAGGACCTCTGCGATTTTCTAATCAGTTTAGATACGTTTTAACAATGCAAGATGATTTAACCAAATACGTTATAGCTTGCCCTATTGAATCGAAAGATGCCAGGACAGTTGCAAAAGCTCTAGTTGAACATGTAATTTTAATTTACGGAAATTTCAAGATTCTTAAATCGGATAGAGGCACTGAGTTTGCGAATGAGCTAATATCTGAGGTGTGCAAATTTTTAGAAATAAATCAAGTTTTCAGTACACCTTATCATCACGAAACGTTGGGCTCAATAGAGCGAAACCACAGAGTACTTAATGAATTTCTCTTAAACTTTTGCAAAAGTGATGAATGGGATCATTGGATTCCTTATTTTTGCTTTTCGTATAACACGACGCCACATGTAGATACTGGTTACACACCATTTGAGTTGATATTTGGTAGGTTGCCTAACCTCCCAAATGACAAAATTTTCAATTTCAAACCCATTTATGACACGGAACATTATGCAAACGAGCTAAAAGCTAGACTGCAATTCTCTTTGAAAAGAGCAAAAGAACTTATACAAATCGCAAAAGAAAAACGCGTTAATCAATCTTCTAAGATTAACCCTTTAAATTTGAAAGTAGGTGACTATGTACTTGTAAAAAACTTTAATCGAAGAAAATATCAACCGCCTTACCACGGTCCATATAAAATAGTTGAAACAAAGGGAGTAAATTCTATCTTAGACATAGGAAATTCTCGTAAAGAGTTTCATAATAACAATTTGAAAAAATTCTAATGAATTTAATATATAAAGAAAAAGTATTTTTATTTATGTGATACTTTTAAGATCTACATTGTAACCTTGAAGTATTTACCCCATTTCATTATTACTTATATAAGACTGAATTTTCAATTGTTGTAAGAATAAATTTTCAATGTTTGTAAAAATTTAAAAAATTTTTTCTATAAAAAATAAAATTTTATAAATTTTTCTTAGGGGTTAGGGTGTAGTGTGCACATACTATAAGGTATTAATAAGTCGACGTATACCTACTTTGTTTAGTATTATTATAAGTACCGTATTATTATATGTTTTTACAAATATTAAATTGGAAATATTCCTGATTCATTTTGTAGTTGCAGGAATATTGTTTCCAATTTTTTTTGTAGTTTGTAGGATAGAAAAAGGATATATAAACACATAAGTTTGTAAATAAAGATCAATTATTATTCTGCCTTCAAATCGGCATTTTTAATTTATTTTGGCATTCATCTGCCTTAATCAAACACCGGCATATAAAACTGCCTGTGCAACTCATCATTGAGGCCCGTGGCGTTAATTAGCGCCGGCCAACTAAATTAGATAAGAAATTACAGAGCCTCCACAACGGCAAACTCTCCCTCACATTATAACGTGCAATTATATAAGTTATGTTGTACTTGAAAGTATAGTTATATTTATATGGTTCAAAATGTTCCTTATATTTCAGCAAACCTAAAATCTTCAAACAACACAAATAGGTCTCTACAGTCCAAACCAGAAATTCTTCCTGGACCAAACCTTTTGTAGATTAAAGAAGACTTTTCTACCTTTAATTTGGAATATAATTTATATAGCCCAAAAGTTTTTGGTAGAACAAAGTTTCAATTTTAAAAAAATTTTAGTAATTGTACTTAAACACTAATGGGTCCCCCGAGTCCAAACAAGAAATTCTTCCTGGACCAAACCTTTTGCAGATTAAAGAGGACCTTTCTACCTTTAATTTGGCATATAATTTATATAGCCCAAAAGTTTTTGCTAGAACAAAGTTTCAATTTTAAAAAATTTTTGTCATTGTACTCAAACACTAATGGGCCTCCCGAGTCCAAACCAGAAATTCTTCCTGGACCAAACCTTTTGCAAGTTCAAGAGGACCTTTTAAGCTTTAATTTGACATAAAATTTATATAGCCCAAAAGTTTTTGGTAGAACAAAGTTTCTATTTTAAAATAAATTTGTCATTGTACTCAAACACTAATGGGCCTCCCGAGTCCAAACCAGAAATTCTTCCTGGACCAAACCTTTTGCAAGTTCAAGGGGACCTTTTAAGCTTTAATTTGACATAAAATTTATATAGCCCAAAAGTTTTTGGTAGAACAAAGTTTCAATTTTAAAAAAATTTTAGTAATTGTACTTAAACACTAATGGGTCCCCCGAGTCCAAACAAGAAATTCTTCCTGGACCAAACCTTTTGCAGATTAAAGAGGACCTTTCTACCTTTAATTTGGCATATAATTTATATAGCCCAAAAGTTTTTGCTAGAACAAAGTTTCAATTTTAAAAAAATTTTGTCATTGCACTCAAACACTAATGGGCCTCCCGAGTCCAAACCAGAAATTCTTCCTGGACCAAACCTTTTGTAGATTAAAGATGACCTTTCTGCCTTTAATTTGGCATATAATTTATATAGCCCAAAAGTTTTTGCTAGAACAAAGTTTCAATTTTAAAAAAATTTTGTCATTGCACTCAAACACTAATAAGCCTCCCGAGTCCAAACAAGAAATTCTTCCTGGACCAAACCTTTTGTAGATTAAAGTCGACCCTTTTACCTTTAATTTGACATATATTTTATGTAGCCCAAAAGTTTTTGGTAGAACAAATTTTCTATTTTAAAAAAATTTTGTCATTGCACTGAAACACTAATGGGCCTCCCGAGTCCAAACCAGAAATTCTTCCTGGACCAAACCTTTCGTAGATTAAAGACGACCCTTTTAGCTTTAATTTAACATATATTTTATGTAGCCCAAAAGTTTTTGGCAGAACAAAATTTCAATTTAAAAAATTGTGGTCATTGGTTTCGAACATTAATTGACGAAAAGAATTTACATGCATGAGATATTGCTTTTTTATTGCAACATGCTTATTACTACAAAAAGCTTGTTTCGAGAAAAATACATTTAAAATTTTTAGTTTCCATACAAGTCTTAGAAAAAATTTTATAAAGTATCTTGTAAAGGAAACAGTTTAAAAGTAATTTGAATAAATTTTTGGCACAATATAAAATATAGTACTGTTAACAAACCATATTTGGAGATATGACGATGCAATAAAGGAGCGATATGTTCAATAGTTTTTATTATTTCACAGAAAAGAAATGCGGACTTATATTCATTTTGCAGATTTCCCCCCTCCAAAAACACTAAATGAAGATTTGAAGTAAAACGCATATATTTTTATTCAACAAAACTTCATTTCTATACTGCTTAAAACTACCAAGTGGGAAAATATGACTTATATTATTACAAAAATAAAAAGTGTTCATGAGAATGTGGCACAATTTTAAATAAAAAAAAATGAAGTTTTTTTTAATTAGATATTTGTGGCCTTATTCATAAAAAATATTTTATGTTTATTAAACTATTATTTGACAAATTTCTATGGGAAATTTGTCAAATAACTGTTTAATAAACATACAATATTTTTTATGAATACGGCCGTTGGTCTTTGTACTTTTGTACATCGGGCTATAGTTTTTCCTTAAGAAGGATTTTTTTTACAATAAAAATTTGTGATCAATAATTTTTGATTGGAGAAGACAAGAAAAATTATAATCAAATCTTTAGCAAAAATCTAATATAAAGTTATTTTCTCATTAAAATTTGTTTACATTGCTTTTGTGGTAACTTTTATTCATACATCTGGCAGCTACGTGCCGTAGTGATGCCAAGTTTATTAGTACCAAATATAACAAGATGCATTAAGTTCATCACGGCGGCAGCGCCACTGCAATATGCTACTGGCAATATAGTAAGCCATTTTTTTTTTTTTATATTGGACCATGAAAGCATTGAAATTCACAAACAAGGCACACAACCCGTGATACAACTGAATGTGTTGGAGTTTTATTTATTTTTCCCCCGACAATAATTTTTCTTACAATTATTAATAATATAAAATGCAAAGCCTACCACTAATAAGAATATTATAATGTAATACAGAGGTAACTAGATTTGCTTTAGGTTTGCAAGGTTGACAATATTATTCAAATACAAAGTACATATTTCCAACAGACCAGTACTCAGGGGATGACCCCTACATATGCAGTGCATTGTACCAGAACTAGGAAAATAGGTTGTGAGGAGGGGGAAAGCGGGAGTAGTGTTTGTGAACATTTGACTTGAACTTTCCAACGTTATAACGGACAGGAAACACTTCTGCAGGCAACTTGTTCCACAGACGAAGCGTGCGGCTGAAAAACGAATTCTCTCTGTAATGCGTAGTACGATTCCCCGGGCAATCGACCACAAATGGGTGAGCTCTAGACGATGAACGCGTGCTACGTAAAAATGTGCGCGTTTCGGGAACAAGATCCCTAATTTCGTCAGAGCAAAATCCATTGTAGTATCGATAGAACAGAGTAACGCATCCCACACTGCGTCGATGCTCCAGTGAGTCAATAGAGTTGGATACCCTACTGTCACCGATGAGCTTCTTCGCCCTCTCCTGCACACGGTCGAGTAACCCCAAAACAGACTTTGAGGCACCGGCCCAAACATGAGAGTTGTATTCTATTTTTGGTCGGATGTAGGTGGTATAAATAGTAAGGAGGTCGGATGGAGTGAAGTACATCTTACACCGTTTCAAAAAACCGAGGCACTTGAATGCTTCTTTAGAGATATGAAAAATGTGTTCATTCCAGCGAACGTCACACTGTATCTTCATTCCAAGAACATCAAGAGCATCCGATTTTTCAATATTTATACCATCCATGAGTACAGATGAAGCAGCATTTGCGGTCGTTTGTTTGTGCGTCAATAAGCAACACTGGGTCTTACGAGCATTAAAGGCGATCCTGTTTTTACGACCCCATTCAGAGACCAATAGAAGATCACTATTCAGTGAATCATTCATATTTAGTCTCTTGGCAGCGATCTCTGATAGGCTGGGCCTATAACTAAAAGAGTACGAGTGACAAATGCTGCTGTCATCCGCGAAAGAGTGGATAGGGTTGGAAGTTTGGTAGAGAAGGTCGTTGAGGAAAATGTAATGTTTACATATGTATTTGGAAGTGAATTTAGTGTTATGTGGATGAAACATTTAAAAATTATTTTGTAACATAGTAATAATTCAAACAAAAATAATTTATAAGTGTGAAAATGCATTTTCATAGTTTGTAATTGTGAAAAATTAATAATATTTTTGGCAAGCATAGCTTACACATCCCGGTTTTTTGTATTGTTGTAATTTTGCTGTAGTGCTGCCACCTTGTATACATTAATGCTCATTATCACAAAAGTTATGCTGCTCTAGAGCCTAAGATCTATTAAAATAATTTGGGAACACCATGATGGAAGTGATGTAGAACTATCAGATGTTTGTTGCCTTTAGTCCTTTAATGGGAAACTGCTACCCAGAGGTTCAATTCGTCGTATATTTGTCAGCGGCGGTGGCTAGGCCAGAAGAAGGTCGGCGGCAGATAAAAGCCGGCTGTAGCCGACATACATATGTACTTTTTAACATAAAATTTTAATTTATTGAGATATATATTCAAATATTACTCAAAGAAGTACGTTTTTAGACCTTCTCCGTTGTTTTCGAATTGTTATTGCATCTAAATTCATAAAAGTTTTAAGCTATTTAAAATTTTCTATTGTACTTATTTACTACATATCGCTCATATACTAAAACGACGTATGACGTTATTTTTTTTTTAGCTAACAATGCAGAACTGTTAATAATACTATCCTTTGTACTGTACCAAAAATTTATTCAAATAACTATTAAACTACCTATTTTATGAACTATTTTCTAAGCATATATACGAGTACGTATTTTCTAAGGCGCCTGTCGAATCTAGAAATTTTAAAGGTGTTGTTTTTTCGAAGCTAGGATTTTTGAGCTATGACGTTTTTTTTTAATAAATGAGCGTTATGGAATTAAGAACTTTTAAACGATTTTTATATCATTTTTTATCATTATTAATAATAATAATGTAAACATAGATTTTTCAATATAGGCATGTATGTATGTATTCAATGGTTACGTGTTTATGTGTACTAAATTTTATTGAAATTATTAAAAAAACAATGTTTTCGGATAGAAATAGTAAAAAACAATATGCTGATAAATTTATTTCCATTAAAATGATATTAAATAACAATAGGTTAGTAAAATTAATTAAAATTTTAAGAGACTTTAAGGTTCTATCAAACTTTGAATGAAAAAACCAGGTTTTTCTAATAAAATACCCTAAAATAACTTCCAAGGTGCCACTAAATGTATAGTAAGAATAAAAACGAACAGCTTGTGGTATGATCATGATACATAAAAATCTGTATGAAATACATAAACAAAAGTTCGTGTTCATAGATTTTAAGATTGACGAAATGCAATTATGCTGCCACGACAATGCAATCTTGTAAAGCTGAGTCGGCTGAAGATGCCAATTGTATAAGAGCGGCGGCTGAAAATAAGCAGATATCAGCCACCATAGCGGCGGCGGCTGTATAAAATAAAACAAGGACGGCGGCGGCTCAAAGCCGGCTATCAGCCACTCAAATTGAACCTCTGCTGCTACCGTGTTATGCTCACCAATATCGTACAAATTATGGCTTTCAAACAATGTCCTGAAATATTTTAACGTTGCTGGCGTTTGCTTAAAACTTTAGCATCTAATCCTCAATGCCGTGATGTGAATTGTGGAGAAGATTATTTTCATTTGGATGAAATTTTTGCATGCCAACTTCTAGCACCTTACGAAATTATTAAAATTCAAACAATACCCACAAATATGAGACAAATGCGGATGAAAAAAAAATAACTGGATGCAGTACGACAAATAGCAGTACTGGTGTTATCTACCAAATGTTGCATTATTTTGCCTCTATGACTTATTGCCAAGAGGGGCAACTAAACTTGAAAAAGAAACTTTTAAGAAGAATTTTATACTGTTGGATATATTCTAAAGCAAAGTTGAGAGTACAAAAAAGTTAATAAACAAAATAAATATTAAAACTTAAATAATAAAATTACAAGAAATGTTCTTTAATGCTGATAGTAAACAGTGGCGGAAAAAATGTGTTGGAGATATTCAATTACACATACTAAATGATTTATTTAAGAAATGAATTACAAATCAAAAGCATTCTTCCTCGGCAACATACAAGGGCGGATTGATATTGAAGCTACTTAAGTGGGAACAATTTTTTTTTTCAAAAACCATTTATCTCTCAACATGGTCTCTCTTTAATGCACTTAAAAAGACGATATTCCAACTTTTTTATACCATCTGAATAATACGATTTTGGGAACTTCTCAAAATACGCGTTAATTTCGGTAATCACTTCTTCATGTGAAATGAATCTTTTTCCTGCGAGCCATTTTCTCAAGTTTAGAAACAGGAAAAGGTCACTGGACTATAAGGAGGCTGGGGGAAACTAGCTGTTTCGTAGTCGCTACACTACTCATCACGCAGTAGTATTAGGTGCGTTCATTTACTTTACTAGTAAAAATTACGAGAGAGTCACAAGAAAATTTTCAAAATTATTTATTTATTTCAATTGTACAGTAATATAAAGCCTCCATGGCCAAAATAACAATATTACAAAGCATCATAACCTGAGAATGTACCTCAAAAATGTGAAAAAGTAAATGAACACTTTACTAGCAAAAATTTGCAAGTTAGAGTAGTGTTGTTGTGTATACTACCTTTATATCTTTTGGACAAATTATACATACATATATGTATATTATAATAAAAATAATGTGATTATGGTCATTTCTATTCAGCATTGTCCTAAGAGACGTTTTTCGAGTACGGCTTGTTATAGAATAATGAAAAGTTTTACAGTTTTATTTAATCTAGTACTAGGCGTAGTCGAAATACTCTAAGCACTATAAGGGTGACTAGTTACTTTTGAATAAAATATATATTTTTAATTAGCACCCCATACACGTTTCAATTCAATACGTAACAGAGTCGGTTGTTGTGCAATTCAAGGCGTGTATGGCTTTGTGAATTGATTAGTTTGCAGTTACCGAGTTGGTTGAAGCAAAATCAAAAGATTTTGATTTTTTCAAGTTGGTTAGTAAGTCTCTCAATTCCATTGTACTGTGTGTGTTCGAGTCTCCTGATCAGGTGTCAAAATTTACATTTATAGTTTTTTTGCAAGGAGACCGTTAATGAATTTTAAAATTGTCTTTAACTTCATTAAATCTGATAGTTGAATGAAAATCTTTTTATTCAGTTTATAAATCAATTCAATTAAAATATTTAATTAACAATTACTAACATTTTTTTAAAACTGAAACTTTGTTCTACCAAAAACTTTTGGGCTATATAGATTATATGTCAAATTAAAGGTAAAAAGGTCGTCTTTAACTTGCAAAAGGTTTGGTCCAGGAAGAATTCCTTGTTTGGAATCGGGAGGCCCATTAGTGTTTGAGTGCAATGACAAAATTTTTTTAAAATAGAAACTTTGTTCTACCAAAAACTTTTGGGCTATATAAATTTTATGTCGAATTAAAGCTTAAAAGGTCCTCTTTAATCTACAAAAGGTTTGTTCCAGGAAGAATTTCTTGTTTGGACTCGGGAGGCCCATTAGTGTTTAAGTACAATTACTAAAAATTTTTTAAAATTGAAACTTTGTTCTACCAAAAACTTTTGGGCTATATAAATTATATGTCAAATTAAAGGTAAAAGGTCTTCTTTAACCTGCGGAAGGTTTGGTCCAGGAAGAATTTCTTGTTTGGACTCGGGAGGCCCATTAGTGTTTGTATGCAATGACAAAATTTTTTTAAAATAGAAACTTTGTTTTACCAAAAACTTTTGGGCTATATAAATTTTATGTCAAAAAAAAGCTAAAAAGGTCGTCTTTAACTTGCAAAAGGTTTGGTCCAGGAAGAATTTCTTGTTTGGCCTCGGGAGGCCCATTAGTGTTTGAGTGCAATGACAAAATTTTTTTAAAATAGAAACTTTGTTCTACCAAAAATTTTTGGGCTATATAAATTTTATGTCGAATTAAAGCTAAAAACGTCCTCTTTAACTTGCGGAAGGTTTGGTCCAGGAAGAATTTCTTGTTTGGACTCGGGAGGCCCATTAGTGTTTGAGAACAATTACTAAAATTTTTTTAAAATTGATACTTTGTTCTACCAAAAACTTTTGGCCTAAATAAATTATATGCCAAATTAAAGGTAGAAAGGTCCTCTTTAATATACAAAAGGTTTGGTCCAGGAAGAATTTCTGGTTTGGACTCTAGAGACCTATTTGTGTTGTTTGAAGATTTTAGGTTTGCTGAAATACAAGGAACATTTTGAACCATATAAATATAAATATACTTTCAAGTACAACATAACTTACATAATTGCATGAAATTTATTCTTTAATTATTAAAAAAAAAAAAATCTTGCAAATCCTCTCCCATGTAATGAAACAAAAAGAAGAATTATTATTTGCAGAAGTTGCCGTATTAATAGTAGTAAATGTTCTAAAATTTACCATTTTAGATTTGGTAGCACTAGAAATTTGGCAAAAATACTCAATTTTCGTCTGGTAGCACATTTAGTCCGGCAGCATTATTCTGCACACTTCTGCACAATAATGAAAAACGACTCATTTTTCTGCAAACGTGCGCCATTTTTTCTCCCTCTCTTTGAGCGGAAAAAAATAGTTTGTTATCTCAGTTTGTTAACTTCTCGTCCGCTCTCGTCTGCGCAAATTTTATGGTCGCAATCATATTTGACATTTGCCGCAATACATATATTGCTATGTGGAGACTACCTTAGGTTACTTTGTGCATATAACTTAGAGTTTACACATGCCACTGCCAGTTCGAAAAACTCAATACATTCACAATTTTTCACTAATACATCCACATTTTTCGTAATGGCAGCTCCAGTAGCAGCAAATTTTGCATGCGAGTGAAAATTTGGCATTTGCATGCTGTGGAAAGCGACAAAAGGTCTGAAAAGACCCGTAATAGGTAAGCCACCTTTGCGAACTTCAACTGGCGACTGGGCACGAAGCGATTCTGAAAAGGGGATGGTGTATGTTAATTATTTGATAAATGTTTTTACGACAAATGATTCAGCGGATGCTGCAGCAGAATTTCCGCCGTATGCTGTTAGACAGCCTGTGTCTTTGAGACTTAACTTTCAAGATGTCGAAAACGTTATCAATAACATAAACCCCTGGAAAGCTCCAGATATAGATCAAATTACTTGTAAAATGCTTGAACAGTTACCTCGTGTAGCTAGAAGAGTTCTACTTTTTATTTTTAACGCTATTTTACGCCTTGAGTATTATCCTGCAGAGTGGAAGGTCTCTATGATTACTAAGATACCCAAGCCAGGGAAGGATCCCACTAAAGTAGAGTCATACAGACCAACAAGTCTACTACCTACAATTTCAAAACTGTTCGAAAAATTGTTAATGGCGAAGTTGTCTCCAATACTTAATGATGTGGGATGTATCCCTGATCATCAATTTGGCTTTCGGGCTAAGCATAACACCATAGAACAAACACATAGACTAGTCAATGTCATAAGACAGACTTTTGAAGACAAAAAGTATTGTTCAGCTCTATTCATCGACATTTCCCAAGCTTTTGATAAGGTGTGGCACGACGGACTGATGCATAAAATAAAGTTGAACTTGCCTGCAAACACTCACAAGCTTCTGGAAAGCTACTTATACGACCGGAAATTTGTGATCAAAGAAGGTGACTTTACAAGTCTCTCACAGCCAATCGGAGCAGGAGTTCCACAAGGTAGCATTCTAGGACCCACTCTATATTTGATTTAGGCATCTGACATGCCAACAAGATCCGGAATCCAACTCTTGCAGATGAACCAGCTTTTTGCAGCGTTCATGAAAACCACAGAATACATATATATATATATATATATATATATATATATATATATATATATATATATATATATATATATATATATATATATATATATATATATATATATATATATATATATATATATATATATATATATATATATATATATATATATATATATATATATATATATATATATATATATATATATATATATATATATAGACCTCCTGATCTTTGAGGTTTAATTTTCAAGATGTCGAAAATGTTATCGGTAATACAAACCCAAGAAAAACTCCAGGCATTGATCAAATTACTGGTAAAATGCTTGAACAGTTACCTCGTGCAGCTAGAAGGCTTCTACTTTTTATTTTTAACGCTATTTTGCGCCTTGAGTATTATCCTGCAGAGTGGAAGGTCTCAATGATTAATATGATACCCAAGCCAGGGAAGGAGCCCACTAAAGTAGAATCACGTAGACCAATAAGTCTACTACCAACAATTTCAAAACTGTTCGAAAAATTGTTAATGGCGAAGTTGAGTCCAATATTAAACAATATGGGATGCATCCCTGATCATCAATTTGGTATTCGGGCTAAACACAGTACTATAGAACCAACGCACAGACTATTCAACGTCATAAGACAGACCTTTGAAGACAAAAAGTATTGTTCAGCTCTATTCATTGACATTTCCCAAGCTTTTGATAAAGTGTGGCACGAGGGATTAATTTACAAAATAAAGTTGAACTTGCCTGCAAACACAAGCTTCTGGAAAGTTACTAATGCGGCCGGAAGTTTGTCATCAGAGAAGGCGATTTTATTAGCCCCTTACGGCCAATCGAGGCATGAGTTCCCCAAGGTAGCATTCTAGGACCTACTTTATATTTGATTTACGCCGGAGACATGCCAACGAGATCCGGAATCCATACTTCAACTTTTGCAGATAACACAGTATTCTGCAGCGTACAGGAAAACCGTCAAGTAGCTTCGCGAAAGTTGCAGGAGTATATTTCAATATTAGAGACATATTTTTTTTTTTTTTTTTATAATTCAATTATTTATTGTATCTTCTAAAAGAACTAATGATAAGTATGCAAATCTTAAAACTAAAAATTCATTAATTAAAAAAAAATAAAATTAATTAATGTTGAAAAATTTTATTTACTTAGATCCAACCAATGCTAGACGAAAAGTTGTTTCTTGCGTGTATTTTGTTGGTAAATCACCTTTCCAACGCTCTGATGGTTGCAAGGGTGTCCATCCTTCTCAGTCGAGTGTGGCCACCAAAGTTAAGGATGCTACGTGCGAGAGGATTCGGGTGAGACTCCAGTCTGTTAAGGTACCTTATCGCGTGTTTTGAAAATTCATCTTTCACTAAGGGTACACCTAGATCTTTGTGAATTCGAGAGTTTTTAACATACCATGGAGCTGCAGTAATTAGACGGAGAATGTTATTCTGGCGCTTTTGAATTTTCTCAATGTTAGATGCAGAGGCGGTACCCCACAATAGAATTCCATAGCTCCATATTGGCTTTAGGATTGCGTTATACAACAAAAGTTTGCAATCTAACTTCAAGATAGAATTTCTGCCGATGAGCCAATTTAGTTGCACCGCTATTAATTTCATCTGGGTGACTTTAGCGTCAATGTGAGACTTCCACGTGAGCCTACGGTCGAGATTAATACCAAGGTATTTGACTTCACTGTGCTGCGGAACAATGTAGTTGTTGATTTTAGTAGCCGAACACGTTTTTCTACGTAGTGTGAACGTAACATAGGTACATTTTTGCTCATTTACTTTGATTTTCTAAAGTTTCAGCCATTTCCCCAATATAAGAATATGTTCTTGCAAATTTTGTGATGCTAATTTATAGTCTTCATGGACACTGATGAATGCTGTATTATCTGCAAAAGTTGAAGTGTGAATTTTGCAGCTCGTTGGCATGTCTGAAGCATAAATCAAATATAAAGTTGGGCCCAATATGCTACCCTGGGGAGCTCCAGCTTCGATTGGCTGAGCCGAGCTTTTGAAATCACCTTCCTTAACGACGAATTTCCGGTCATATAAGTAGCTCTCTAACAGCTTGTGCGTGTTTGCAGGCAAGTTTAATTTTATTTTATGGGTTAAGCCTTTGTGCCACACTTTGTCAAAAGCTTTGGAAACGTCAATAAATAGAGCTGAGCAATATTTTTTATCTTCGAACGCATTTCTAATAACATTCACCAGCCTGTGTGTCTGTTCTATGGTGCTATGCTTAGCCCTAAAACCGAATTGATGGTTAGGAATATATCCTACTTCATTCGAGATTGGGGTCAACCTCGTCATTAGCAATTTCTCGAACAGTTTTGAAATTGTTGGCAATAGACTTATCGGCCTATATGACTCAACTTTTGTAGGATCCTTTCCTGGTTTGGGTATCATAGTAATGACAGACACCTTCCACTCAGTAGGAAAGTACTCGAGACGTAAAATAGCATTAAAAATAAAAAGGACATTTTGTTGGTAATTTTATCAATACCTGGAGCTTTTCTCGGGTTTAAGTTACTAATAGCATTATCGACGTCTTGAAAACGAAGTCTAAAAGGTACGGGAGGTCTAACTGCATATGGCGGCATATCAGCTTCATCATCCAGTCCGTCAATGGCAAACACGTTTCTCAAGTGGTTAGCGTACAGCATTCCCTTTTCGGAGTCACTTCTGGCCCAGACCCCAGTTGGAGTACACAAGGGTGGCTTAGATCTAACGGGTCTCTTTAACCCTCTTGCTGCTTTCCAGAAAGAATAATCGGATTGAGGACTACCATCGCATGCGCAGCATTATGAAGTTAAATACCTTGGTAGTTACCTCGATCGTAGGCTAACGTGGAAGCCTCACATTGATGCGAAAGTCACCCAGTTGAAAATAAAAGCAGCGCAACTAAATTGGCTTGTGGGTAGAAATTCGACATTGAAGTTGGATTGCAAACTTTTGTTATATAACGCAATTTTAAAGCCTATATGGTGCTACGGAGTTTAATTATGGGGAACCGCCTCAACATTGAAAAAATTCAAAGGCGACAAAAACAAATTCTTCGTACGATTACTGCAGCTCCATGATACGTAAGAAACTCACGAATTCATAAGGATCTGTGTGTTGCGCTGGTAAAAGACGAATTTTCTAAGTATGCGACAAGGTATATCAGTAAATTGGAATTTCACCCAAATCCACTTGCACGTAACATACTTAATTTTGGCGGCCACTCTCAGTTGAGAAGAAGGGATACCCTTGCCACCATCAGAATGTTAAATAGGTGATTCTACCGATATTATTCGCGCAAAATAAAACTTTATTGTCTAGCAGTGGCTGGACTTAAATAACTTTTTTATTTAGTATTAAGATTTGAATACTTATTGTTAGTTCATATTTAGAAGATTCAATAAATAAATGAATGAAAAAAAAATTTCATCATCGTCTTTAATTGCTGCAAACAACAATAAAGCTGCAAAATTCAAGACAAATAAATGGTAAACATATAATAGTTGCAAATAATAACAAAATGCCAATTGAAAGTGCGGGGGATATTAGCGTAGTTTTGTACTCGGGTAAAAATATGACAAACGCAGTTTTAAAAGATGTGGAATATGTTCCACAAATGGCAGTTAATTTGTTGTCCGTGCGGCGAATGACTTTAAAGGGTAATAAAGTCATCTTTGAAGATGACAAATGCAAAATTTTTAACAAATTTGGTGAACTATTGGCAACTGCAGTGGCTTTTAACAATTTATATAAATTAGATTGTGCTGTAAGTGAAAACATAAATGAAAACGCGTTGATTGTTTCAGATGATATCGTATTGTGGCAAAGAAGACTTGGTCACATCTGCAATCAAAATCTAAAAAATGTGTTGAGCTCATTTCAAAACTTAAACTTTAATTCTGCTGTTTTGCACGAAAAATGCGTAGTTTGTATAAAAAGCACAGAATACACAGAATGGACACGCGGGGAAAAAAGTTGCAAAGTATGGTCGTTTCAAACCAATTCCCATCACAGTGGTAACGCTAAATCCCAAAAGGCGTGTGTGAAGGACAATATAATATATATGTATCGCTTTCTCTGTTGTGAAATAGTTGGTTTGTTTATATTTTATTTGTGAAAATTTGTGGTAAAAATTGTATTTTGGAGTAAAAATTTTCAATAAATTGGCGCAAGAGTAGTGGAAATTTTTCTTTTTGGCGCGATTTTCCTTTTTTGCGCTAATTTATGAAAAAATACCATCGTTGTGTACAAAGGCAAGTTAGTGAAAAGGTGTTTTTGTGCTAAGTGTTCCGCCGGAAGAAATAAATATGTAAGTTTAGTTTATTATAATAAAAATAAAAGAATGTGTAATAATGATATTTTGCTTCTTTCCAAGAACCGAAAATGTATAATGTGGTGTCATGATAAGTTGAAGCTGCATTCGTTCCCAACAAATGAAGTTGTTGATTTAAAATTTTACATGTCGGACACAGTACATCATTTTGGTTGGCATTGTGTCCAGTTATATTTAGCTCATATAGGCATACGACCAGTTGGAGCTGTGTTCTGTATTTGGGTGCTCAGTGATATTAGTGCTTTTAAGTGTGTGCATAATTGTTTTTAAAGTGTTAAAAATTACCATAAATTTAAGGGTAGGTTTTGTAACAACAACCAATACAACCTGCTAAGGCTGGTGTTAAAGTCATCTTTAAGACTTGGTTGTTGTTACTTACCACCATTTGTGTGCTTGTTCTCAATAATAACAAATGTAGCTTTATCACTGCATAAAGTCAAAAATAGTTGTTTGTTGTGTGTTTTGTTAAGGGACGTTGTATAATGAAGCTATCCTTTTAGCACTATACTGAACAACAACTGGAATATTCATTGACAAATAGTGAGCTACCTAGAGTTATTGAAGCTGGATTATCTACACACAAACTGAATGAATTTTTTTTAGTGTTTAGTATGTATTTTGTCTAGATTTATTAGTTTTTAGATGTATTTTCCAACTACTTGTTGCAACAATTCTTCAGAGCTAGTTTCATTCTAACTATAAATAAGTATTTAAAAAAAAGGTTTTTTTACTTTCCTTTAAAGAATACTATCTTTATTTCCATGAAAACTTATCTATACATAAATGGGAAAGATACAAATTTTTATTAAAAACTTCTTTATTCTCCACCTAAAATAATTAACTATTGTTGGACTTGGGGGCCGATTGGATGATGAATATATTATACACTTTGCTGTATTTGATTTATGTCCACCTGCGGCACTGGCGGCAGATACTGCTGCATAGAAATGGACTGTTGGGATATTATCTGTTGGTGCTGCAAGGAAGTTGCAGTGCTAATTGATGCTTGATACAAAACGATTTCATACACTGCCCTTTAAAATAAATTAAAAAAATGAAAATTAATAAAAAATTTATAGTATTTTTTTATTTTCAGCTTACCAAGGGTCCGGAACGCCAGATGAAACCAAATTCTGGTCATTAGCTCGAAAAACAACAGGTTGGTAGACTTTTCCAATTTTCGTTCAAATGAGATTTCATGTATTGCCTATTAAAATAAATTAAAAAAGTCAAAATTAATAAAAATTTTATAGTAGTTTTTTTATTTTCAGCTTACCATATGTCCGGAGCGCTAGATGGGACCGAATGGTGTTCATTAGGTGGAAAACCAACAGGTTGGTACACTGTTTCAATTTTCACTTTAGGGCAAACCCACCCTTAAAATTTCTATTCTGCAATTAAAATAGAACGAAAAATACCAAATTCTAAAAAATTTTGTTTTCTTTCTTATATTTTTAGTTTATAGAACGTACTAAGCGGTATTTGGAAATCTTGGCAGATGTACAATTGGAAATCCAACAAGCAAATGGCACTCTGTCAGTAACAGTGCAAACAAGTAATTTTAACAAAGATACAAAACTTAATATGTTGTTTATATTTTCTGTTTGCATTGTTTTTTATTAGCTAGTACTATTTCTTATATTTTTAACACTCTTTTTTACCTTTCAGTCATGTTTTATGTATTTTATTAAAATACTAAACATTTCCAACAGGCAACTGGACACTCCGCCACCAACAATACAAACAACGCATTTTAACGAAGAAACAAAACTTAATATGTTGCTTTTACTTCTTGTTTGCATTGTTTTGTAGTATCTAGTACTTTATATAATATTTTTAACATTATTTATTTCACTTTTTATTCATGTTTCCACTTTTTTATTAAAACATTGAATAAAACAAATTTTTTTTCAACCACCTTTTTTTCTTTGTTTACATTTTTATTTGTATAGACTAGCTGTTTTCATTAACACATTGATTTTGATTTTCTGTACTGCTTGCACGCCTCATGGGATAACAAATGTTTTGCCCATTTTGACATACGTCAATGTTGCCATATCTGGTTATATCTGTGATAAAAAGTATGCAAACGCGGGATTCATTTGGTAAATCGTGCAACAAATCTGTTGGAAATCGTTCACTCGGATGTGATGGGTCCTTTGCGAACAAATTCATTATCTGGAAATCGTTTTATTTTTACGTTTGTAGATGACTACTCAAGAAAAGTATTTGTGATTCGGGTCAAACAGAAGTCGGACGTTTTCAAAGAATTTATTAATTTCAAAAAACTTGTCGAAAAGCAATGTGGACGGAGTATTAAGATCTTACGCACCGACAATGGCACCGAGTATACTAGCAAGAAGTTTGATGAGTACTTGGTAGAATGCGGAATAGAGCATCAAAAAACCGCTCCTTATACACCGGAACAGAACGGTGTTGCAGAACGTATAAACCGCACTATAATGGAGCGTGTTAGATGTATGTTATTGGATGCTGATTTACCTGAAGAATATTGGGCAGAGGCGGCTACAACTTCCGCATATTTAATTAATTTAGTACCACGTCGTGGCAATGAAAAAAGTCCCGAAGAATTATGGTCAGGAAGAAAACCCAGTATTAAATACCTACGTGTTTTTGGCAGTCAAGCTTTTGTACATATCCCTAAGCAAAAACGTAGTAAATTAAATACGAAGTCAATGGAATGTATTTTAGTGGATTATAGCAAGGAAAGTAAGGCATATAGATTGCAAGATCCTATTTCTAAGAAAATAATTATAAGCCGTGATGTTGTTTTTAAAGAGGATAATAAGGTTATTGCCTCTGGGAACATTTCTACTAGCAATTTACCCGTAGTTGATATTAGCCATGAGGCCGTCAATTCAGGGGAAAGAGAAACTAGTGAATTGCTGGTTGAAGATTTTATCGGGTTTGAGAGTGCCGAATTTGAGGACGCAATCAGCGGTGATAATGATAATATGCAATGCGTTAATGAAAATATTCATATCCGTCGTTCTGATCGAATAGCAAGTAGACCTTTACAAAAATATAACTTATGTGTATCGCAAAATAGTGCCAGTGTTAACCAAGTTGATCCTGAAACTTCTGAAGAGGCCATTGCTTCTTCGAAATCATACTTGTGGAAGGGAGCTATGATTGCTGAAATGGAATCGCTGGAAACAAACAGTACTTGGATCCTGACTGATTTACCTAGGCAGGAAATCATTAAAGTGCAAATGGGGTTTTAAAACAAACGTTAATGCAAACGGCGATGAAATATGTTATAAGGCGAGGTTGGTTGTAAAAGGTTGTAGTCAGCGGAGAGGTATCGATTACGAAGAAACCTTTGCACCTGTGGTGCGCTACTCGTCATTGCGTTACTTGTTTGTCTTAGCAGCAAGACACAAATTAATGATCCATCAAATGGACGCTGTTACAGCTTTCCTTAATGGCGACCTTGAAGAACAGATATATATGGCACAGCCTGAAGGGTTTGACGATGGCAGTGGTCGTCTGCAGTTTACGAAAATCACTCTATGGGTTGAAGCAATCTAGTCGAATTTGGAATAAAAAACTCAATGAAGTGCTGTTAAAATTTGGTAGCGAAGTTGACCAATGTGTCTACTATTGTATTATGAATGCAATAATGTTGTATGTAACCATTTACGTAGACGATGTTTTGATTATCTGCAACGATATGAATTTAATCAATCAACTTAAAACTGATTCGAGTTCCAACTTTACAATGAAGGATTGTCGTGAAGCATTTTCAGTTCTGGGCGTCAGAATTTCACGTGACTGTGAAAGTGGCGCAACAGCGATTGATCAGTCTAAATATATTAACGATATCTTGGATCGTTTTTCATGTCTGAATGCAAATCAGTATCGACTCCAATAAATGTTGGGCTAAAATTAACATCAGAAATGTGTCCTATTACTGCCAGCGAGAAGAAAGAAATGGAAAAAGTCCCTTACATGCAGGCTGTTGGATGTCTTCTTTTCGATTTAATGCTAACCCAGGTAAATGTCGTTGGGCTGCTGTTAAAAGGGTTATGAGGTTTCTTAAGGGCACAATTGATACTGGGTTAACACATGAATGTAAACCAAATGGCCTAGTTGGTTTTTGTGATGCGGACTTTGCAGGTAACATCGGTGATAGACGATCAACCACAGGGTATCTTTTTACGTTACAAGGTAGTGCAATTTCATGTGTACAAGGTGTCAACGAACAATCGCTCTCTCTCTCTCTTCAACAGAAGCGGAATACATCGTAATGGTGTCTGCTATACAGGAGTGTATTTAGTTGCAGCGTTTACAGCCAGAACTTGTTCAAGGCCGGCAAGAGGCAATAACACCGTATTGTAACAAGAGTGCAATTCTTATTGCGCAAAATAATTCGCTTTCAAATAGAACTAAGCATGTCGATCTAAATGTGAAATTTGTTAGAGAGAAACTAGAAAATAAAGAGGTCGTTTTGAAATATGTGGACACTGGAAACAAGGTTGCAGATTATCTCACAAAAGCTGTTTGCGCTGCTAACATTAGAGCCCTTAGTTTAAAATCTGGATTGAATAAATTTTGTATTAAATTATTTGTATAAATAATTTATTCAGGTAGAATATTGTGAATGTATGAATAATCTATTTCTACTATAAGTTTATGTACATCATAGCTTACTGTTTTTATACTTATATAGTTTTTCAGTAAACTGTTTTATGTTTTTTTCTACATTTCAATACAACATTTTTGTATCAAGATATCTCGATCAATAGTTTCGAATGCTCTTTTTAAATCTAGAAAGACGGTCACAATTTTATTATTTTGCTTCACATACTTCCATCTGTTTATAACGTTAGAGTAGTGTTTTGTCTTTCGTTCTGTACACACGTGTTTTTCATTGGCGTCCGTGTCTTCTAGACCTATACTTAGGTGTGTTCCACGTGAATAACGAAACAGTCCGAACTTGTCCAAAGTGGTCCAAAAGCGTTCCACGTAACAATTTTTGTGCAATTTTGAGAGAAAATGAGAGAGTAATATTTTTCATTTCCTGTACAAATTAGCCCGAACTTTTTCTTTGGGTAAGTTCGGACTAGAATTAAATGATCAGCTGTTTTTTGTTTACATACATATGAAACTGAAAAAGTAAGAAAAACTTTGCAAATAAAAAAATTTTTGTTGAAAGATTTGTTAATAAAGCAGAATGCAAGACTTTTCAAAAGAAATTGAAGTTGTAAATACATTTGTGCATATTTCCCCTTTTCTTTAATATAAAAAGTGTCTGTAGATTACAGAAGAACTTATGGATACATCAAGTACAGAATTTAGCAGCTCTCGACCTTATATGTGTTTGACTCCGGAAAAGTGTTTAGCTATTTTCTTGTGGTTTGCCGGACATGAAGCTTGTAGCTATCGAGATTTGTCAGACCGCTTCGATGTGTCAATTTCAAGTATAAGCCGTACTGTGGACAAAGTAGTTACTTTTTTAAGCAGCTTAAGTCCCCAAGTAATTAAGTGGACAACTGAAGAGAAAAAGAATATTTCAGCAGCATTTTTCGGTAACAAATGCGGTTTTGCAAAAGCTATTGGTAAAAATGCATACGAATTAAAAAATTATGTAAACCGCGCTAACTTTTTTTAATTTCAGGATGCATTGATGGAACTCATATTGTTATGTAGCATATAGTAGCAAAGACGAGTATATAGATAGAAAAGGAAATGTTACATTATGTATGCAAGGAGTTTGTGACGAAAATCGAAAATTTATCAACATTTCTGTTGGCTTTCCGGGTTCTTGTCATGACAGCTGGGTTTTTAAAAATTCTCCTTTGTACAAAAAATTGGAATCCACATGCGGAGGTAAGGAATGAAAATGCAATGTGCAATACATAAAAATAATATATTTAAATTCTTTAGTCTTTTATATATTGGGTGACTCGGCTTATCCCTGCAACAAACATCTTGTTACTCCATACAGAAACAATGGACATTTAACAAGGGCACAAAAGAACTTCAACATGAAGTTAAGTTCTGGTCGAGTAATAATTGAACATACTTTTTGAATCCTTAAGCAGCGTTTTCGGCAATTATATTATTGTAAGCTACGTGGAATTCCGAAATTATGCCATTTATCAGAGCCTGTTGTGTGTTACATAACTTGGCAAACGAAAATGATATAGATTTTGTTGAAGAACAGCCAGAAGAAGATAATTCTCTTCATTTTGGTCCTCAATCTGAAAATCTAAAGGGCAATGCGGTCAGAGATCCGATTTGCAGAGAAATAGCGAATCATCAGCACTAATTTTCTTTTAAAGTAATCCGTTTTTAAAATAACTTTTAGTAATAAAATTACACTAACCTCATGTTTTTTATGCATTTTTATTTAAAAATGATCAAAATAAAAAATGAGTAAGTTTAAAAAGAAAAAAACATGTTTCAAGTTTATTAAAAACTAACAACAAAAAATACTCTACGATCACATCTTTAATTTCAAAATCCAGCCTTTATGTACTCATGTATTTTATGTTATAAAATGATCTATTGACTACTATTCTTTTGTGCGACTAGCTGCTCAAGAAGTTCAAGTTTTCTTTTTGCTCGTTTTTCATTTTCTATTTGCCTTTCATCACTTTTTTTCATCAGCTCCAACACTTTAGCATGAAAATCTCTTTTCTTCAATTAGTGCATCTACTTTTTGCAACAGCTTTTCTTTTGGGCCACTGAATCGCTTTTTCTTCAAAGGTTGGGTGGAACAACTCGGACTACATATTTGAATAAGATTTTTGTATTTTACCTTGAGCTGACTGATCAGTATCAGAATTGTTTTCATCGGCTAGAACATCGCTTCTACTTAGTCCTTCTACATGGGAGCTATCTAAGGAGAATTCTGGAACAACTGATCTTCTGCTCCCAAATATTTCACGTAATTCGCTACGGAAAATACAAATGTAATATACATACATAGGTATTTATTATTACGTATTCAAAAAATGGCTTACGCAAGTATTTACCTTTCAAAAGGACACAATTGCCTACTTCTTCTTGTTTGTTTATTATTCAGCACTGTTGCTTTATACTGCCTTTCAAGGGAGCGAAATTTATTTTCAATTTGTGTTGGCGTGAACAAAATGTTTTTTTGTGCCATACACTCCGACACAAGGGAATACATTTTTTGCTTAGATTTAACTCTAGCACTTTTACCAATTTTTGCACAGCATTAATTTCACGGCTGATTCAGTCCAAAACATTTTCTCAGGCGTTAAATCATTAGGAACAAAAATTTCCTCTTCCATTGTTGTTGATGATTCAGATAATGACATTTGATCTAAAAAATTAATAAATGTATTGTTATCTTTAGCTCAAATATTTTACATACTGGTTATTGCCGATTCATATGAAAAAAAAAACAACGACTTCGTAGGTTCCTTGTTCTTTAAGGACATTTTCTGTAACTTGTTCCCTATACAAGTTGTCTGCAAAAACAAGTTGCAAAAGTTTTTAAAAATAAATGTATATATGTATGTATGTAAGTACATATGGGTATGTATTACTTACCATTTTGAACACGATTTAAAGTTCCAGGAGAACATGCAATGGTTATCTGGCTTTCCATTTTATAAATAAGTGTTTATTATAAAAAATTTTAAATAAATTCGCTTTGCAATTTCATTTTTCAATTTTACAGCTGTTGTCAGTAATGCCAATCTTTTGTTTTTATAATGTTATGCGTTTTAAGCGTCTAAAATCACTAAAATATACTTTAATCTAAAAAGTAAGCAGCACTACTTTTGCAACATGTACAATTGTGGTTTTTTGCGTTCCAGCAGTTTTGGGTAAAATTTTAAAATTTAGAGAGTAATTTGCTTTTTACTCTCATTAGTCCGAACTAGTCCGAGATCTCGTGGAACACACCTCTTATTGTTGAAAGTAACGTTTTCTTAAATAAAATATTAAATGAATTTGGTAGCATTAATTAGAACTTAAGTATACATATTTTTATTGACATTGTCACTTTATTCTCTTTTTATATTATTTCCGGTTTTTTGCTTGAGTTCTTGCATTTGGATCGTCTGAAGCACTACACACATTTTTTGTAATCTATAAAAATAAATCTTTATTATTATTATAAATAATCTAGTTTTTTCACTTTGGGTATATGCGACAAATTATCTATTATAATAAATAAAATGAGGATCGCATGGATAATAAAAGAGTAATTATAGGATCTATAAAAGAAAATAGTAGTGAGGAAAATACATCTGAGAGCTTATTAAATTCAACAAAGAACATGGCAGAGGCAAGGTCGTATCAATTGCATCGTTTTAATGGGCAGAATTATCAACTTTGGAGGCGGCAGATGGAAATCTACATGACAGAAAATAAATTAAAACCGTACATATTGGGCACGATAGCACGACCAAGTACAGATAGTCAAGCATGGGATGATAAAGATGCTGAGGCACAGGCTTTTATAATGAGGGGCATTGAGCTAGAGCAACTCAAATATTTGACGGATTGTAATACATCGGCACAAATGTGGTCGCGTTTAAAAACTGTTCATGCAGAAAAGATGGAAATCTACATGACAGAAAATAAATTAAAACCGTACATATTGGGCACGATAGCACGACCAAGTACAGATAGTCAAGCATGGGATGATAAAGATGCTGAGGCACAGGCTTTTATAATGAGGGGCATTGAGCTAGAGCAACTCAAATATTTGACGGATTGTAATACATCGGCACAAATGTGGTCGCGTTTAAAAACTGTTCATGCAGAAAAGAGTGAACAATCAGCGCAAATTTTGTTAGAAAGATTTATAAATTGCAAAATGAAAGATGATGATAATATTGCCAATTTCATTGCAAACGTCACTTCTTTGGCGCAAAGGTTAAAGGACATGAAGTTAGAACAAAAAGAGCCTGTGGTAATTGCAAAAATTTTAAGCAGCTTGGCAGCTAAGTTTGACCACGTCAGAACTGCATGGTATGCTGTTCCTTGTGTTGAACTAAATATGGAGCGTTTAACAGATCATTTAGTAAATGAAGAGACATTAATTAATTTACGTTCAAATGAAGAAGGTGATTCTTTTAAAACGGCATACCTGTTAAATAAACACAAAAACAATAAAAAATTTAAATTATCAAACAAGAGAAATGGCAAATGCAATTATTGTCACAAATTAGGTCATTGGGCAAGAGAGTGTTTTAAAAGGCAAAGAGATCAACAGAAGACAACTACCAATAATTATAGCTCTTTAGCTGTAACAAAAGAATTAAGAACAAAAGATAATGAAGAAATGTCAAATTGCAGAAAATCACATTTATTTGTTTTACAATTAAATAATGCACGCAGCAAATTTGAAAATATATTTTACGTTGATTCAGGTGCCACTGATCACATGTGCTTCCAGAGGGAGCTATTCACACAATTTTCTGAATATAAGCAAGGAATGTGCCAAGTTCGAGTTGGTGATGGTCGCAAATTGAACGTTGTTGGTGTTGGTGATATTGATGTGCAGGTAAATGGTGATTGCGGTACAGAAGGTGTTGTGCACACAATAAAAGATGTTTTGTTAGTACCCGAACTGGATAGAAATTTTTTATCGGTGTTTAAGGCAACAGAAAAAGGTATGAAAATAGTATTTGAAGAAGGGGCTGATCGCGTTGTGTTTTTGAAAGATGGTGAAGTGATAGTTTCTGGTGTGCGAGATAATAAATTATATAAAATGAATTTAAAGCCAATTGTTAATGCGTCTATAAATGTGGCAACCGCAGAATCTATGATGATTTGGCACGAACGTTTCGGACATGTAAATTTTCAAACTTTACAGGAAATGTGTAGAAACAAAACAGTTTTAAACTTGAAAATTGAAAGTAATCCAAGCGAAATTCCTTTTTGCGATGGGTGTGCTTATGGAAAGCAACACCGACAGAGTTTTTTCAAATCAGGTGCAAAGCGAGCAAAATCCGCAGGTGAAACTTTTCTTGCAGATCTTTGTGGTAAGATGAGTGTATCTTCTTTTGGGAAGTCAAATTATTTTTTGTTGTTGAAAGATGATTATTCCAGATATTGTTTTGTTTACTTTTTAAAAGACAAAACGCAAGTGTTAGCAAACTTGATGGAATTTTTTGCTGAAGTTCAATCAGACGGGCACGTAATTAAGAGACTTAGAACTGATGGCGGTTTAGAGTTCTGCAATAGTGATATTAAAAAGTTTTTATTAAAACACAATGTAAAACACGAAACAACTACCCCAAGAGCACCAGAACAAAATGATTTCATAGAAAGACAAAATCGTACCATCGTAGAAAGCGCAAAAGCAATGTTACACAAACGTGGATTGGAACTAAATCTTTGGGCAGAAGCAACAAGTACTGCAGTATACGTTAAAAATCGCACAGCTTGAGAAGTGTTAAATGGTCGTACACCATACGAATTATGGTTTGGTAGGAAACCCGCAGTTGAACACCTTAGAGCGTTTGGCTGCCAGGCTTATATTCACGTTCCCAAAGAACAGCGTTCAAAGTGGGATAAAAATTCGATAAAAGGAATTATGGTTGGCTACAACGATGATAGCAAGGCATACCGTGTATATGATCCAGTAGGTAAGAAAATATTAATACGAAGAGATGTTATATTTAATGAATATCAGCAAGAAGTGCACGACGTAATAGAAATCAAAAGAAAAACACAAGCATATAACAAAGAAGCTGACAAAAATGGTGATAAGTTCAAAAATGTATAAAAATCCTAGACAACCAATTCTACGAAGTCCATACAGCACTAGAAGTACAACGAGCGTTCAACTTGAGTTGTGTATAGCCGAGCTCGAACCACTTTCTTTAGAAGATGCTTTGAATGATGCTGACTCAGGCGAATGGTTAGCAGCAATTCATGAAGAAATCGACTCATTACATAAGAACAAAACATGGAAATTAGTTCCGAGATCGTCAAACATGCACGTTTTATCAAATCAGTGGGTTTCAAGCGTAAGTACAAAGCAAATGGAGAAATTGATAAATATAAAGCTAGACTGGTAGTACGCGGATGTTTTCAAAAACACGGCATTGATTATAATGAAATATATTCCCCTGTTGTACGGTACGAATCAGTACGAATAATTTTGTCCATAGCTGCAGCACAAAATATGCAGATTTTACAGTTTGACGTAAAAACGGCATTTTTGCATGGCCGTATTGAGGAAAATATTTTTATGGAACAGCCATATGGTTTCGAAAGCGACGATCGTGTTTGTCATTTACAAAAATGCTTATACGGTTTAAAACAAGCTTCACATCAGTGGAACAAAAGAATTGTTAGTTTTCTCATTAACTTTGGTTTTAAACAGTCCTGTGCAGACCAATCAATGCGTTTTTGTTTACACAACTACAACAACGACTGCTTACCTCGCTTTGTATGTAGATGATGGGCTGATTAGTGGAAATGACATTGATTTTATTCAGCGTTTACTTCACGCCCTGAATAGTGAATTTGAAATAACACACAGCGAAGCAGAGTTTTTTGTTGGTTTTCAAATTAGTATTGACAAAAATAAACAGAAGCTGAAAATTTTTCAAAACGTGTATACATAGAAAATTCTTAAACGTTTTAATTTTTCGAATTGTTCTACAGCACAGACACCAGCAGAACCTTGCATACAACTTTTACAGCTAAAAGAAAAAACTGAAGCAAATTTTCCATATCGCAAGGCAATCGGTTCACTGACGTATCTAACGGATTGTACTCGTCCAGATATTGCATTTATTGTTGGCATGCTAAGCAGTCTGTGACTCAGACTGAGCTGGCGATGTTAATAAAAGACGTAGTACTACAGGATGGATTTGTTTTATGAACGGCGGACCTACTGCTTGGTGTTCCAAGAAACAGTCAGTTACAGCCACATCCACCACAGAAGCAGAATTTATATCATTATGCGCGGCAACAAAAGCTGTTAAATTATTTAGAAAAATATTAGCTGACATAAATTTGAGACAAACAACAATACCTATCAAATGCGATAATCAGAGAGCAATTACTCTTGTAAGAAATCCTGAATCGTCTAAACGAACGAAACATATCGACATTCAATACTTCTATACGTGCGATGCTCAACGTGAAGGAGATATCGATGTACAATACATAGAAACGTCCAAACAACTTGCACGCGTTCTTACAAAAGCACTTACAAAAGATAAGTTTAATAATTTAATTAAATTTTATGGTTTTGAAGATTAATACAACTTAAGAACAGAATTATTTATTTGAAATATAATTTTAAGAAAACGAGAGGGAGTGTTGAAAGTAACGTTTTCTTAAATAAAATATTAAATGAATTTGGTAGCATTAATTCGAACTTAAGTATACATATTTTTATTGACATTGTCATTTTATGCTCTTTTTATATTATTTCCGGTTTTTTGCTTGAGGTCTTGCATTTGGATAGTCTGAAGCACTACACACATTTTTTGTAATCTATAAAAATAAATCTCTATTATTATTATAAATAATCTAGTTTTTTTTTAACTTTGGGTATATGCGACAAATTATCTAT
Source organism: Thecocarcelia acutangulata (assembly GCA_914767995.1). Classification (NCBI taxonomy): domain Eukaryota; kingdom Metazoa; phylum Arthropoda; class Insecta; order Diptera; family Tachinidae; genus Thecocarcelia; species Thecocarcelia acutangulata. Next base: position 62,665,152 of record OU612096.1, on the reverse strand, counting down.
TATCCTCAACACTTATGTTTATTGTTAGTTTGTAAAAAAACGAAATTATACCGGAATAGGAAGAGTTTTGTTTTGCATCATGTGTACACGTGTTTTTTTTATTATTTCATTTATTTACTGCCGTTTGTTTTTTCTCTATTTGTTATTATTAATTTCTTTTTTATGTTCCTCCTATGTATTTTATTACCTTACGGTGTGCGCGGTGTTGAACTAGTTTTTGTTAGTCTGAGCAGTGCCGAAGGTATATACACTGGGCATTGATCAGTTTTAACTAATTTAATTTCAAGATTTTAAATGCTGTGGTAATGCTTGCTTTGGTCGTTCCGTGTGTTAAGTTCACAAACATTACTCCCTTCTCCTCCTTCTCATAATCTATTTTCCTAGTTCCACCACAATGCACTAAATATGTAGGGGCTGTCCCCTGAGTACTGGTCAGAGAAAAAAAAAAAAAAAATTCACAGCACTCTCGCATGAGTGTTTTTTCTGAATCATGATATTATTTAACAGTATTTTGTTGGATTTGTTACTTTTTGAGGGCAACGAGAAAGCTTATCAAATATTGTATTAATTGTGTGTTTGAATGCATTTCATGAAGTCTACAAAGAGTGTTTTTTGTTGTCAGTCAGAGTCTAGCTTTGATAGTGAACGGGCGTATTTGTTTTTAATCGGAGTGCTATGAAAAAAAAGCAACGGTATAAGTAGAAAACCGCAATAAGTGGAAGAGTGAATTTATAAAAAAGAAAACCTTTGTGACAATTATTTTTATATACTTTTAAAGTAAAAAAATATAAATAAAAAAAAAAAACAAAATTGCATGAGTGTACCTAGTAGATGCAATTCTGAGAGGGAGCTTAGCTCCACTAGAAAAAACCTCTGGATTTCTGAGGTAGAATCTTTAAAAAAGTCATTGGATAATCTCTTGTCTCTAAGAGATAAAAAACGCACGCGTTCGTGTTCGCCAAACATTGCTGTTACAACAGAAGACCAACCATCCACCAGTTCAGTAATTGCAGATAAGCCGAAAACACAAGTAGGCATGGACAGTTATGTAACCGTGGTTAAACGTAAGCGAAGCCCCAAATCCGCTCAAATATCATCAAATCCGAAAATTTCCAAAGATGATAATAGGACTACGGCTACGGATAGTAATAGGTTTGCTATCCTTCAGACTGACGAGCCAACTTCATAAAAAAAAAACATTTAAACCGCCACCAATATACTTGAGAGTACCTACATCTAATGAGCTGGTAAAAGCACTTATTACGGCAATTGGTAAAGACACCTTTAACGTAACATCAGTGAAGCACGGACAAATAAGTGAAACAAAAATTCAAGTCAACTGCGAAAATGATTACCGAAAACTCTCTGCCGCTCTGGAAAAAGAGAAAAGATCTTTTTATACTTATCAACTTAAAAGTGCTAAAGGCCTTCAGGTTGTTATAAAAGGTATTGACCCTTATGTAGACAAGGATGAGGTTAAGACTGCACTGCTAGATAAAGGCTTTAAAATAAAAAATGTGGTAAATATGCGGAACCGTGAAAAGATGCCTCAACCTATGTTTAGGGTTGAACTGGAACCAGGGGTGTTATTCTCAAAAAGAATGAAACTCACCCAATTTATAACCTCAAATTTCTTCTTCATCACAGGGTTACCGTTGAGGAGCCGCACAAGCGTTTAGGCCCATTCAATGCCTAAACTGCCAGGAATTCGGTCATACTAAGGCCTATTGTAAGTTGCCCGCAGTTTGCGTTGTGTGTGGTGAACTGCACGGCACATCACAGTGCAAGAAGCCAAAAACTGATTCAAGTGCTAAAAAATGCAGTAACTGTGGAGGCAACCATACTGCAAATTACAGGGGCTGCCCTGTCTATATCCACTTTAAGCAGTCAATGATAAATAAGCCATCAATTACCTTTAAGCAACCCCAGCAGTCAAACATCATTTCTGCAAACAATTTTCCCCAGGTAGGCCGGTCAACAAGCAACATAACCATGCAAACCCCCAAACAAGTTTCATATGCCAATGTGGTCAAAACCGATACACAAAACTTGAATCAGGAGACCAAGTCCCAAAATTCCGATCAAAATTTTAACAATCTTGAGGCAACTCTGCAGACTCTTGTTCAATCCATAAACACATTTACGGTTTCTATGACGAACATGATGCAGGAAATGCTGAAAATGCAATCCACTATTTTGCAGGCAATTTTAACAAAATGAATTGGTTAAAAATATGTTTCTGGAACGCAAACGGCATCCGCCAACACAAAAATGAACTTGAACACTTCCTTATGGAAAAACAAATCGACATAATGCTGGTTGCTGAAACTCACTTGACAAGCAACAGTTATTTCAAAATTAATGGCTACACACTGTACGACACTAAAGATCCCCGTGGAAGGTCTTGTGGAGGCTCAGCAATTCTAATAAAAGATAGAGTTAAGCACTATTTTCTACATGAGACACGTGAGGAGTATCTCCAAGCAACAAATATATGCATTGAACATCTTAATGGAAAAATAGTTATATCATCAATTTACTCACCGCCCCGATTTTCAATAACAGAAAATCAGTATTCACATTTTTTCAACACACTTGGGCCTCGATTTTTAGCAGCTGGTGACTATAACGCCAAGCACACTTTTTGGGGATCACGTTTAATTTTTCCGAAAGGCCGTGTGTTGTTCGAAACAGTTTCCAAACTGGGCTTAGATGTGATTTCAAGCGGACATCCCACTTATTGGCCCTCAGACCGACGAAAGATCCCAGATGTTATAGATTTTGGAGTTGCAAAAAATTTTCCTTTAGAAGGGATGCAAGTAGTCTTCATTAGATTTGTCATCGGACCACTCACCCACTATAATATCCGTTTCGTTCCCCCAGGAGGTTGGCTCCCCGTTTAGTGACTTGACGTTCGCCATCACTAGAGTTAATTGGCTAAAATATAAGAAATATTTGAGTACTCATTGTACAGAAAATATTGCCTTGAGAACCCCTGAGGATCTTGATATATCAATTAAAGTTTTTTCTGAAGACCTTAAACTGGCCGTACAACATGCTACCACTAGCCATACAAGATCCAGAAATGCGAGCAATAGAACGTATTCGTCTGAAATAGAGCAACTTCTGTCAGAAAAAAAGAAGAGTTAGAAGAGAGTGGCAACTTCGAAGGTCTCCCCAGCTTAAAAGCAGGCTACGGGAGAGCATAACTCAATTAAGAAATCTGCTTGAAATCCAAAGAATGGCTTCCTTCAAAAATTATCTAGAAGGTCTTGATGGTAGCCCGCAAACCGACTATTCTTTATGGAAAGCGACAAAAGGTCTGAAAAGACCTGTAAAAGGTAAGCCACCTTTGCGAACTTCAGCTGGCGATTGGGCAAGAAGCGATTCTGAAAAAGGGATGGTGTATGTTAATCATTTGAAAAACGTTTTTATTGCAAATGATACAGTGGATGATGTTGCTGAATTTCCGTCATATGCCTTTAGACCGCCTGTGCCTTTGAGACTTGGTTTTCAAGATGTCGAAAACGTTATAAATAAAGTAAACTCAAAAAAAGCTCCAGGTTTTGATAAAACTACTGGCAAAATGCTTGTACAATTACCTCGTGTTGCTAGAAGAATTCTTTTTATTTTTAACGCTATTTTATGTCTCGAGTATTATCCTGCAGAGTGGAAGGTGTCTATGGTTACTATGATACCCAAGCCAGGGAAGGATCCCACTAAAGTAGAGTCATATAGACCAATAAGTCTACTGCCAACAATTTCAAAACTTTTCGAAAAATTGTTAATGGCGAAGTTGACTTCAATATTGAATGATGTAGGATGCATCCCTGATCATCAATTTGGTTTTCGGGCTAAACACAGCACCATAGAACAAACGCATAGACTAGTTAATGTTATAAGAAAGACTTTTGAGGACAAAAAGTATTGCTCAGCTCTATTCATTAATGTTTCCCAAGCTTTTGATAAAGTGTGGCACGAGGGATTAATGCACAAAATGAAGCTGAACTTGCCTGCAAACACTCATAAGCTTCTGGAAAGCTATTTATGCGGCCGGAAGTTTGTTATCAGATAAGGCGACTTTATAAGCCCAACTCAGCCAATCGAGGCAGGAGTTCCCCAAGGTAGCATTCTGGGACCCACTTTATATATAATTTACACTTCTGACATGCCAACCAGATGTGGTATTCACACTTCAACTTTTGCAGATGACACAGCATTCTGCAGCGTACATGAAAACCATCAAGTAGCTTCGCGAAATTTGCAGGAGTATATTTCAATATTGGAGATGAAAAGTGTACTCACGTTACATTCACACCGCGTAGACAAACATGTTCAGCTATCCAAATTAACAATTTACCTATTCCGCAGCAAAGTGAAGTCAAGTACCTTGGTATTCATCTCGACCGTAGGTTAACGTGGAAGTCTCACATTGACACGAAAGTCACTCAGTTGAAATTAAAAGCAGCGCAATTAAATTGGCTTATGGGCAGAAATTCTACATTGAAATTAGATTGCAAACTTGTGTTATACAACGCAATACTAAAGCCTATATGGCGCTACGGAATTCAATTATGGGGCACCGCCTCAGCGCCAAACATTGAAAAAATTCAAAGGCGACAAAACAAAATTCTTCGAACAATTACTGTAGCACCACGGTACGTAAAAAACTCCCGAATTCACAAGGATCTGTGTGTTCCACTGGTAAAAGATGAGTTTTCAAAGCATGCGACAAGGTATATCAGCAAATTGGAACTTCACCCAAACCCTCTTGCACGAAACATACTTAATTTTAGTGGTCACACTCGGTTGAGAAGAAGGGATACCGTTGCCACCACAGAGCGTTAAGTAGGTGATTCTACCGATATAATTGGCGCAAAATAAAACTTTTTGTCTAGCATTGGCTGGACTTAGTTAATTTATTGTATTTAGTATTAAGATTTGAATACTTATTGTTAGTTCACATTGTGAAGATTCAATAAATAAATAAAAGCTAAAAAAGTATTTTGTGATTTTCTATATATTCTTGAAGTTGATTCTTTACAATTTTTTCCTGAATTTTTTTCACATGTTTTTAGGCTTTTTATATTGGTGATATAACTGATTCTTTCTAGTTGTTTGAAAATATTTCGCTTTCAAGCGATTTGACCAGTTTTTGAGTTCGTATTTAAATGTTATTTAGCTTTAAATTTTATTTAAATAGAAAATGAATTTTTCACTACAAATATGAATCAAACTTAAATGCACAAACTTCTTTATTTAAATTTGTCTCATATGGCTATTGCCTGTAGAAGATATTTGAAAATTAGGTGCTAATTTTGCTCTAAACAACAGCTGAATATGATAATTAATTAAAAATAACATCGTATGAAATAAAATTATTAAGTTTTTCTAAGCCGTTAATAAATTTAATATTTTTCTTTAAGAATTTTTTTATTCTTCCACTATTTAACAGTTGTTCTATGGAACACTTTCCATAATATTTTGAATTTAAATAAAGCTGTCACATTTTCATCGCATTTACATAAGAACAATTATTTAAGACTGATAAACTGAACTGGCATTTAAACCCAACTTTAATTTAAATGAAAATTACCTAACTTTGTATTTAAATACGGAGTCAAAAACTGGGCCTAAGTATTTTATTGCAAACTATGTCCCAATTATCTAATATTAATTTATTGTAGTCTGGCTTGTTTTTAACTTTAACTCTGTTAAATTTATTACACGAAATTTAAATTTACTGTCTATTACAGGTATATTATTTTTATATTGCACATGCTCAATGGAGTTATTAATTTTCTTAATACTGTTAATAAAATAATTGTTGAAATTTTCTGCTATTTGCAAACTATTATTATATTCCACATTTTTAAATATCCCATTTTTTATCACCGATCTGGGGTTTCCTAGGACGAGTTCTTTTAATTTTCTCTACATTTCTTTTTGATTATTTGTACTGTTTATTTTATTATTTATATAATTATATTTGTCATTTTAAATTTTTACTTTATATGCATTTCTTATTATTTTATAATCGTTCCATGCTTCATTTGTATTTTCATTCATTGTGCTCTGGTATTTGAAAAACTTTTTCTTTTCATGTTTTTTAGATCAGTCAGAGTGTAGCTTTGATAGTGAACGGACGTATTTGTTTTTGATCGGAGTGATACAAAAAAAAAAAAGATAACGGTATAGGTAGAAAACCGCAATAAGTGAAGAGTGAATTAATACAAAATAAAAACTTTGTGACAATTATTTTTATATACTTTTAAAGCAACAAAAATATAAATAAAAAAAAAATGCATGAGTGTACCCAGTAGGTGCAATTCTGAAAGAGAGCTTAGCTCCACTAAAAAAAACCTCTGGATTTCTGAAGAGGAATCATTGAAAAAATCATTGGACAATCTCCTGTCTCTAAGAGATAAAAAACGCACGCGTTCGTGCTCGCCAAACATTATTGTTACAACAGACGACAAACCATCTTCCAGTCTAGTTATTGTTGATAAACCGAAAACGCAAGTGGGTATGGATAGGTATGTAGCCGTGGTTAAACGGTAGCGAAGCCCCAAATCTGCTCAAATGTCATCTCAGTCCAAAGATGATAAGACCACCACGACAATGGATAGTAATAGGTTTGCTATCCTTCAGACCGATGAACCAGCAATGCCTAGAAAAACTTTTAAGCCGCCACCAATATATTTGCGAGAGCCTACCTCTAGTGAGTTGGTAAAACAACTTATTACGGCAATCGGCAAAGACACTTTTAATGTAACATCGGTTAAGCACGGCAGCATCAATGAAACCAAAATCCAGGTAAACAGTGAAAATGAATACCGAAAGTTGTCTGACGTCCTGGAGAAGGAGAAAAGATTGTTTTACACTTATCAGCTTAAAAGTGCCAAAGGTATTCAGGTCGTTATAAAAGGGATTGACCCTTTTGTAGATACGAATGATGTCAAAACCGGCCTAGAGGACAATGGCTTCAAAATTAAAAATGTGGTTAATATTAGAAACCGTGAAAAAATTCCTCAACCCATGTTTAGGGTTGACTTGGAACCTAGAGATGTTGGCTTAAAAAAGAATGAAGTGCATCCCATTTATAACCTCAAATATCTTTTGCATCGTAAGGTTACCGTTGAGGAGCCTCATAAGCGTTTAGGGCCTGTTCAATGCCTAAACCGCCAAGAATTTGGCCATACTAAGGCCTATTGTAAGTTGCCCGCAGTTTGCGTTGTGTATGGTGAACTTCACGGTACATCACCGTGCAAAAAACCTAAGACTGACTCGAGCGTTAAAAAATGCAGTAATTGTGGAGGTAACCATACTGCAAACTACAGGGGTTGCCCTGTCTATACTCACTTCAAGAGGTCAATGACAAATAGGCCATCAATTTTAAATATGCCACCCCAGCAGACAAACACCATTTCTACAAGCAATTTTCCCCAGGTACGCCAGACAACCAGCCATATAAACGTGCAAAACCCCCAACAAATTTCTTATGCGAATGTGGTAAAATCCGATAAACCAAACTTGAATCAGGAGCCCAAGACTCAAACCTCCGACCAAAATTTTAGCAATCTTGAGGCAACTCTGCAGACTCTTGTTCAATCTATAAATACATTTACGGTTTCCATGACAAACATGATGCAGGAAATGCAATCCACTATTTTGCAGGCAATTTTAAACAAATGAATTGGTTTCAAATATGTTTCTGGAACGCAAACGGCATCCGCCAACACAAAAATGAACTTGAGCACTTCCTTATGGAAAAGCAAATCGATATAATGTTGATTGCTGAAACCCATTTGACTACCAACAGTTTTTTCAAAATTAATGGCTACATACTGTACGACACAAAAGATCGCCGCGGAAGATCTTCCAGAATTAAGCACTTTTTAATGAACGAGACACGTGAGGAGTATCTCCAAGCAACTAATATATGCATTGAATATTTTCATGAAAAAATCGTTATTTCCTCGATTTACTCACCGCACCGATTTTCAGTAACAGAAAGCCAATGTTCAAATTTTTTCAATTCACTTGGGCCTGGATTTTTAGCGGCTGGCGATTATAACGCTAAACACACTTTTTGGGGATCACGATTAATTTCCTCGAAAGACCGTGTGCTTTTTGACACCGTTTCCAAAATGGGCTTAGATTTGGTTTCAATCGCACACCCCACTTATTGGCCGTCAGACCGACGAAAGATCCCAGATGTTATAGATTTTGGAGTTGCGAAAAATTTTCCTTTAGAGTGGATGCAAGTGGAACCTCCATTAGACTTGTCATCAGATCACTCACCAACTATAGTTTCCGTTTCGTTCCCCCAGGGGGTTGGTTCCCCGTTTTGTGACTTGGCGTTGACTGTCACTCGAGTTAATTGGATAAAGTATAAAAAATATTTGAGTACACATTGCACGGAAAATATTGCCTTGAGAACGCCTGAGGATATTGATGTGTCGATTAACGAATTTTCTGAACACCTTAATCTAGCCGTACAACATGCCACCACTAGCCATATAAGATCCAGGAATGTGAGCAATAGAACATATTCGTTTGAAATTGAACAACTTCTAACAGAAAAAAGAAGAGTTAAAAGACAGTGGCAACTTCGCAGGTCTCCCCAGCTTAAATGCAGGCTACGAGAGTGCATAACTCAGTTAAGAAATCTGCTTGAAATCCAAAGAATGGCTTCCCTTAAAAATTATCTCGAAGGTCTTGATGGTACCCCTCAATCCGACTATTCTCTATGGAAAGCGACAATAGGTCTGAAAAGACCCGTAATAGGTAAGCCACCTTTGCGAACTTCAACTGGAGATTGGGCAAGAAGCGATTCTGAAAAGGGGATGTTGTATGTTAATCATTTGAGAAATGTTCTTACCACAAATGATACAGCCAATAATTCAGCTGAACTACCGTCATACGCTGTTAGACCGCCTATGTCTTTGAGACTTAGTTTTCAAGATGTTGAAAATGCTATTCGTAACACAAACCCCAGGAAAGCTCCAGGTATTGATAAAATTACTGGTAAAATGCTTGAGCAGCTACCTCGTGTAGCTCGTAGAATTCTTCTTTTTATTTTTAACGCTATTTTATGTCTCGAGTATTATCCTGCAGAGTGGAAGGTGTCCATGATTACTATGATACCTAAACCAGGGAAGGATCCCACTAAGGTAGAATCATACAGACCAATAAGTCTACTGCCAACAATTTCAAAACTGTTTGAAAAGTTGTTAATGGCAAAGTAGAGTCCAATGTTGAACAGTGTGGGATGCATCCCTGATCATCAATTTGGCTTTCGGGCTAAACACAGCACCATATAACAAACGCACAGACTAGTCAATGTCATAAGACAGACCTTTGAGGAGAAGAAGTATTGCTCAGCTCTATTCATTGACATTCTCAAGCTTTTGATAAAGTGTGGCACGAGGGCTTGATGCTCAAAATAAAGTTAAATTTGCCTGCAAACAAGCACACAAGCTTCTGGAAAGCTACTTATACGACCGGAAGTTTGTTATCAGAGAAGGCGACTTTATAAGCCCAACTCAACCAATCGAGGCAGGAGTTCCCCAAGGTAGCATACTGGGGCCTACTTTATACTTGATTTACGCCTCTGACATGCCAACGAGAGCCGGAATCCACACTTCAACTTTTGCAGATGACACAGCATTCTGCAGCGTACATGAAAACCATCAAGTAGCTTTGCGAAATTTGCAGGAGTATATTTCAATATTAGAAAAATTGTTAAAACTTTGGAAAATTAAAGTTAATGAACAAAAATGTACTCACGTTACATTCACATTGCGTAAACAAACAAGCTCAGCCATCCAAATTAACAATTCACCTATTCCGCAGCAAAATGAAGTCAAGTACCTTGGTATTCATCTCGACCGTAGGTTAACGTGGAAGTCTCACATAGATGCGAAAGTTACTCAGTTAAAGTTAAAAGCAGCGCAACTGAATTGGCTTATGGGCAGAAATTCGACATTGAAGCTGGATTGCAAACTTTTATTATACAACGCAATTCTAAAGCCTATATGGTAATATGGAATGCAACTATGGGGCACCGCCTCCACTTCAAACGTTGAAAAAATGCAAAGGCGACAAAACAAAATTCTTCGAACAATTGCCGCAGCTCCATGGTACGTAAAAAACTCACGCAAAAGACGAACTTTCAAAGTACGCAACAAGGTATATCAGTAAATTGGAACTTCATCCAAATCGTCTTGCACGCAATATACTTAATTTTGAAGGCCACTCTCGGTTGAGAAGGAGCGATGCCCTTGCCACCATCAGAACGTTAAATAGGTGATTTTACCGATACTGACCATGCAAAATAAAAAATTTGTGTCTAGCATTGGCTGGACTTAATTAATTTTATGTATTTAGTTTTAAGATTTGAATACTTATTGTTAGTTCACTTTGTGAAGATTCAATAAATAAATGAATGGCAAAAAAAAAAAAATGTTTTTTAGATCATTGCTGAACCATTTATTGTCATGCTTTTCATTTATTTTCTTTTTGGCAGTAGTGTTTTGTCTTTCGTTCTGTACAAACGTGTTTTTCATTGTTGTCCGTGTTTTCTATACCTACATATACTTATGTTTATTATTAATTTGTAAAAAACAAAATTTTACCGGAATAGGTACAGTTTTGTATCATGTGTGTACGTGTTTTTTTTTATTATTTTTTTATTGTCGTTTTTTTTTCTATTTGTTATTATTAATTTCTTTTTTATGTTCCTCCTATGTATTTTATTATCTTACGGTGTGCGCGGTGTTGATCTAATTTTTGTTAGTCTGAGCAGTGTCGAAGGTATATACATTGGGCACTGATCAGTTTTAACTAAATTAATTTCAATATTCTAAATGCTGTGATATTGTTTGCTTTGGAATTCTTTGTTATTCTGGTATATTCACTAATTATTTGTTTTATACCATTATCATTAAGAACACTTTCTATTTTAGCTTTATAAAAGCCTTTTAACCAGACTATATTAAAATCTCTTACTACTATTATTTCACCATTTTCTTCACATAATTTTTCTACTATTTTTTGAAAATCGTTACAAAATTCCGCCTTTTAGCTCTGATCTGTATACTATTACTAGTATAAAAGTTATTTTTTCATATTTTGCTCTGTAAGCACTAATCCAGTATTTTGGTTCTTTCACATATTCCCCTATTTTATTTATGCTCCATTGTATTTTAAAATATGCAATTACACCACTTGTTTTGGGTGAGTTGGATAATGCGTTAAAATGGTTCTACTGCTTTACTAGAAACTCCACTGCATCTGTTAAATGAGTTTTAAACAGAATTATAAAATCGGGTTTATCTCGGCTATTGTCCCTAATTGAACAAAATTATTAAGGAGTCCTTGAATGTTTGTATATATACCATGTATTTATTTTTTAGTTTGCTTTGGTTGTTAGGCTGAAATGCCTATGTTTCTCTTTTTAAGATTAATTTTATTTTGGTACACCGGGCATTCTCTATTGTTGGTAACGGATTTTCATCTAGCCCTAAATTTAGCCTTCTATTTTCTCTGATGCAGTTGACACACTTAGCTATTACTTCTTTTCTACATTCACTACTTTTGTGTTTTCCATGACATTTGTAACATATTTCCACATTTCTGCATTCAGACGCTTTATGGTTATAGGCCTGACTCTTAAAGCCCTGTAATATATTTGTTCCATCAAAGACTCTGCATCTGTCCCATCCAACATTAATTTTCTGACTTTACATAATTCTATAATTCTTATTTTGGTATTATATATTGTTTTATTATACATACCTTTTAGTTTCAAAAATTTTCATTATTTCAATATGACTATTTTCTAGAATTTTATTTTGTCTTTTCATTTTTTCAGTTAATTCAGTTTCCGATACTTTAAAGTTCATGTCTGATACGATTATTAGCATGTCGGTTTGTTTTGGAGCCGTTATTTCGTAGTTTTCACTCAGTTCATTCTGTTTCATTTTTTTTTCTTTCATCGACATTTTTACTTTGAATTACTAGTGTTCCAATTTTTCTATTCTCTACGCTAGTTTTTTTAAAATTCACGGGATTTATTTTCTGATTTAATTCAGCTTTTGTTTTAACTACACTTTGTTTCTCTTAATAGGACATTTTTGACACATCTTTCATCTCTATGGATTTTGCAGTTTGTGCACATGTTAGGTGTGTTCATTTACTAGCAAAAATTAGCAACGAGAGAGTAAAATTTTTCAAAATTACTCTCAAAAGTGTGAAAAAGTAAATGAAGACTTTACTAGCAAAAATTTGAAAGTTAAGAGTAGTGTTATTGTGTATAACTACCCTTATATCTTTTGGACAAATTATACATATAAAAATAATGTGATTATGGTCTTTTATATTCAGCATTGTCTTGACTGGTATTTTTCTAGTACGGCTTGTAATAGAATAATGAAAAGTTTTACAATTTGATTACGCTAAGCACTATAAAGGTGATTAGCTACTTTTGAATAAAATATCAATTTTTAATTAGCATCCCATACAAGTTTCAATTCGTAACTGAGCCGATTGCTGTGCAAATCAAGGCAGTTGCCGAGTTGGTTGAAGCAAAATCAAAAGATTTTAATTTTTTCAAATCGACTTGTAATTCCCTCAATTCCATTGTACTATGTGTGTTCGAGTCTCCTTATCAGCTGTCATAATTTATATTTATAGTGCTTTTGCAAAGAGAACGTTATATATTTTTGAAATTGCCTTTAATTTCATTGAATCTGATAGTTGAATGAAAATCTTTCAATTCAATTTATTAAGTATGCGTCCAAGAATCAATTCATTTGAAAGACTTAATAATTAAATTGAAACGTATATGGGCCGCTTTATACGTTATAACAACCTGCATACACATAGCATTTTTATTTCAAATTAATTTCAAAGTGTAAGTACCGTAATATTTATAATACTAAAAATAACAGCTGGTCTGTAAAATTTAAAGAAACAAAAAAAAAAAAAAAAAACATGTCAGATGTTAAAACCAGAAAAATATTTATATAATTAAAAATGGAAGGATCTAAGTGTCAATTTAATTGCTCCCCTAAAAGTTTTCAACATATTGAAGCAAGTAAATTTGCCAGAACATCCTTTGCCACTGATGTACAAGATACTGTGTTGCCTAAGTTACACAAAAATAAATTTGTTACCTTTTTAACACTGTTTAACGTTTTAAAAGTTTACATACACTTATAATTTCGTATATTTTCCGAAATAATTTTATTTTTAAGTTAATTTAGAAATATTTTTTTGTAAACATAAACCCAAAACAGCTGTTTGAATAATTATTGCAAATAAAAATTTTACTTGCAAAAACTTGCAAGAATTTTTCTGTCTCTCAATTTTTTACGCTCTCTCGTTGCTAATTTTTTGGGTTAATGAACGCTTTCTAGTAACAATTGTTACAAATTTGTACAAATTTTTAGTAAATGAACACACCTGTTATTTTCTTTTTGGCACCTGTATCATTGATCGCTTTCTTTATTTCATTGCACATCTTTGTATTATTTTTTTCTATTGCTTCATACATACTTATTTTCCATTTCGCTTACATTTCCAAATAAATTTTTCACAGCATCTAAATTTTTTTTACACACTGCTTGTATTTTATCAATTTTTTTAAATCTTTCATCATATCGTTTTTCGATTCGTTTTCATTTTATTTTAATGAACTTTTAAACTCATTGTTATACTCAACTAATACCTGTTTATTTTTATTCACACCTTCTTGGATGTCTTAACACTATAGCTGCAAAACTATCGATAGTCGTTCCCATCGATATTTTCGATTCAAGAAAAACTATCGATACTATCGTTAAGCGCTACTTTTGGCTATGAATCTGTAACTCAAGTGGAAGTTAGTAAACATATTTATATAGGTACATATCAGAGATCTGCGCCGGTACACCGCAACCATATGTATACCGGTTGTTGACCCAATCATTTTCAAATCCCAGTATTTTAAACACTCTTAAAAATTTATGCGGTGGTATTTATACCTGTCGTTCGTTTGCGAAATCAGGATACATCAAAAATGTATCCAATCACTTTCGTATCTTTTAAGAGTAAAAGAAACGACCAGAAAAATAGTGTTGTTGTTACTAGCACTTAGTAAGGAAACATTTTGAGTATTTGCTATTTTCGTTCCTAATCGTTTTCTTAGTCTAAGCTCAGACACAGCGATTTTAATTGCCGAACTTTTTAGCAATTTTCTTTTGGAATTGCTTTCTTGTCCACACACAAAAACTTTTTTCGGCAATTCTTGAGCAATTCTCTACCTCTTGTTTCATGCAATTTACATTGTATATGCACATACACACATGAGAGAAAAGTAAGGAGTTGCTGAGAATTGCCGTGTATCGGCAATTCTTTTTCCCTTCTTATTCCCCTCACCGAAAGCTTCTATAAAGTCAAGAATTGCCGAACTAAAGTTGCTGTGTGTGACTGGCACTTAATAATACAGACATGACGTCATCACAAAATCAACTTGCGTCACCTTTTATTTAACATTAACTAGAATTGCGGCTGCCAGATTTAATGATTTACACCCATTTTGACAATTTTGAAAGTAACATACTGAATAATAATTTTAAGTGTGTTTTTGCCCAATAATAATTACATAAATTAAAAATTATGTTTACCTGTTATTATATATCGAGAAAAAAAGGACACATAATGCTTTCGGAAAAACTTAACGGATACAATATATTTCAAACTTAGAAATTAAATTAGAGTTAAAACTAACAAAAATCTTCATTATGTATTAATAATACAAAAAAGTGACAATAAAATAAAAAACTAAAATCGTTTTACATATATTTGTACCATTTTAAAATGCATGTTCGGAACATTTTTTTTTTAGAAATTAATTTTAAAATAAAAAGCCATTCCAATGATTTTGGCTCTAATCTGTTCCGCTTTTCAGTAAGTATATTACCCGCTAGTGAAAAAGCACGTTCTGAAGCAGCACTGCTTACCGGTATTGAATATACTTGCAAAGCGAGTTTGCATAAGCGGGGATTTTGTATCAACCACTGTATTAAATCAAAGTCATCGGTCATACTTAGCACTTCTCTGCCATATTTTTTCACTTCATCGTTAATAGATTCTGTGAATGCATTTACAGATTTATTTAGCCAGTTAAAAAAAAAGAAATTGGTTATCTTGGTTGTTAGAAACTATTGGCGGACCTTGCGAAATATTTTATTCACATGAAAAAATGCAGGTGGCAGAGACAGTGATGTTTTCGGGGTTCTGAGATAAGAAGTAGTTGGTGAGCCTTCACTTAGCGATGATCAGCGCTGTCAACTTTGAAATTTCTAAACGCACCAAAATGAGGAAGAATCGCGTTATTTCAACAAAAACGCAACGAATTTTGAAACTCCATCTTTAAAAACCAATTTTGTATTATAAAAAGAATAATATTTTTATATTACAAACCACGATAATGAAACAGCCTTTCAAGCGACTATTACGCAATCAAACTGGGCCTTCTTTGATCAAAAGTTATTGATCGCGGCAATTATTGTTATAATTACAAATAAAAATATTTCTTGGCTTTAGCCAGGATTGAACTCGAGCTAGACGAATGATACCAACCCATCATCATATAATATTAGAAATAAAGTTCGACTATTTAACATTAATACATACATATATATCTCACAGCACAGAGAATGTCAACATACATACATACGTACGTTGATACATAATAAAAAATAACTGGTTGTTCAGTGACAGCAAACTGCAGTACAAACAACTGGGATTATAACAAATTGCATATGTGATCAATATGAGACAAATATAGACGAAAAAATAAATAAGTGCACAGTGGCTGAGTTGGTTAAGCAGCCGTATTAAAAATACATCATGGTTACATGGTACTGAGTTCGAATCCTAGTGGGTGCTGATGAACAGTGTAGCGACTGTGTCCCCCAGCTTTAGTGTATTCAATTATTTTTTCCTGTCTTCTTTGATCAAGAATTATTGATCGCGGCAATTATTGTTATAATTATAAATAAAAATATTTCTTGGTTTTAGCCAGGATTGAACTCGAGCTAGACGAATGATACCATATTAGAAATATTAAAATAAAGTTCGACTATTTAACATTAATACATACATCTTTACGTATTTTTATTCCCTTATAAAACATATAATACTGTACGTTAAAATGACACTTGACTTGTCGATTATTATTTTTCTTGAAAAACACAATGTTGGGAAAATTTAAAAACAAAAAATATTATTATTTTTATTACATAAATTAATTGAAACATTACATTTTATATAAACTGAATATATTAATTTTGAAAGAAAAATATAAATAACAATTATGTTAGTGATGAACTCTCAATCAAACGAATACAATGAAAATCGTTATTTGAATAATAACAATTTTTCTAGATTAGTAACCCTATTACTTTTTCTCAATTTCATTAATATACTACATATTATATATTCATTATTTATTAAGAAGATAAATCCAAGAACTGTTTGTAAAAAATATGTTATTTTATGTAATAAGAATAATTTTTTAAATTTGTTTTTCGGTTTTCGAATATTAATTTTTATTCATCACTATTCAAAAAATTACAACTGAACATAACGGCGTTGCCATGACAAAACAATTAAATTTAAAAGTTAACGTACTGTTTTTGCATAAAAATTTTTAACAAATGTATGGTAGTGCTGTGTTTGGTAACTAACGTATGCGTTAAAACTCAAGTAAGATTTTTTTTTGGATATGGCCCATAACTTTTAAATAATTTTCTTTTTTTTTTTTGCTAAACACTGAGCTGCAACGTCACCTGTATGCAAAGAGAACATAGTTTTTCAAGTTACAGCCGACATTTAGCCGCAGCCGCCAGATATAAGTTGGCATATTTAACTAACATTTTTTATATAAAAAAAACACTTTTTTTTTTAGATAAAAGTAATAAATGATATAATACACTTTACTTTGATATATAATTAGATTTATATAATATATTTTCATTTGTAAATTACGCTACAACTATTAAAATTTAAAAGCGGCTAAGAACTTGCCAGAATAAATGGCCAGAAACTTTATGTCGGCTACATGTAACAGGCTTCGTATATACGTTCAAAAATTGTCGATAGTATCACTATCGAACAAAAACAATCGAGAGTTAGCTAAAAATAAAACTATCGATATTATCGATTGTTTTTGCAGCTCTACTTAACAAAAGATCAACATTATTTATATATAACATGCAATCATCACAAATATAACGCACAAAGCTGTCTCCATCTATAATTTTTGAGGAATAATTATCTATTCCGGCGCATTTTTTTGTGTAATGGTACACTTTCCACCTCTTATTGCTGATCTGCATTTACTGCATTCAGCCATTATTTAAATTTTTACCAAAAATTTTATTTTCCAATTACAAATATAAAAAAGTTGGTTCTTTATTTTGTATTTTTAGTTAGTCTCTATCTATTATGAATACTTTTTTTTTTTAATTTTATTTAAATTTTTGCACAATCTTTTTATTTAGCTTTTAACTCAATTAGTGTTGCACACATATTAAAAAACGTAACCAAGAACTGGTCATCAGGATAGCGCCATTTGCGATAATTTCAATATATTTAGCTTTTTATTGCTAGTTTATGATATTTTGAAAATTTTTAAATAAAATTGATAATGTGCGTGGTTCCGCCTTTATTTGAAATTACCTCGAAAACGCGATTCAGATTGGAATTATAAAGACTTCCAATCTAAGCCAACGAAATGGTCGAGCAAGCTGTCTATCGCAGGGTAGCGCCAAATTTGATAAGAAAAGATAGCGCTGGTTTTATCCAAAATAAAATTCACCGAAATGATTTTTCTTAAATAAATTTATTTGGGATACAAGTGGTACGGAGTACTTCACTTGTGACAATCAGTTAAGCAACTAACTCGATCTCTAGTTACATTAAACTTCAGTACGCATATTCAAACGAATGCAGCGAATTCAAATAACTGAAGACGAGAATAGTCTCAGAGAAATAACTTAAAATTAAAGTATAAATTCCAGTATAGTACATGATATGTTAATAAGGGCAGAAAATAAAATGTGCATATTTTAGTGTAACCTCTAGACTTAAACATTCCGCCCCTCTTGCGGTTACGCAACATGAGCAGTTAAAAATAATAATATAAGGCGAATTGATAATAATTACAAATACAGATACAAAATTCATGAGATATATTACAACTGGAAAAGATAAACTAAAAATGTTGAGATACTTCAGGTATCTGATGAGACAAATTACATATCTAACAGAGAGATACAACTTAGGACTCATGTGAGTCTTACTATTTCGAACCGGGCAGCTGAATCTTCCCAATTAATATCCAACCCACAAATGTGTCCTGAGTCATCGATGCTCGAGTAGAAGGTGGATTAATTGTTGATTTTACAATTGACGGGTATACATCAGCGCCAAGAACGATGTTGATGTCACGTGATGCGTAAAAATCCGGATCAGCTAAACGAAGGTTTTTATATGGTTCTGCTATTTGGATATCTAGACCCTTTGATCGAAGACGGAATGGCAAATGCTTTGTTACTTTTGCAGTTATGACAAACGTAAGTTCATTAGTGAAATGTGGCGTAAAAGAAAACTGGCAGAAGAAGAAGAGGAATCCCTGGTCTCAATATTAAGGCTGTATCGTGTGACAAGAAAGTCGGCGATTTTGCTAGTCTCTGTGGAGGGGTCTAGGATACCTCGGATATTCCCCCATCGTTCGCCCAATTTCACCTTCAGTATAACTGTGGGCCTTAATATTGCAGTAGGAAAACCGGTTTGGACAGCGTTAATAGAGATTTCGTTGTTTTTCCTTTTTTCAATACGCCTGTGAACATGAAGTAGCGTATGATGCTTTTTGGAACATTTGTGGCACCTTGTAAAACTTTGGCACTTAGGCAACAAATGACTATGAGCGAGACAGTTCTCACAATATTGCAATCTCTTGACTGTTTTTAATTTTTCGATTGCGCTTAAGTTCCGAAATTTGTAGCATCTGCCTAGCGGGTGATCTTTTTTGCACAAACGACAATCAGGCTGTTTATTAGCCTGTTTTCTTTTCCTGGATAGTTGTATTACACTCACCGAGCTGCTGTTAAACTTATTTTGTGGTGGCATGTTTCTGTAAAAAGTTAAAAGTTATTAGTGTGATTCATTAGGTGAGGATGGGAGAAGAACTAGTTTAGCTATAGGGCGAGTCATAAGACCTAGAGAAGTCCTAATGTTGGCCACACGGATGTTTCCGTCGGGGCCGGGAAACACCTTTTCAATGCGGCCAAGCCGCCACTCATTGGGAGGAAGATTGTCGTGTTTAACGACAACAAGATCACCAATAGTGAAATTTCTCTATGGATACTTCCATTTAACTCTTTTGTGCATCTCTTTCAAATATTCATCCTTCCACCTGCAGGCGAAATGATGATGGAGTACATTTAATTTTTGCCATCTATTTGCAACGCTTAATGGCTGAGTGGACAAATCAGGTTCAGGGGGCGACATTAGTGGGGCACCTATGATAAAATGGCCTGGAGTAAGAGCACAAAGGTCGTCAGCATTTTCACTCATTGGAACAAGAGGCCTTGAATTAAGACAAGCTTCAATTCTTGTGAGCATAGTTGTAAGCTCCTCAAAGGTGAAAGTTTGAGCATGCGTTATTCTCTTTAAATGAGACTTAAAGCTTTTGACTGCTGCTTCCCATAGGCCCCCCATATGGGGTGCGCCGGGAGGATTGAAATTCCACTCGATGGCTTGAAAAGCATCTTGAGATAAAACTTTTTCTCGAACGTTATCCAGAAAATTTTTTTGGTTTTTACTAAGTAGATTAGCGGCTCCTATAAATGCTGTCCCATTATCGGAAAATAAAGCTTTAGGGGTTCCACGACGAGAGAAAAAACGTGAGAATGCCGCTAAAAACGCTTGGGTAGATATTTCGCTAGTAGCTTCTAGGTGGATTGCTTTAGTGGCAAAGCATACAAAAACCACAACGTACCCTTTTGTGGTTTTACAACCACGGCCTACGAAAGATTTTATGCTTAAAGGCCCTGCAAAATCAAGACCGGTATTAGTAAAAGGACGAGACAAAAGCGTTCTCTCGGAGGGAAGTGAGGCCATAATCTGCTGACCGGTCTTCTGTTTAAAAATTCTGCAAGTTTTGCAATTGAAAATAATAGTTTTTACTAGATTTTTTAATTTAGATACCCAGAACTCTAGTCTCACTAAGCGTATTAAGAGAGAATTTCCACCATGAAGCGTGTACTTATGAACTTCTTTCAGATATAAGTGTGTGAAAGCTCCCGTATATGGTAAAATTTTCGGATACCGTTCATTATATGAAAGTATTGCACATTGGGAGAGTCTTCCGTTCGCCCTCATTAGGCCTTCCTTATCTACAAAAGGGTTTAACGCTGACAATGAACTTCTGGGGGGTATAATTTGGTTTCGCGACAAAAGATCATACTCTGGGAAGCGTAACATCTGGCACAGCGTAATGAGTCTGGTCCTTACATAATTTAATTCCGACTGCTGTAACTGAGATGTTCTATAGACCACTATGGTTTTGAATTTGGGGTGAGTATTTTTGTAGAAGCGAATCATATACGCAATCACACGCAAGGCTCTTGAAAGGTCCGAAAAATTTTTTAAGATGTCATCAGTAAGTTGGCTCAAATGTGTCTTTATGGGTCTCTCTTCTTCTTGTGTTTCTGGAATCTGTGAGGTAGTAGGCCATTCCTTGCAAGGGCGTCGGAGCCAACTGGGTCCTTTCCACCATAAATCATTCGAGGCTAAATCAAACGCCGTCTGACCGCGAGATCCCAAATCAGCAGGGTTGTCTGTCGATTTGACGTGTCGCCAACTTTGGGCACCAACTTTGTCTACAATAGAAGTTATTCTATTTGCCACAAACGTGGTCCAATGAGAGGGGTGCTTTTGTAGCCAAACTAGAACGATTGTTGAATCGGTCCATAGATAAAGTTGATAATTCTTCAGATGGACTTGGGAGCAAACTGAGGATACTAGTTTAGCCAACAATTCTGCGCCACATAGCTCCTTGCGTGGTAAAGAAACAAATTTAATAGGGGCTACTTTCGTTTTAGCGAGAAGCAAATGGGTACAGATGTTATCATTTTCGCTTACAGTTCTGCTTCGCTTGCTTACAGGGCAGCTGCATAGGCCTTTTCAGAGGCATCACAAAACCCGTGCAGCTCTACATTACATGATGGGTTATAATCAACAAATCTGAGGATCTTTATATTTTTTATGTTGGGGTAATCATCGAGAAATGAAATCCAACTGAGTAATGTGTCCGGTTTGAGATTATCGTCCCAATCACCTTCGTCTTTCCATATTTGCTGCATAATTAGCTTAGCGACGATGACTTTTGGAGCGAGCCAGCCGGCCGGGTCAAATAATTTAGCAATGTCAGACAGCACGATGCGTTTCGTTGGGTTAATGCGAGAGGGATGGTCACCTGAGGCAAAACAAAAATAATCATGGCCCGCACACCATCGCAAGCCAAGTGTTTTAGTTGTAATTTCGCCCAGATTTAAGACATTGGCTGTGAGAACATGATCGGGATTCAAGTCCTGTAAAAGTACATTATGATTCGATATCCACTTCCTCAATGAAAAACCTGCAGAACCTAAAACTTTGATGAGTTCGTTTCGAGATTTTAAAGCCAGCATTAAGTCGTGAGAGCCTGCTAATACATCGTCTACGTACATATTGTGTCGCAGAATATCTGTCGCTTCGGGATGATTTTGCTCACTTTGGTCCGCGAGTTCGAGCAGCGTTCTTATTGCCAAATATGGTGCACAGTTCACTCCGAATGTTACCGTATTTAGCTCATAGTCGTGAGGCTCTTCATCTGATGAAGTACGGAAAATTATTCTCTGATATGGGGTATGCTTGGGATTGACCAGTATTTGCCGGTACATTTTTTCTATGTCAGCATTAAAGACGTATTTAAATAATCGCCACCGAGTCATAAGGATTGTTAAGTCTTGTTGTAAAATGGGTCCTGGATATAGCACATCATTCAAACTACACCCATTTGTAGTGGGACTGGAAGCATTAAATACGATTCGCAATTTGGTTGTTGTACTTTCAGGCTTTAATACAGAATGATGAGGCAAATAGTAAGATCTGGGGTTGGCAAATAGTTTCGGGGTGATCATACTTATATGGCCAAGATGCAAATATTCTTGAAGAACTTCGTCATAGTTTTGTTTAAAAATGGGGTTCTTGAGGAGTCGAGATTCGTTTCTAATAAAATGGGCCAACGCCAAATTACGCGACTCACCTAAGCATTTGGTCTCCGGATACCCTTGTCTAAAAGGCAGAGACACGACAAAGCGACCCATTTCATTCCTACATGTCGAAGACTTATACAAACTTTCGCAGAAGTTGTCTTCGAAAGACTTTGGTATAGGTTTGTTAACCTCTTCGAGTTCCCAAAAGTTTGCTACTTGCTTACTAAGGTCAACGGTATTAAGGAACGTTGATAAAGACCTCATGCTATGAGTAGGGGATGATACTTTGCCTGTGACGATCCATCCAAATATTGTTCGTTGTGCCACGAGAGACCTGTGATTGTCCCATTTAACACCATCTCTAATAATTTTCGGATAAACATCACCTCCTAGCAAAACGGTTTATGTGGCGCGCTATCGGCTAACATTATGTTTGAAAAACTGGATTCCATAAGATGTGTTAAATCATAAAACGGTAAGTCTTCAGTTAATTTGTTCACGACATAAGCATCTGTCGTTGTTTCGAACAGTTGTTCCACTGGAGAACTAATCCGAATAGCGCAAACTCTTGTTGCAGTAGCAGTTAAGGAACCACTTAATCCAGTTATATTTGTATGAGCTAATTTTGTAGGAAGCGAGAGAGCAGCTTGCAGTTTTTTAGAAATAAAAGTCGCTTCTGAGGCTGAGTCGATTAGTGCTCTAACAGTACGCCGTACGTTTCCTACGCAAACGTCAACTAAAGCAGTACCAAGAATAACGGGGTTATTTGAAATGGACTGTAGTTTTGTTGAGAATGATTGCCTTGGTTGTGCGACTGCGAAGGCTGACGTAGAAGGGTTCTCGGTGCCAAGGTTTGTGTTTTGAAAAGACTGTATCTCGCGCATGGTATGAGGAACTGCTGCGCGCGATTGTGAATCCGTATTAGGCTGAGCATTGTCCTGACGATGCAAAAGAGTGTGGTGCTTCAGTTTGCAAACTGAGCAGGAAAAGAGACTCTTACACGTTTTGTAATCATGCGTCATGGCTAAACAGTTACTACACTGCTTTTGTTTTTTAACCAGAGAATAGCGATCATCAATAGACATCGACAAAAAGATGGGACAAAGCCTAAGCGGGTGAGATTTTTGACACAGGGAGCATTTCTTAAATTTATCGTTCGTAACCTTCGTTTGAAATGAATTTACTTTTTTAGAAGACTTAGCATTACTGTATTTAAGAATTTTTCCTCTATCTTGGGAATCAGATGGCGTTGCTCGAATATCGGCAAATTCTTCAAGGGACTGATATCGACAGGTAAGGAAGCTGTCCATTTGGTCCCAGGAGGGTAATTCCTTACTATTCCCCAGTTGTTGTTGCCATAAATGAAGGCTTGTGTCAGGCAGACATTTTGAGCATATAAACACAAAAATTACATCCCAATGACTTGTATCTATGTTCAGAAGTGAAAGATTTTGTATGCAATCGTTAATTGCTCTTTGGAGCTGTTTTATGTTTGGACCTGTTTCTTTTTGCATTGGGTTGTTCAACAAGCCGAAAAGAATTTTTAACTAGGCATGGACAAGAACGCGAGTATTTTCATAACGATCTACAAGATTTTGCCATGCCATTTCGAAGCCAGCATTTGTCAAAGCGCAATTTTTTAGGATATCATTGGGTTCTCCTTCAGTTTTCTTCAATAGATGAAACAATTTCTCCACCGGAGTTAATTTGGTGTTATTAATATATACGGCGGTGAACAAGTCGCGAAATGTTGGCCAAGCGACGTAGTCACCATAAAAAGTTTGAGTGTCACAGGGGGGTAACGCAATGTTTGTGTTTGAGCTAGCGGACACTTGAAGTGTATTGACTGTTGGAAGCACTTTACTCACAGATTCTGAAAGTTGGTTTGCTCTGGCTAATACCCTAACATGAGCGTCATATGTTTCATAAAATTGTTCTTTAATTTTTTCTTTATCAACCTTAGCTTCCACGGCTTTAAAATTTCCCATGATTTTATTATAAGTGTCCCTAAAAACTGTCCAAAGGTGGCGAATTTCCTCCTTATGTACTTCGAGAGACTGAGCATTATGATTTTCAGTGGGAATGACTGCGAAAAAGCCTGCAAAGTCAATAACTTGTTCCGAGCACTTTTGAAACTTCTCATATAAACCCATTTTTTAATTGTTGTGTAATTATTATGTATTTAAAGAGTTGATTAGTTTCAATTGATTTGCAATATTCAGTATTTGTTTTTTATGTATTTAAAATAATGAGAAAAATTACTCTTAAGCTTTATCTAAGTTGTATTTTAACAGATCTAACAACTAAGAGTCAATAACAACCATCTTAATGTTGCGATGCAAAAAATGTTTAGTAACACTGTCAAGCTGAACGTTACACGAAGTGAATAAGACAAAAATGCTCTTAAGCTGCATACGCTGTGTATCTATGTTTTATTTTAACAGATTAAACAATCAACAGCTTAAACAACATCCTAATGTTGCTATGCAAAAATGTTTAGTTTCAAGCTTAATGTTACAGCTCTTCTTGGTAAAAAATGTAGCCAACAATCTTGTTAAGTTTAATGTAAAATAATTACTCTTTGAGTTTGAAATACACAATTAACATACAGTTTAAAATGTTTAAAATCAATTGTGGATCTCATTGCTTAAAACAAGAAAAATTATGCCTTCTTAAAAGGTAACGGGTTTGCATACCAACAAAATAATTTTTTCTTGTTGTTGTATTTGCACAAGCAAAACTGATATATAAAAATATTTACGGTACCTTTGTTCGAACCTTTTTTACCAACTTCAGGGTTTTTTTCTTCTTCGTCTATCAACTATTCTTTGGCAGGTTGAAAGTTCTAGCCGTCTCTGTACTAACTCTTTTTCAGCTTCTGGGTATGTCTTCTTCGTCCAACGATTCCTTTGCAGATTAAAATTACTTCTAGCCGTCTTTGGGTGCGGCTTGATCCAGGAAACTTTGGGTAATATTATGGCTATTTTCGACAAACTAGACCGTATCTGGCTCGAAGGATCAAAAATGTTTATCGCAGGGTAGCGCCAAATTTGATAAGAAAAGATAGCGCTGGTTTTATCCAAAATAAAATTCACCGAAATGATTTTTCTTAAATAAATTTATTTGGGATACAAGTGGTACGGAGTACTTCACTTGTGACAATCAGTTAAGCAACTAACTCGATCTCTAGTTACATTAAACTTCAGTACGCATATTCAAACAAATGCAGCGAATTCAAATAACTGAAGACGAGAATAGTCTCAGAGAAATAACTTAAAATTAAAGTATAAATTCCAGCATAGTACATGATATGTAAATAAGGGCAGAAAATAAAATGTGCATATTTTAGTGTAACCTCTAGACTTAAACACAAGCATTTGATAGCTTCGATTAGTTTTGTTTTTGTGATGTATTGCTTTCCGGACTCGTATACTTTCCTTGCAACCAGCCCCATACTTTTCGATTATATTTATATCGGCCGAGTACGATGGCCACTCAAGGACATTAACTTTATGGTTTTGAATACAGGATTTTACGGATATGACTGTATGAATTGATGATGATGACGGATATGGCTGTATGAATTAAAAACAAGCCATTTCTAAAAAGTTTCTACAATTTTTCGCTTTCATGCGTGACGTTAAAAACTGCAATTCGCAGGTGCCATAGTAGGATATAGTTCCCCACACCATCAAACCTTCCTCTCGGATGTGCAACCAGTCCAAATGGTGTTCCTCTTTACGTAGGTCATGGAAGTAATAATTGTACCCATCGGGCCCTTCTAAATTTAATTTCTTTTCATCTGAAAATACCACGTATTTCCACTGAGCATACCACGCCATATGTGTTCGGGTAAAATCTAAGCCCATTGCTTTTCTTAGCGTATTACGTAATGGTTTATTTTTCAATAATTTACAATAGGCTTTAGTGTTGCCAAATTTTTGGCAGTTTAGGCACTGAACGGGATCAATACGCTTATGTCGCTCCTTAACGGTAATCTTACCATGCAAAAGAAATTCAAGGTTATAAATTGGATGAATTTCATTTGCAACACCAAACATGGGTTGAGGGATCTTTTCACGGTTGCTAATATTAACTAAGTTTTTTATTTTTAATCCTTTTTCTTCCAATCCAGCCTACACAAGGGTCAATACCTTTAATAATGGCCTGAAAACCTTTAGCACTTTTAAGCTGATAAGTATAAAATTATCTTTTCTCCTTTTACGCTGATAAGTATTAAACGATCTTTTCTTTTGGTATTCATTTTCATTGTTTACCTGGATATTATTCTTTATTCATGTAACATTTTAAGCCACTTCTGGCCAATGATATTAAAATCGATATATACAAATATAGCTACTGTATACAAATATATAATCAAGTCTAATATTAAACGTTACCAAGATCAGCAAAAATAAAAAGGATATGACTTACTTTACATTCACACTTTAAAGTATAATTATAGTTTTATAACGAACAATAATAACAATTATGGCTCCCCAGCCCAAAAATAAGAAAGAAGATATACAGGCCTGCAAAGTATGAAGGTCCTACAAGCAACAATTCATTTTAATATTAGTTTAGTTTTAGAGGAACAAAAAGAACACTGTCGACTAGTCGACACTGTCTACTAGTGCATATGTGCGAAAACAATTTAGTCTTGAAAGTTTTGTAGGAAGCATCAAATGTTTTTAAGTTTCTAGGGAGAAGGTTCCATAAGCGGGATACCCATGCACAAAACGACCGTTCAAAAATATAATTATTAATTCGTGGTAGAAGAATATGTAAATTTCTAATATTTCAATAAAAATTGAAGCTTTGACTTAGTTCAGGTGGTGATAAGCTTATCATAGCCTTGTAAAAAAATATAAATTTTTTAAATTGTAATTATTTTCTAAAAGAACAACCTAAAAGTTGCAAAACATAAGGGGATATATGATCTCTAAGTCTTAAACTGTAACGAAGTTTCTCATCGCTACATGCATTTTATGAATTATTTACTTTACATTTTGAATGAATTATATACTTATTATTTCACTATGGAAATTTATATTACTTTTATATTCTTATTATTATCTTTATATTCTCATTATACTTTATATAATAAGCAGCACGCTCTCATGATTTTATATACTTTTTTCATCTCAATTACTGTAAGAGCAAATGGTTAAGAGAAAACGAAACAAGAGAAGTGTAATGTGTTTAAATGCGATCTCCCACTTACACTACTACACATCATTGATCAACTAGTGTGTGTAGTGCTATATGTTGGCGTGACTAGCACTACACCGACAGTTGGCTTTGTTTCGTCTTGGTGGTCGGACACATGGCCAACTCAGTGTAGTGGTAAAGTGTGGCTACTGGTTATTACAGCCGTAGCGCCCAGATCAAGTTGTAGTAGTGCAGGGAGAATCTACAGGTTTTTATAGCCTTAGGTCCCAGGCTTAGCATTTACTAAAACACTAACGGTTCTTTAGCCAACCAGCAAGCCATACAGTCGTCTCACGGGTAATCCACAACACTGGTGTTCCTGTCATTTTCTTTAAAATTACACGAGGACTAGTTCGTTTTCTTAACCATTGCTTTACTTTGAATTTGCTGAATTTATTTAATTTTAATCAAACAAATTGGGAAAACATATTTCAACGTGTTTTTCTACGCTTGGCCAAACCCGGCGAGCTACTCCAGGGTTTATCCCTTATAAATGGCGCCCGAGCAGGGACTCTTTAACGAAAAGTAAAATAAAAACAATAAAAAAATAAAATAAAAACGGAAATAAAAGTAAAGTATACTGTACAATTATGAGCCGTGCTTTTATAAACCTGGTGAAGAAGGATGTTTTAAGCGATTGTTTAAAGGAGCTTGGTCTTAGTGAAGAAGGCAGCCTTGATGAATTAAGAAGCCGACTTAGAGCATATATGGACAAAGATGACTTGCCACCGGAACCTGAGAGGTGCATAAATTCTTTGAGGTTATGTTACGACAGCACGTGTTCAGGTAAAAATTTAAAACTTCCGAACAGCAATGTAAATTCTAGGGCCAGGGTGAAAACTATACAGACTACGTAACCGCCCTACAAACTTTGATGCGATGGGCAAATTTATCCGCCAGTGAGCAACTGGAAAGAATTTTTCGCAACTGTAGGTCGGAATACAAGGTGTATATAAAGCGGCGTGATTTTGACAAACTGAGTGAACTTATCCTCTCGGCACAAGATTTCAAGAATATAAAAGCGGAGGAGGCCTTGCAAAAGAGGTCAACTCGTCAGGTGCAGTCAGTGGTGGCTGCTGAACGCAAGGCTAAGCTATATTACCGCTGTGAGGAAACAGGGCATCAGCGCCTAACTTGCTCAAATCCACCAATACTTTTTTGTTGGGATTGTGGCCGAAAAGGCGTGCGAACAATTGATTGCTGCAGATATGTATCGGGAAACAATCACAGTGGTCCTTCAACCGGGAGAGGCGAAGAAGATCTCTAGACCAGTCGGCCTTTCCCATTTACTTGGCAATAGACGACGACTTACGATTACGAACCCGGATTGCGATAAAACACCGAACGTACTTGGCTTCTGTTGATACAGGAGCAACCTAATCATGTATACTTGATTCTGTCATAAAAGAACTGAATATACAAATTGTGCCCTCGCAAATTAATACCATTGAATTAGCCGATTGTTCTAAAATCCCAATTGAAGGGTCTGCCAAGATATGGGTTACATTGCAAGGAGTTGTATACCTTTTAGATTTTCTAGTTCTGAAATCCACCCTATTATTATTGGAACCGATTTCTTGTTCACTACACATAGTCCCAAGACGGGAAAACAAAACAGTTACACACCGCAAAGATAGCCCAGTTCAGCTAAGAACTCTACATGTTCCCTCTGAAGTAACTCCGCCCACTGATGATCTGGTTGAACAGAAGGTAAAGACTCGAGAGAGGATTGCAATGGTTTGAGACGATCTCGGGGTTCTCAAATGTGACGGAACACATTATTACGATGAAACATGATCGACCCCTACGCCAACGATATTACCCGAGGAACCCAGCGGTGCAAAAAATTATTAATGACCAGATAAACGAATTACTACGAGAGAATATAACTATCAAAAAGTCCCTATAGCAGTCCAATTGTGTTAGCGCATAAGAAAAACAATGACTGGCGGCTCTGTGTAGATTATAGACAGATCAATGAAAATTCTATACGCGATGCCTACCCTATTCCCCAAATTAACGCAATTCTAGAAAAATTACGAAACACCAAATTCTTCAGTACTATCGACCTCCGCAATGGGTACTAGCAGATACCGATGTCTACCGACAGTAAAAAAAATACAGCCTTCACCGTACCAGGACCTGGCCTATTCCAGTGACGCGTTATGCCCTTTGGTCTTCACTCTGCCCCGGCTACTTTCCAGAGAGCCCTCGATGATGTCATAAGCCCAGAGCTGGATGCCTTCGCATATCTGGATGACATTGTTGTTCTAGGAAACACACTTGAAGAACATCTGAAGAATGTCAAAACCGTTTTCGATCGTCTGATCGCAGCAGCAGTTACGCATCAATGAGGAGAAATGCGTTTTTGTAAAAACCCAAATTAGGTACCTAGGTCATGTCGTAAGCAAAAGTGGAGTACATACCGACCCAGAAAAGGTTAATGCAGTCATGGCAATATCTGAACCAACAACTTTAAAGGAACTACGGTCTTTTATAAATACAGCAGCATGGTACAGACGCTTTGTCCCAGGTTTTGCGGCACTAACCGGTCCTCTAAACAAACTACTCAAGAAAGGTCAAAAATGGAAGTGGGGTGATGAGCAGAGAGCAGCGTTTAAATCAGTGAAACAAAAATTGATTGAGGCTCCTGCCCTCGTGTGTTCGGATTACCAACGGCCTTTTATATTACAGACCGATGCAAGTGATGTGGGCTTAAGAGTGGTGTTGACTCAAGAATTTTCTGATGGTGAAAGGGTCATAGCCTACGCAAGTCGTACCTTTACGGGTCCAGAAAAAACCTACACGGTCACTGAGAAGGAATGCTTGGCCATTATCTGGACCATAAGAAAAATGAGGCACTTTATAGAGGGGTATCATTTCATAACCGTGACTGATCATCAATCCTTGAAATGGTTAAACTCCATTCAGTCACCGTCGGGAAGAATTGCACGTTGGGCCTTGGAAATGATGCAATTTGACTACGAGATCCGTTATCGCAATGTTAAATTAAATGTTATTGCAGACTCTCTTTCCAGGTCCCCTTTAAGCTCAGATGAGGTTCAACGGCCCGTGCTACAAGCTCTCAGAAAATTCGATAAAAATAGCGACCCTTGGTATACAAATAAACTTAAAAACCGTACGTTCAGACCCCGAAAAGCTTCCAGACTACCGAATCGACTAAGACGGCAACCTAAGAAGACATATTTTCGATGCCTGCGCATACAATGACGTGGACCAAGTTCCCTGGAAGTTGGTGGTACCTCGTGGGGAAAGAATTCAGGTTCTAAAAGAATGCCATGATGACGTGGCAGCCGGGCATCTGGGCATAAACAAAACTACTGCGAGGGTAACAAAACTATACTATTGGCCTGGGATATTTCGAGACATTGCTCAGTATGTTCGAAAATGTAAGTTGTGTCAACAATTCAGGCCCCTTCAGCAATCGCCCGCCGGGAAAATGCACACCGCTCTGGCACCTCATCCCTGGTATACAGTTTGTGCCGATTTTGCGGGATAATTTCCCCGTTCCATACATGGAAATACAATACTGATAGTATTTCCCGAAAAATTTACAAAGTGGACAGAATTTGTAGCAGTGAGGCAGGCTACTACGAAAGCATTTATCAAACTTTCCGCGAAAGAATCTTGTCCCGTTTTGGAACACCCCTCCTTCTCCTTACAGACAACGGAGCGCACTTTTCGAGTCACGAATGCAAGAAATTTTTTAAGTCTATCGGAGTTAAACAGGTATTTACAGCACCATACTCTCCACATGAAAATCCAATCGAAAGGGCAAACCGAACGATCAAGACAATGATTGCACAATTTTTGCATACGAACCAAAAGACATGGGATTACCACTAACCGGAACTAATGTTGGCTCTTAATTCAAGTAAACAGAGTTCAACAAACTATAGTCCAGCCCATCTGGTCCAGGGAAGAGATTTTCGGCTCCCGTATAGTTTGTACAGCTAAAAAGTACAATCAGAACAGCACGAGACTTCTTGCAAAGATAAAGTGAATCAACTACAAGAAATATTTCAAATAGTGCAAAAGAACCTGCAAGCAGCAGCAAACAATCAAGCGGCTCACTACAACTTGAGACATTGTGAATGGTCTCCTAAGAAGGGTGACCTAGTACTGGTTCGAAAGCGTGTTTTGTCCAAAGCGGTCGAACATTTCGCTTCAAAGCTGGCACCTCGTTTTGATGGGCCTTACCGGGTAGAAGAATTCATTTCTCCTGTTATTGTACGATTGGCTGACACTCACAACACAAGAAAACGCCAAGGCACCGCCCACGTTAAGGATTTAAAACCATATCACACGTAAAACATTATTGCACCGCTACTAAGTGTTATACACTCATCAGTTTTCAAAACGTCCGGTTCGAAGTTTGAGCGCAGATGTCTGAAATTTAGACAAACAGAGCAGTGATGCCCAAAAGTTCTATATGGAAGAATAAACACCAATACATTTAAGGAAAAACTCCTTTTATTTAATATTTTTTGTTGTAAAAAGCAAAACATTTACAAAAACAAAATTCACACCGATAATCGCTGTCGTCAATGTTTATCAACAAAGCATGCGAAAATGTTGTTGCTTTGCTTTTGTGTGTGTGTGGTGAAGAACGAAAAAAATGTGAAAGACGAAGTTGTTTGTGTATTTTTCATTGCTAGTGCTGAGCGCAGTATTTGTGTATTAAAGAGCACAGATCTATAGCTAAGCGCATTTACAAAAACATTTGAGTATCAAGCGTATAGTCCTGGGCATGTTTGCCTTAGAGCATGAACGTAGGAAACGTAAACGAGCAATTCTAATTGAGACACCCTATCCCAAGGAAAAGGTTCACGTAAGTTCCTTGCAGACAAATTTACCCAGACTCGATATCCATGATCTTGTCGTGCCACACATACCCAATGTGGACCCACTAGCCAGTTTAGTACACGCCTTGGGGATCGACACGGAAGGGGAAGCTGAAGTACACAGCGGTATCATCGATGAAGTCCTATCTACCATTAAACCCATTGATCCTGGCAAGCGCTCCCGATTCAGAGTAAAACTACAGAATTTTAAAGTTGAGGTACATATTCGACGCTCCTTAGATGTTTGGCTTGTCGTGGGAAAATCTAAGTTCCTATTTCCAAAGCCTAGAAACGACATCGCTGTTGAAACTTGCTTATCTTAGGGAGGACCCCTTATATACATACAACAGAAAAAAAGAACAAACAAAAAAAAAATCCAAACCAAGAGGGAGATGTAACGAAGTTTCTCATCTCTACATGTATTTTATGAATTATTTACTTTACATTTTGAATGAATTAATTTATTTACATTTTGAATGAATTATTTACTTATTATTTCACTATGTTCACTTATTTATATTACTTTTATATTCTTATTATTATACTTTATATAATAAGCAGCACGCTCTTATGATTTTATATACTTTTTTCATCTCAATTATTGTAAGAGCAAATTTTTAAGAGAAAAGGAAACGAGAGAAGTGTAATGTATTTAAATGCGCTCTCCCACTTACACTACTACACATCATTGATCAACTAGTGTGTGTAGTGCTATATGTTGGCGTGACTAGCACTACACCGACAGTTGACTTTGTTTCGTATTGGTGGTCGGACACATGGCCAACTCAGTGTATTGGTAGATGGTTGTACTGGTTTTTACAGTCATATTTCCCAGACAAATTAATAATTAGTAGTGGTAGAGGGTGGCTACTGGTTATTACAGTCGTAGCGCCCAGACCAAGTTGTAGTAGTGCAGGGAGAATCTACAGGTTTTTATAGCCTTAGGTCCCAGGCTTAGCATTTACTAAAACACTAACGATTCTTTAGCCAACCAGCAAGTATACTCACGGGTAATCCACGACATTTTTCTTAACCATTGGTTTATTCTGAATCTGCTGAATTTATTTAATTTTAATCAAATAAATTAGGAAAAAATATTTCAACGTGTTTTTCTACGCCTGGCCAAACCCGGCGAGCTACTCCAGCATTTATCCCTTATAAAAACGAATGATCGTATTAAACAGTATCTCTAACTTTGAAATGTGTAAATAAATCGATCCACACGTGACTTCAATGCAGTAAAAAATCTGCGAGCAGTGATGCCCAAAAGTTCTATATGGAAGAATAAACACCAATACATTTAAGGAAAAACTCCTTTTATTTAATATTTTTTGTTGTAAAAAGCAAAACATTTACAAAAACAAAATTCACACCGATAATCGCTGTCGTCAATGTTTATCAACAAAGCATGCGAAAATGTTGTTGCTTTGCTTTTGTGTGTGTGTGGTGAAGAACGAAAAAAATGTGAAAGACGAAGTTGTTTGTGTATTTTTCATTGCTAGTGCTGAGCGCAGTATTTGTGTATTAAAGAGCACAGATCTATAGCTAAGCGCATTTACAAAAACATTTGAGTATCAAGCGTATAGTCCTGGGCATGTTTGCCTTAGAGCATGAACGTAGGAAACGTAAACGAGCAATTCTAATTGAGACACCCTATCCCAAGGAAAAGGTTCACGTAAGTTCCTTGCAGACAAATTTACCCAGACTCGATATCCATGATCTTGTCGTGCCACACATACCCAATGTGGACCCACTAGCCAGTTTAGTACACGCCTTGGGGATCGACACGGAAGGGGAAGCTGAAGTACACAGCGGTATCATCGATGAAGTCCTATCTACCATTAAACCCATTGATCCTGGCAAGCGCTCCCGATTCAGAGTAAAACTACAGAATTTTAAAGTTGAGGTACATATTCGACGCTCCTTAGATGTTTGGCTTGTCGTGGGAAAATCTAAGTTCCTATTTCCAAAGCCTAGAAACGACATCGCTGTTGAAACTTGCTTATCTTAGGGAGGACCCCTTATATACATACAACAGAAAAAAAGAACAAACAAAAAAAAAATCCAAACCAAGAGGGAGATGTAACGAAGTTTCTCATCTCTACATGTATTTTATGAATTATTTACTTTACATTTTGAATGAATTAATTTATTTACATTTTGAATGAATTATTTACTTATTATTTCACTATGTTCACTTATTTATATTACTTTTATATTCTTATTATTATACTTTATATAATAAGCAGCACGCTCTTATGATTTTATATACTTTTTTCATCTCAATTATTGTAAGAGCAAATTTTTAAGAGAAAAGGAAACGAGAGAAGTGTAATGTATTTAAATGCGCTCTCCCACTTACACTACTACACATCATTGATCAACTAGTGTGTGTAGTGCTATATGTTGGCGTGACTAGCACTACACCGACAGTTGACTTTGTTTCGTATTGGTGGTCGGACACATGGCCAACTCAGTGTATTGGTAGATGGTTGTACTGGTTTTTACAGTCATATTTCCCAGACAAATTAATAATTAGTAGTGGTAGAGGGTGGCTACTGGTTATTACAGTCGTAGCGCCCAGACCAAGTTGTAGTAGTGCAGGGAGAATCTACAGGTTTTTATAGCCTTAGGTCCCAGGCTTAGCATTTACTAAAACACTAACGATTCTTTAGCCAACCAGCAAGTATACTCACGGGTAATCCACGACATTTTTCTTAACCATTGGTTTATTCTGAATCTGCTGAATTTATTTAATTTTAATCAAATAAATTGGGAAAAAATATTTCAACGTGTTTTTCTACGCCTGGCCAAACCCGGCGAGCTACTCCAGCATTTATCCCTTATAAAAACGAATGATCGTATTAAACAGTATCTCTAACTTTGAAATGTGTAAATAAATCGATCCACACGTGACTTCAATGCAGTAAAAAATCTGCGAGGCTAAAAGTGTCAAAACAACTCTTCTCTTTATACCCAATGGTAGATATATGTCTATGTTAGCTAATCTCCGCAAAGTGTAAAAAATCTTAGGTGCAAGGGCTTCAAAGTGTTTATCAAAGTTAAGCTTATAATTATAATTCCCAAACATTTAATACTGTCTACAAACTGCAATCTGGTGTTGTCGATAAAAATGGAAAATTTAGTAAACAAGGTATTAGAAATAAGTGATAAAAAATTTCATAACAAGAATAAAAAGAAAATTTCGGAAATACTAACCAAAAATAGTTTTGCGCCATATCTTATCAAAAATATCATAAATACACCAAATCATCCAAAAAGCAATAGAAATGGCAACCCTAACAATGAAAGCAAACAATATTACAGCATCAAATATATACCTGGATTAACAGACAACCGCAATATAAAATGTGCAATAAACAATAACTACATAACATTGGCTTTTAAACCAAATAAGACTTTAAGCACAATATTCACAAAAACAAAAACACCTATAGACAAACTACAACAAAATAACGTTGTCTATCAAATTCCATGTAAAGGTGATGATAACAACAGCTGTGATCTCGTTTACATAGGCACAACAAAAAGAAGTTTAGCAGTTAGAATAAATGAACATAAGACAGACATTAATAAGAAAAAAGAAAGCACTGCTTTATCGCAACATACTGTACAAACCAAACATATACCCGACTTTAACAACATCAAAATAAATACTGGACAAAGAAAATAATGTTAAAAAACGTTACACAACAGAAAGCTTAAGAATACAGCAAAAAATAAACAGAACAATGAACAAAAAAGAAGATACTGACAACTTAAGCGCCATTTATAATATTATTATAAAAAATAGTGCTTAAGAAAATTAGTGTATTACTTGTATTACTTGATTATAAATATAATTTCAATAATTTTGTGTTTAATGTTGTAAAATCACAAAAATGTAAGTTTCTCAAATATTGTTTTCTACTTAAGATATTAATGTAATTTCATAAAAAACTTTCTTTTTAAAATAGACAAAATCCCCTGAAGAAGTGAACATAAAATTCACGAAACATTGGGAATAATATGTAATAAAGATTTTGAATTTTTATTGACATAAAAAAAGTTAGGCCTCACCAGCTAAGTATGTATATACTAAAAACAAATAAAAAAAAAAACACCGTTCACTATCGAAGCTAGACTACCCATTGTAATTGTTAGATTGAAAGTGAAATTGCTCGCGAAATGGTGTCAAAAAAATCGGTAGACTCCGTTACGTCCCTGGGTGGTGACGTCAACTATACAACTCAGTTTCATTAAAATCGCTGGAAATAATCTGGATACCTACCTCACAATCTTCAACTGAAATTCGGATCGGTAATCATATGTTACAAAATATGAGCCGACATATTTGTAATGGTACTGATCAATAACGTCATCGAAGCAACAATACTTAAATGTATGTATAAAGCAAACGAATCTCACTGGTTTAGGTACGACGTGCATTTATTATGATGAGTAACAAATTACGATATCGGTTATTGCGTGTCTACGTGGTTAACCATGAAAATCCATGTTTTAGCGTTGGGACACCATCACCCTTATTTGCTGCACGCCAGATAACAAAACAAAAGATCTCGTGTACTCGTATTATAAGCATTGTATTGATATTACACAAAAGCATTATTTTCTTAACTTTAAAAGTGATTTTTTTAATCAAATTTTAATGTGTAGGTAGGTATTTTATTGTTGCACATTTGTTAATATCTACATTCTATAATAATACATCAATATATGTAATTATATGCGTTTATAAAGATATTTAAATAAAATTAACAAATAAGAAAGAATAATTAGTTGATAAGTTGTTTTTTTTTTTCTCAAAAACAAATATAATAAAACATAAGTATCCATTAAAAAAATTACAGTTATATACTATTAATGTATAGTTTATGAAACAATACAGGAAAATGTAAAATACTCTTTTTAGTTTTAAAAACTACTTTTTCAATTTGCAGGGAAGTAGAAGGAATCTATATTATAAAGAATCCATATAAAGAAAAAATCAAAATGATATTGAGGTCGCTATAAAATAATGGTTTGCCACAAATTTAAAATTTATTGTATTACTTTTAATTTTTTTGGTTCTTATTTATATTATTATGATCAATACAAATGTGTTTTTTTTTTTAATTCTAACAAATATGGGCTTTTTTCATTCAATGCAAAATGTTAAAACATTAAATATAAATTTAATTGTCCATTTTTTCTAACAACATTATGTTATTTTAAAAAATAAGAAGCTTATCTACCATTATTATTATTATTTATTGTAGAATTTATAATATATAACGTGTTTATTTTGCAAAAAAAGAAATTATAATAATAATGATAATAAATAAGTTACAAAATATTTATCGTGATATAAAAACAAATTGCAAAACTTGAATTGATTTATAAATTTTTGTTTTTGTTAGAATATTTTAGAGTTAGTGTATAATTTTTTTCAATACATGAAAGATGGATCAAGACAAATTTTTATCGTTAAGAACTTTGGGGAAAAGAGGCGGATCGTTTCTGTTGTCACATATACAAATTCTGAATACATTTCATATTTGTCCTTTGCAAATTATTTATTTTAGAATTTGGTGTTATTTGTTTGAATTTTAATGTGTTTTTATCATATTTTTTCAGGAGTTAAGATTTTCGACTAAGCGAACTGCTTTATTAAACCAAGCAAATGTTAGTTTTAGTGCAACGTTTAACTTAGCATACTTCACTTAACGTTCGGAAAACAAAATGCATTTTATCATGAATATTTCTTTT
Organism: Thecocarcelia acutangulata; assembly: GCA_914767995.1. Lineage (NCBI taxonomy): Eukaryota > Metazoa > Arthropoda > Insecta > Diptera > Tachinidae > Thecocarcelia > Thecocarcelia acutangulata. Next base: position 62,626,991 of record OU612096.1, on the reverse strand, counting down.
TCTTTCTTTTTTTTGAAGAAAATTTGGAAGTATATAACTATTTTTGTTTCTTACCAGTTACTGCAGCACGTTTCTGAATTATTTTTTCTTTAAGATTTTTAATTAGGTTTTCAATATCACCGATATTATAAGCGTAAATTAGCTTACATTGTTTAGCTTGAATATTCCCATTATTAAGATTTTTTAAAGCATGTTGAAGGCAATAGACATTACCTTCATCTGTACGCACCATTGAAATGTAAAGATTTGCCCGACAAAGATCGCATTCATTTTCAATCGATTTAAACGGAGGTTGTTGTTGTTTTTTACCTTTCCCACTTTTTTCATTTAACACTTTCTCCGTGGAGGTTACATCAGCAGCCTGTAAAATGAAAAAAAAAAAATGTTTTGTTTACTGCAATGCGTTGACATAATTTAAACACTTAAAAAACGTTCGCTTAGCAAAATGTGTGTTTTTTTTAGATGTTGGTGAAGATATTAAAGTTATATCTCACATCCAAAGGTATATCACATCCGGAGGTATGTTCCGTAAATTCTATATATCTCTTCATTCTGCTATAAAATATGGAAAAGAGCAACAAATACGCATTGCTCTTTAACTGTAGTACAAAATATTATATTTTGAACATAGGTTTAAATAAATAAATTATTTAAATAAATTATATATATATATATATATATATATATATATATATATATATATATATATATATATATATATATATATATATATATATATATATATATATATATATATATAATGGGTGATTTTAGAAGAACTATCGGAAATTTAAAAAAAAAACACATAAAATTCAGAAAAATGCATGAAATATTTATTTGGATCGATAGTTGGGTCGATATAATTTAATGTTTGAAGATTATTTCATGCAAATGTTGGCCGCGGCTGCACCTCAAATGATCCATCCGCTTAGTCCAATTTTGGCATACTCTTTCCAACATTTCGGCCGGTATCTCACGAATAATGATGGCAATGTTGGCTTCCAGTGCGTCAATCGAAGCGGGCTTGTCGCTATAGACATTAGCCTTAACATAGCCCCACAAAAAAATAGTCTAGAGGCGTTAAATCGCACGATCTGGGCGGCCAATTGACTGGTCCCAAGCGTGAAATAAACTGTTCACCGAACTCGCCTCTCAATTGGTCCAGTTTCGCGAGCTGTGTGGCATGTGGCACCGTCTTGTTGAAACCACATGTAATGCAAGTCAAGCTCTTCCATTTTGGGCAAAAAAAAGTTTGTTATCATCGCACGGTAGCGCTCACCATTCACAGTAACGTTGTGATTCGCATCATCTTTGAAGAAATACGGCCCAATGATGCCGCCAGCCCATAATCCGCACCAAACGCTTTGTTTTTTGTGGATGCATTGGTAGCTCTTGCAATGCTTCTGGCTGCTCTTCACTCCAAATACGGCAGTTTTGCTTGTTCACGTATCCATTCAACCAGAAATGAGCCTCGTCGCTGAACACAATTCTTCGATAAAAAAGTGGATCTTCATCTAACTTTCCAAGAGCCCATTCACAAAAAATTTGGCGTTGTGGTAGGTCGTTTGGCTTCAATTCTTGCACCAGCTGTATCTTATAAGGCTTCACACCCAAATCCTTCCGCAAAATTTTCCACGTAGTGGAGTAACAGAGGCTCAATTGCTGCGAACGGCGCCGAATCGATAATTCACGGTCATCACCAACACTGGCCGATACGGCTGCGATATTTTCTTCAGTTCGCACTCTACGTAAGCGTGTTGGTGGTTTAATGTCCAACAATGTAAATTTGGTGCGAAATTTTTTTACAATAGTCCGAATAGAAGCCTCAGTAGGTCGATTAAACTGACCATAAAATGAAAGAAGCGCGCGATGAACTTTCTTAACAGAGCACGCATTTTGGTAATAAAATTCAATAATTTGCAAGCGTTGTTCGTTTGTAAGACGATTCATGATTAAATTATAGACCAAACTGGCACGCAATATACTTAATTTTGAAGGCCACTCTCGGTTAAGATGGAGGGATACCATTGCCACCATCAGAACATCTAATAGGTGATTTTACCGATATTGACCGTGCAAAATAAAACATTTTTGTCTAACATTGGCTTAATTATTGGATTAATTTTATGTATTTAGTTTTAAGATTTGAATACTTATTGTTAGTTCATTTTGTGAAGATTCAATAAATAAATGAATGAAAAAAAAAACGTTGAAATTGTCTTTACCGATTACTGTTGATTTTACCAGCTCATTAGAAGTAGGTTCTCTCAAATATATCACGGTGGCGGTTTAAATGTTGTTTTTGCTGTAATTGGCTCATCAGTCTGAAGGATTGCAAATCTATTACTTTCCGTTGCCGTAGCGGTATTATCCTCTTTAGATATCTTTGATTGTGATGATATCTGGGCGGATTAGGGCTTCGCTGACGTTTAACAACGGTTACATACCTGTCCATGCCTACTTGTGTTTTCGGCTTATCTGCAGAAATTAAATTAGAAGATAGCTTGTCTTCTGTTGTAACAACTATATGTGGTGAACACGAACGCGTGCGGTTTCTCTCTCTTAGCGACAGTTGGTTGTAAAATGATTTTTTCAAGGATTCCTCCTCAGAAATCCAAAGATTTTTTTCAAGCGGAGCAAAGCTCTTTCTCAGAATTACATCTGATAGGTACACTAATGCAAATATTTGTTTTTTTTTTTAATTAAAAAGGGAATAAAAAAAGTGTCACACAGTTTATTATTATTTTTTATACCCTTCACAAAAATGTAAAGGGTATAATAAGTTTGTGATTCCGTTTGTAGTATCTACAGTTTTAATTTGCAACCCTATAAAGTAAATATATTCTGATTCAGAATTAATGGAAAAGTCGATTAAGCGATGTCCGTCTGTCCGCTGTTGAAATACCGTTTTTGAGAAAACCATTACACTTAGAAACTTTTTTCTTTCACCATTCTTTTACCCCATCGATTCATGGGTTTGCTATTGAAATTCAGTAATATCGGTCCACGTATAGCTGAGATATATTCAAAATTCCGAAAAAGCCATTTTTTTGCAGTTTTGTACGAAAATTTTTGAAAACAAAAGTTGTTTATTTTGCTTCAAACTTCACACACTTATTAAGCATGGTGATTTAAAGGCAAAAAAATTTTTTTTTTTAGATATCGGTCCATATATACCCGAGATATAGCCCAAATTGGATTTTTTATGAAAATGTCGCATAGGCGAAGCTAAACAACTTTTTTTTGCTTAAAAGTAGTTCTAGTAATAAAATAAGAGTATATAAATATGGAAAATGAAAATTTTCGATATCGGTCTATATATACCCGAGATATAACCTAAACGGGGTTTTTCATAAAAATGCCGCGTAAGCGAACTTAAACAACTTTTTTTTCTTTAAAAACAGTTCTGGTAATGAAATAAGGTTAGATAAATATGGAAAATGAAAATGCCCGATATCGGTCCATATATACCCGAGATATAGCCTAAACCGGGGGTTTCATGAAAATGCCGCGTAAGCGAACTTAAACAGCGTTTTTTCATTAAAAGTAGTTCTGGTTATAAAATAAGGTTAGATAAATATGGAAAATGAAAATGCCCGATATCGGTCCATATATACCCGAGATATAGCCTAAAACGGGTGTTTCATGAAAATGTCCCGTAAGTAAACTTAAACAACTTTTTTTGCTCAAAGGCAGTTCCGGTAATAAAGTAAGGTTATATAAATATCGAAAATGAAAATATCCGATAGCGGTCCATATATACCCCAGATATACCATGAATCGGGTTTTTCATGAAAATGTCCGGTAAGTAAACTTAGACAACCTTTTTTGCTCAAAGGCAGCTCCGGTAATAAAGTAAGGTTATATAAATATGGAAAATGAAAATTTCCGATATCGGTCCATATATACCCCAGATATAGCCTAAACCGCGGTTTTCATGAAAATGTCGCGTAAGTAAACTTAAACCACTTTTTTTTTGCCTCAAAACAATTCTGGTAACGAAATAAGGTTATATAAATGTGGAAATTTCCGACATCGGTACATATACCGGAGATATAGCCTAAACCGCGTTTTTATACGTGACTATTGTGAAGGGTATTTTAGATTCGGCCCAGCCGAATTTACTACAATCTTACTTGTTTTTATGTAAGTTCTTTTTTTTTCACCTATTACGGTTTTTACTTCTTCCTGTTTTCTTTTTTTTTTTTTAGTTTCCGATCAAAAACAAACACGTCCGTTCACTATCGAAGCTAAGCAACGACATTTATAGAAAAAGTCTTAGAAGAGAATATTAAGGGCAGACTTAATGACTTTTTAATTAAAAACAAAATTTTGATCCCAAATCAATTCGGATTGCAAAAAGGCAAGAATATTAACAAATTACTCGGCAACTTCTCAAATCATATTAACACTTGTCTAGGGAAAAATCTGCATTGCATTGTACTTTTCATAGATTTCAGTAAGATTTTTGACACTTTATCACACAGCAATCTATTAAAGATGTTAGAACGAAATGGTATAAGGGGAAAATGCAATGGTTTCAAAACTATCTAACCCTTAGAAAGTATCGCGTTAAGATTGGACAAACTCTTAGTGATGAAATGCAATTGAGCAATGGCGTACCACCGCAAGGGTCGAAGCTGGGTCCAATTCTGTACCTGATTTATGCAAATGACATGCTTAATATGCTAAAAGGTTGCAAAACATTTGCATATGCCGATGACAAAGTCATAATTGCTTCAAACAGAAACATGACACATCATATGAGATAATGCAGTCAAAGTTAAATGAGATTACTCAATGGTGTCACGATAATGGACTTGTGATTAATGTTTCGAAAACAAAGATAATGCATATTAAGCCACAACATCTCCCAAACACGACAAATAACGGCATATTTCATGAATATAAATGTCTACATAATAATAATAATTGTGATAACATCAATTGCTCTGATAATTGCAAAGTTTTTTTATATTTTATATTCTATGCAAATTTGTGTTTTTGGACCTTTAACCCATTAAGGCCCGAGCTATGATCCCGTTAAGCTATAATGATGAAAATTTTAGAATTTGATTGTTTATGACTAAATATAATAGAAAACAATTTTTACACAAATCGGAGCAGTGGGAGCCGAGATAACCCCCGTTGCGAAAACGCAACGTTGGGCCGTTTGGCAAACTATTTTGTTATCAATTCAACCAGTTCGAGTTACTGAAATAGTGGCGCTACCAGTAGGAGCTATAATTCTCTCAATGTTGTCTGTTCTTAAAAGACATTCCTTTCTAAATTTCATTGGTAAAAACAATTTTCCGCAGGTAGGCGATTCAACCACCCATACAAATACGCAAACCTCCAAACAATTTTCGTATGCTAATGTCCTTAAAGCTGACCAAATCTTGAACCAGGAGCCCAAACCTCAAACGTGCGATCCAAATTTTAGTAATTTAGAGGCAACTCTGCAGACTCTTGTTCAATCCTTAAACACTTTTACCGTTTCTATGACAAACATGATGTAGGAAATGCTAAAATAGCAATCCACTAATTTACAGGCAATTTTAAAAAAATGAATTGGTTAAAAATATTTTTCTGGAACGCAAACGGCATTCGCCAACACAAAAATGAACTCGAGCACTTCCTTATAGAAAAGCAGATCGATATAATGATGATCGGTGAAACCCATTTGACAACCAACTGTTATTTCAAAATTAATGGCTACAGATTATATGACACAAAAGATCCCCGTGGAAGATCTTGCGGCGGTTCGGCAATATTGATAAAGACCAGAATTAAGCACTATCTAATGAACAGGACACGTGAGGAATATCTCCAAGCTACAAATATATGCCTTAATTATTTTCATGAAAAAATTGTCATATCCTCGATTTACTCACCACCACGATTTTCAGTAACAGAAAGCCAATATTCAAATTTTTTCAAATCACTTGGTCCTCGATTTTTAGCGGCTGGCGACTATAACGCTAAACACACTTTTTGGGGTTCACGTTTAATTACCTCGAAAGGCCGTGTGCTTTTTGACACCGTTTCCAAAATGGGCTTAGATGTGGTTTCAAGCGGACACCCCACTTATTGGCCGTCAGACCGACGAAAGATCCCTGATGTTATAGATTTTGGAGTTGCGAAAAATTTTCCTTTAGAGTGGATGCAAGTGGAGCCTTCATTAGATTTGTCATCAGATCACTCACCCACTATAATCTCTGTTTCGTTTCCCCAAGAGATTGGCTCCCCGTTGACCGTCAATAGAGTTAATTGGCTAAAATACAAAAAATTTTTGAGTACACATTGTACTGAAAATATCGCCTTGAGAACGCCTGAGGATATTGATGCGTCAATTAACGATTTTTCTGTAAACCTCAAACTGGCCGTACAGCATGCTACCACTAGTCATATAAGATCCAGAAATGAGAACAATAGAGCTTATTCGGCTGAAATTGAGCAACTTCTGTCAGAAAAAAGAAGAGTTAGAAGAGAGTGGCAAACTCGCAGGTCTCCCCAGCTTAAAACTAGGCTACGGGAATGCGTAACTCGACTAAGAAATCTGCTTGAAATCCAGACAATATCTTTCCTTAAAACATATTTGGAAAGCCTGCATGGTACTCCGCAATCTGACTATTCTCTGTGGAAAGCGACAAAAGGTCTGAAAAGACCCGTAATAGGTAAGCCACCTTTGCGAACTTCAACTGGCGACTGGGCACGAAGCGATTCCGAACAAGGAATAGTGTACGTTGATCATTTGAGAAATGTTTTTACGACAAATGATTCAGCGGATGCTGCAGCAAAATTTCCGCCGTATGCTGTTAGACAGCCTGTGTCTTTGAGACTTAACTTTCAAGATGTCGAAAACGTTATCAATAACATAAACCCCAGGAAAGCTCCAGGTATAGATCAAATTACTGGTAAAATGCTTGAACAGTTACCTCGTGTAGCTAGAAGAGTTCTACTTCTTATTTTTAACGATATTTTGCGCCTAGAATACTATCCTGCAGAGTGGAAGGTCTCTGTGATACCCAAGCCAGGGAAGGATCCGACTAAAGTAGATTCATATTGACCAATAAGTCTACTACCAACAATTTCAAAACTGTTCGAAAAATTTTTAATGGCGAAGTTGTCTCCAATACTTAATGATGTGGGATGTATCCCTGATCATCAATTTGGCTTTCGGGCTAAACATAACACCATAGAACAAACACATAGACGAGTCAATGTCATAAGAAAGACTTTTGAAGACAAAAAGTATTGTTCAGCTCTATTCATCGACATTTCCCAAGCTTTTGATAAAGTGTGGTACGACGGACTCATGCACAAAATAAAGTTGAACTTGCCTGCAAACACTCACAAGCTTCTAGAAAGCTACTTATACGACCGGAAATTTGTTATCAAAGAAGGTGACTTTACAAGTCTCTCACAGTCAATCGGAGCAGGAGTTCCCCAAGGTAGCATTCTAGGACCCACTCTATATTTGATTTACGCATCTGACATGCCAACGAGATCCGGAATCCATACTTCAACTTTTGCAGATGACACAGCTTTTTTCGGCGTTCATAAAAACCATCAAGAAGCTTCACGAAACTTGCAGCAGTACATTTCAATATTAGAGAAATGGTTGAAACTTTGGAAAATAAAAGTTAATGAACAAAAATATGCTCACGTTACATTCACACTGCGTAAGCAAACATGTTCGGCTCTCCAAGTTAAATACCTTGGTATTTACCTCGACCGTAGGCTAACGTGGAAGCCTCACATTGATGCAAAAGTCACTCAGTTGAAATTAAAAGCAGCGCAACTAAATTGGCTTATGGGCAGAAATTCGTTATTTATTTTGTTATATAACGCAATTTTAAAGCCTATATGGTGCTACCGAGTTCAATTATGGGGAACTGCCTCAATATCTAACATTGAAAAAATTCAAAGACGACAAAACCAAATTCTTCGTACGATTACTGCAGCTCCATGGTACGTAAGAAACTCACGAATTCACAAGGATCTGTGTGTTCCGCTGGTAACTGACGAGTTCTCTAAGTATGCCACAAGGTATATCAGTAAACTGGATCTTCACCCAAATCCTCTTGCACGCAACAGACTTAATTTTGGCGGCCACTCTCGGTTGAGAAGAAGGGATACCCTGTCCACCATCAGAACGTTAAATAGGTGATTCTACCGATATTACTCGCGCAAAATGAAACTTTTTTGTTTAGCAGTGGCTGGACTTAAATAACTTTTATATTTAGTATTAAGATTTGAATACTTATTGTTAGTTCATATTTTGAAGATTCAATAAATAAATGAAGGACGAAAAAAATAAAATTCTAAATTCCAGTTGAGGCATTGAAGCTTATTGCTCCTGCTTTTTCAGCAGACAATGCATTTTCCAGGAGTTAATCAAACTTGCATGAAGAACTTTAGTGAAAAGTGGCCAGTACCATTTTCCCCCTTTATTTGAATTCTGTAATTGTTCAAAACGTTGTCAAATAAGTAAACTCCACCCATTGCTTTATTGTATTCATGTATAGCGTTAGGCATGGTAATGCTTGCAATTTTTTTATTTTTCCGGTTCAAGTAAATTACACGCTTGGCTTAAAAAAAACTACAGAAATCGATAAACATGAATAATTCCTGTTGCGAAATAGTCTGCATTTTGCAAATTAGTCATCAATTTATATAAGGTAAAAAGTTTTCAAAAAATTTTTGCAAAACATTTTTTTAATTTTTGTTTTTTATCTACTCTGCTTAAAGTCACCTCACCAGCTGATTATAATCTTTAAATATTTATTATACCAACTAAAAATTGCACTTAAGTAGAATGCTGTTACTTAACCGACACATCATGGCGTCATTTAAAGTTTCACGAAGAATTTGTATGCATGTATATATACATTTGAAAATTAATCGGATATATAATTTGTATATCGTTTAGGCCCAGTGTTGCGTTTTCGCATCATGTATATATCCAATCATTAAAAAGCTAGCAAATATCTAAAATAACAGGATTTTTTTTACCAGAACTAATAATGTTCTTATGTTGGTGATATCCGGCAAAAGTTTCCGATAGTTATATTCTATATTTCTATATATTGTTTAAATTTTTAAAAAAGCACCCAAAAAATAAGAAAAAATAAACGTTTAAAATTAAATTTTTACAAAAAAAATCTTTTTATGATACATAACTAAAACAGGTCGATTAGATATTGAATTAAATTTTATTTTTATGTGCTTTTCTTCAAAAACGTAATCATAAAAATCATGATGGGCTGTTAAAGTGAACGTTGTGAAAATGCAACGCTGGGCCTTAATGGGTTAATGTTAATAGATAAGTTTTTGTTAGAGGATCTTTAATAATTAATGTAGAAATCCAGAAAATCTTATACTTAGAGGTTAATAAAAAAACATGTTTTAAAATTAAAATATAGTTTTACTTAAAAATATGTGTATATAAGTCTATTGTTCAAGTGCAAGTGAAAGTTCAGTTTTTCTAGATACATAAAAAGAGTTAAAAAATTAATCTATGAAAAACATAGAATTAATCTCAAGGTTGTTAACAATTGGGTTGAAATAGAGTTGTATAAGTTTCACAACAATCTCCCCCTCAAGCATATTGTAAATAAAACGTTTGAAAAATTACATTTCAATATTGAGTAACTCGCAGTCCTCGACGTGTTTCTGTTTGCTCAAAACTTTTGTTAAAATGTCAGTTGCGTTTTCATCGGATGTCACATACTGAATATCAAACTCTTTTCCTTGGTACTTGTTTAAATCAAAACCGAAATATATTCAATTTTTGTACATATTTTGAAATTACTTTTACTACGTCATCAGTTTCTTGATTATACTCCGTTTGTGGACAACTTTGTCTTTTCGGAGCTTCTTCGCTAAGATTCTGACAACTGAAACCGTTAACGGTTCGATTAAATGTTGTTTTCGCCATTTTTTGCCATATACATAAATTCCTTACTTGCTTGGAGAATTCTGTGCTCGACACATACTTTTTGTTCACCAACAACATTTTTTGTAAGGTAATATTAATTCTGAATAAATAGAAGATATAGGGGACTATTCTGCGTTTCGATTCGGAAAGAAATTTTATCTGTCTGGCAACTTGGGTATTCTACGTTTCGATTCCGCTCAGTTTCTTTCGATTGTATGTATTCTGCATTACGTTCGGAGCTCCGTTTTTTCAGGCGAACGCCTGAGGATATTGATGTGTCAATTAACGATTTTTCTGAAAACCTCAAACTGGCCGTACAACATGCTACCACTAGTCATTTAAGATCCAGAAATGAAACCAATAGAACTTATTCGTCTGAAATTTAGCAACTTCTGTCAGAAAAAAAGAAGAGTCAGAAGAGAGTGGCAACTTCGCAGGTCGCCCCAGCTTAAAACTAGGCTACGGGAATGCATAACTCAGTTAAGAAATCTGCTTGAAGTCCATAGAATAGCTTCCCTTAAAACATATTTGGAAAGCCTTGATGGTACTCCTCAATCTGATTATTCCTTGTGGAAAGCGACAAAAGGTTTAAAAAGACCTGTAATAGGTAAGCTACCTTTGCGAACTTCAACTGGCGACTGGGCAAGAAGCGATTCTGAAAAGGGGATGTTGTATGTCGATCATTTGAGAAACGTTTTTATTACAAATAATTCAGCGAATATTACAGCGGAATTACCACCATATGTTGTTAGACCCCATGTGTCTTTGAGACTTAATTTTCAAGATGTCGAAATATGCGTTATCGCATATACAAACCCAAGAAAAGCTCCAGGCATTGATCAAATTACTGGTAAAATGCTTGAACAGTTACCTCGTGCAGCTAGAAGGCTTCTACTTTTTATTTTTAACGGTATTTTACGCCTTGAGTATTATCCTACAGAGTGGAAAGTCTCAATGATTACCATGATTCCCAAGCCAGGGAAGGATCTGACAAAGGTAGAATCATATAGACCAATAAGTCTACTACCAACAATTTCAAAACTGTTCGAAAAATTGTTAATGGCGAAGTTGAGTCCAATATTGAACAATGTGGGGTGCATCCCTAATCATCAATTTGGTTTTCGGGCTAGACATAGCACCATAGAACAAAGAAGTAGAAGGAGAAGAAGTATTGCTCAGCTCTATTCATTGACATTTCCCAAGCTTTCGATAAAGTGTGGCACGATGGGTTGATGCACAAAATAAAGCTAAACTTGCCTGTAAATACTCACAAGCTTCTGGAAAGCTACTTAAATGGGCGGAAGTTTGTTATCAGAGAAGGCGATTTTATAAGCCCAACTCAGCCAATCGAGGCAGGAGTTCCCCAAGGCAGCATACTGGGGCCTACTTTATACTTGATTTACGCCTCTGACATGCCAACGGCATCCGGAATCCATACTTCAACCTTTGCAGATGACACAGCGTTTTTGAGTGTTCATGAGAACCACCAATTAGCTTCACGAAATTTACAGGAATACATTTCAATATTAGAGAAATGGCTAAAACTTTGGAAAATCAAAGTTAATGAACGAAAATGTACTCATGTCACATTCACTCTGTGTAAGCAAACCTGCGCGCCTATCCAAATAAACAACTCACCTATTCCGCAGCACAGTGAAGTCAAGTACCTTGGTATACACCGCGACCGTAGGCTAACGTGGAAGTCTCACATTGAAGCAAAAGTCACTCAGATGAAACTAAAAGCAGCGCAACTAAATTGGCTTATGGGCAGAAACTCGACATTGAAGTTGGATTGCAAACTTCTGTTATACAATGCAATTCTAAAACCTATATGGTGCTACGGAATTCAATTATGGGGCACCGCCTCAGCGTCAAATATTGAAAAAATTCAAAGGCGACAAAACCAAATTCTTCGGACGATTACTGCAGCTCCATGGTACGTAAAAAATTCACGAATTCATAACGATCTGAGTGTTCTGCTGGTAAAAGAGGAATTTTCTAAGTACGCGACAAGGTATGTCAGTAAACTGGAACATCATCCAAACCCTCTTGCGCGCAATATACTTAATTTTAGTGGTCACACTCATTTGAGAAGAAGGGATACCGTTGCCACCATCAGAGCGTTAAGTAGGTGATTTTACCTATATAATATGCGCATAATAAAACTTTTTGTCTAGCCTTGGGTGGACTTAGTTAATTTATATATATATATATATATATATATATATATATATATATATATATATATATATATATATATATATATATATATATATATATATATATATATATATATATATATATATATATATATATATATATATATATATATATATATATATATATATATACATATGTAACATTTAAAACTATTTAAAACTCTTAGTTTTAGTTTTGTTAAAAATTTATTATTGTTCTTCAATGAAAAATTCAAGTTTTTATTATAGTTTTAAATTGATATTAATTTATGGTAGTATTTTTAATTCAAGTTAAAAAGTAAGTTAAATCAAAAAGAAGGATAATCACAAATTGTTAGTACAAATTTCCAACTTTAAAAATGTTTATATAGCTTCGATTATACTCGTACGACTTAGGAAACAACTTTCGTTCACTACTGCTTTGTATCGACTGACTTCAGCTTTTTCTTCTTCGCCTTAACACACTGAGAGTACATTGCAGTTTTACAGAATTGTAGCTTCTTTACACTCAGCCATCCTGAAATTCATCTGTCCCAGATGACAGATCATCATCTAACCCATCAACGTATTTCCACGGTTTCATATAATCAGCGCTCGTGGACGTGTGCACTGGACCCTCAAATTCAGCCATCTTTTTGACATCGTATCTATCATTGCGTTTTACTTTTGTAACCGAATATGGACCAATAAATTCGCTAGCCAGCTTCCTTCCCGATACAAACTGAGTTCTCTTTATTGCAACAAGGTCGCCAACTGAATACATCATCGCTTCTTTTCTATTTTTGTCGAAATTTCGTTTTTGTGTGTCATATGATTTTAAAATTTGTTGCCTTGCTTCTTGACGCAATTGCCGCCTGTCTTCGTCAAAACGATGTAGAAACTCCTCTTCCAACAGTTTTGTTAATCCGCTATCGCGCTCTGTTTTCATTTTCACTCCAAACATTAACTCAAAAGGAGAGATTTTGATAGAGGAATGCACACATGAGTTGATCGCTTTTTGTACTTTACCTACGTGTTTGTACCATTTCGAGGTGTCTTCTGATGACAGTTTTGATATAACTGATAAAATTGTGCGATTTACTCTCTCGATTTGCCCGTTTCCTCTAGGTACGACTGTAGTCGTCAAAACATGTTCTATGCTGTTTTGCTGGCAAAATTCTTTAAAAAGCTGCGACGTAAAAGCAGCGCCTTTATCGCTAACCACCCGAACCGGACTTCCAAAAGTTTCTGACCAAGTCGTTAAATTTTTGACGACTTCTTCGGAACTAGTTGTTTTCGTTGCAAATATCCATACAAATTTAGAAAATGCATCAACCATTGCAAGTATGTATTTATATTGCTTTGCCGTAGCGTCCATTGGACCTAAGTGGTCAATGTGTAGCGTGTGTAGTCACCTTTTTCAACATACTGCATAAAACCATCTTTTTTGCCGAGTTTTTTATTGTGTCTGATACACTTAATACAGTTGCTAATAACGCGTGCAGTTTTTTTTCTCCAAATGTGGTATATAGTACTGTTGTTTAATTGAATGCATTGTAGCTTGCAACGCGAAATGATCTTTCTCGTGAGCTTCTTTAATAATTTCGAATTCAACCGCTCTTGGCACAAAGAGTAAATCTTGCCCATCAACATTTTTATACAGCAGACCTGCTTTCATCTTAAAATTTTCATACGGCTTTGTTTCTAAAATAGTTATGATAGCTTTTATGGTTTCGTCTTCTTGTTGGAGCTTATAAATTCTTGCAGTTATTTCTGAAGAGACTAGAAATACATCAACTGGGTACCTGCTTAAAGAATCAACGTGCTTCATCCGAGTAGCAGGCCGATGTTCTACCGAATACGTGAAATCTTGAATATACATTATCCATTGCGAGACGTCTCTTGGCAAGTCTTTTTTTGCAATAGTTTGTTTAAATGCGGCACAATCGGTTACTAGTTTAAACTGAATTCCTAGCAAGTAATTTCTAAATTTTTTAAGCGCTAAATAAGCAGCTTTTACTTCCAAAATGTAACTATGAAGCCGAGCTTCCTGTGCAGATGCTTTCTTACTCCAATAAAATATTGGATGTAGACTATTTTCAAATTTCTGAAGCAAAGTAGCACCAAAACCATCCTTGGACGCATCTGTGTGGAGTTCTGTTTCTGCTTCCCTATTATAAATGTGTAAAACTGGCTCTTTAACTAGTGCTTTCTTCAAAAGATTTATGGCTGCTATTTCTTTGGTTCCAATTTTAAACGTGCTATCTTTTTTTAACAGATCCGTAAGCGGCCTAGCTATTTGTGAATACCCCTGGATAAATTTTCTAAAATATCCGGTTAAACCTAAAAATGACTGGACATCTTTTACATTTCTAGGAATAAGAAACTTCTCCACTGCCTTTGTTTTATTTTTACCAGGCCAGATTTTTCCATCTTCGATGCAGTGGCCTAAAAAATCTATCTGGGTTTTCATAAACTTGCATTTAATCCACTTAAACTTCAAATCGTATTCAGCTGCTTTCATCAATACTATCTGAAGTTTATGTAAACATTCATCTGACGATTTACCGTAAATAACAATATCATCAATGTAAATCTCCATAACATCTGAGTTTATCAGTTCTTGAAAAATGCAATTAACATACCTGACGAAATTCGCGGGAGAATTGCAGAAACCAAAGGGCGCTTTATTAAATTCAAATAAACCCCTTTTTGTGACAAAGGCTGTAAATTTTTTGCTGTCTTCAGCTACCGGTACATGAAAAAAACCATTTTCTAGATCCATTGTTACGAAATATTTTGCATTTTTTAGTTTTAGCAGGACATCATCAATAACAGGAACCGGAAAAGCATCTTTTAAAACCATTGAATTGAGCTGACGGAAATCTACGCATATTCTATAGTCTCCGCACTTCTTTTTCACAACTACCACACGACTTGCCATATCAGAATAAGACTTTCTTATGATACCACTTTTCAGCCATTCATCAACTTGACTATTTAGTACAATTTCTTCTTGCTCTGCTAAACGACTTGGAGCATGCCGAAAAGGACGAATTTGCTCGTTTGGAATAATATGCATGATAACTGGACACTCTTTTTTCATAACTGGCGGCTTATACAAGTTAATCATTTTTATGACGGCATCTTTACATTTTGGATCAACATCGATTTCGCTCACTTCAAAATTATAAATTAGTTGTTCTTCATTTTGCTCCGAGTTCCGTTTACATTGAAATTTATATCCATTATCATAGAAAAGCACAAAATCTTTAATAAATTCAAATCCAAGTATTGCATCTACTTTAAGCGAATTATCAGGAACTATTAAGAACTCATGATATTTCTCTACATCGTCAACTTCAACTTTTCCGCGTAACGCGCCAACTGGGTTTATGTTGTTGCTACCGAGCCCGCTCAACATCGCTTTACTAGTCAACAAAACGCGATTTTTAAATTTACTTTCAAATACAGAGTTCTTCATTACCGATACATCGGCATCAGTGTCCACTAAACAATTTATATGAACACCGTCAAATGTAATAAGCTTATAACGGCAGTTCTTCGATATTATATTGACATTTCTACCGGAATCGTAATTTTTGCCTATACAGTTTTTTGATATGTGCCCGAAACCATTACACTTGAAGCACTTTGGCTCATTTTTACATTCACTTCTTTTATGTTCTTTTGAGCCACAATTAAAGCAATGAAGTTTGTTGTTCACTGTATTATTAACTGATTTATTCAATTGCTTATTTTGCGTAATGTAAGTATTATGCTGATTCGCATGTTCGTAAATATCGTACAGTTCTCGCAACTCTCTAAACGATTTTGCGGCATATAAATTTTGCTTAAAAACACTTTTTGCATTCAACCCGTCCACCACATATCTTATAGTAGCCCGCTCTTCGATGTTAGCCAATATAGCAATTTTCTTCATATTTAAAATGTATTCATGAAAGGACTCTGAACTCTTCTTTTTTCGTTCACACAACATTTTGTGCACTTCTCCACTATCATAGTGTTTATGAAATTCACTCGTTAAAATAGTTTTTAAAGTTTCATAATCACTCACTGTTTCAGAATCAAGGAAAAGCTTAGCAGTTCCTGTAATTTTATTCCTAGCCTGTAAGTATTTTTGCTGATCGCTCAACATATACGCAACCGCATTTTGTTCAAAATTTTCAAACCATTGTATTACTGATACATTATTCCCATCAAAATCACTCAAAATTTTTGAAAAGGTTTCTACTGAAATATTTACTTTGTTTTTTTCTTGATTATCGTTTTCTATCTTTGTTGCCAACAATTTTATCAAATCACTTAATTCGCTATTATTTGTAGCCATTGTATTATTTTGGTCTGTTAATTTGCACTCTTCACTATTGTAACTTTTAGTAGATTTTTGTTCTTTTAATTGTGAACTTTTTGTATTAATATTCTGCGGCGAATCTGATTCACTCTTTCGTTTTGAGTGACTTAAATTAAGAGAGCAGTAATCTTTGGTTTGCACGGTGAGATATATATTTTCGTTTTCAACGTTCTCTGTTTGTTCTAAATGTTGATCTTTTTCACTTTTTGTTCTGAGCCTTGTTTTATGAATTTTTGTCTCCAAAATCCCGTTGTTTTTTTTCATTTAAACTTTTCTTTTATTTTAAAAGGAATTTTAATGCATGTACAAAATAATTAGTGTTGTATTGTAGATTTAGCAACAACCGTTGTTTCTCACTTTTAAATTTGGCATTTATAAAAGTATTTACAGTTTTATAAGGCACTCAACTGATGTTTCACTTTAATAGTTCCTCACAACTTTTGCACAAAACTTTCATGCTTTCTGAACGTCACTATTTTGATTTTACTTGCAACCGACCCGACGAAGTATTTAAGTGTATTTTTATTTAAAAGATGCGGCGGTTGAGCCCCCAAATGTAACATTTAAAACTATTTAAAACTCTTAGTTTTAGTTTTGTTAAAAATTTATTATTGTTCTTCAATGAAAAATTCAAGTTTTTATTATAGTTTTAAATTGATATTAATTTATGGTAGTATTTTTAATTCAAGTTAAAAAGTAAGTTAAATCAAAAAGAAGGATAATCACAAATTGTTAGTACAAATTTCCAACTTTAAAAATGTTTATATAGCTTCGATTATACTCGTACGACTTAGGAAACAACTTTCGTTCACTACTGCTTTGTATCGACTGACTTCAGCTTTTTCTTCTTCGCCTTAACACACTGAGAGTACATTGCAGTTTTAGTACAGAATTGTAGCTTCTTTACACTCAGCCATCCTGAAATTCATCTGTCCCAGATGACAGATCATCATCTAACCCATCAACGTATTTCCACGGTTTCATATAATCAGCGCTCGTGGACGTGTGCACTGGACCCTCAAATTCAGCCATCTTTTTGACATCGTATCTATCATTGCGTTTTACTTTTGTAACCGAATATGGACCAATAAATTCGCTAGCCAGCTTCCTTCCCGATACAAACTGAGTTCTCTTTATTGCAACAAGGTCGCCAACTGAATACATCATCGCTTCTTTTCTATTTTTGTCGAAATTTCGTTTTTGTGTGTCATATGATTTTAAAATTTGTTGCCTTGCTTCTTGACGCAATTGCCGCCTGTCTTCGTCAAAACGATGTAGAAACTCCTCTTCCAACAGTTTTGTTAATCCGCTATCGCGCTCTGTTTTCATTTTCACTCCAAACATTAACTCAAAAGGAGAGATTTTGATAGAGGAATGCACACATGAGTTGATCGCTTTTTGTACTTTACCTACGTGTTTGTACCATTTCGAGGTGTCTTCTGATGACAGTTTTGATATAACTGATAAAATTGTGCGATTTACTCTCTCGATTTGCCCGTTTCCTCTAGGTACGACTGTAGTCGTCAAAACATGTTCTATGCTGTTTTGCTGGCAAAATTCTTTAAAAAGCTGCGACGTAAAAGCAGCGCCTTTATCGCTAACCACCCGAACCGGACTTCCAAAAGTTTCTGACCAAGTCGTTAAATTTTTGACGACTTCTTCGGAACTAGTTGTTTTCGTTGCAAATATCCATACAAATTTAGAAAATGCATCAACCATTGCAAGTATGTATTTATATTGCTTTGCCGTAGCGTCCATTGGACCTAAGTGGTCAATGTGTAGCGTGTGTAGTCACCTTTTTCAACATACTGCATAAAACCATCTTTTTTGCCGAGTTTTTTATTGTGTCTGATACACTTAATACAGTTGCTAATAACGCGTGCAGTTTTTTTTCTCCAAATGTGGTATATAGTACTGTTGTTTAATTGAATGCATTGTAGCTTGCAACGCGAAATGATCTTTCTCGTGAGCTTCTTTAATAATTTCGAATTCAACCGCTCTTGGCACAAAGAGTAAATCTTGCCCATCAACATTTTTATACAGCAGACCTGCTTTCATCTTAAAATTTTCATACGGCTTTGTTTCTAAAATAGTTATGATAGCTTTTATGGTTTCGTCTTCTTGTTGGAGCTTATAAATTCTTGCAGTTATTTCTGAAGAGACTAGAAATACATCAACTGGGTACCTGCTTAAAGAATCAACGTGCTTCATCCGAGTAGCAGGCCGATGTTCTACCGAATACGTGAAATCTTGAATATACATTATCCATTGCGAGACGTCTCTTGGCAAGTCTTTTTTTGCAATAGTTTGTTTAAATGCGGCACAATCGGTTACTAGTTTAAACTGAATTCCTAGCAAGTAATTTCTAAATTTTTTAAGCGCTAAATAAGCAGCTTTTACTTCCAAAATGTAACTATGAAGCCGAGCTTCCTGTGCAGATGCTTTCTTACTCCAATAAAATATTGGATGTAGACTATTTTCAAATTTCTGAAGCAAAGTAGCACCAAAACCATCCTTGGACGCATCTGTGTGGAGTTCTGTTTCTGCTTCCCTATTATAAATGTGTAAAACTGGCTCTTTAACTAGTGCTTTCTTCAAAAGATTTATGGCTGCTATTTCTTTGGTTCCAATTTTAAACGTGCTATCTTTTTTTAACAGATCCGTAAGCGGCCTAGCTATTTGTGAATACCCCTGGATAAATTTTCTAAAATATCCGGTTAAACCTAAAAATGACTGGACATCTTTTACATTTCTAGGAATAAGAAACTTCTCCACTGCCTTTGTTTTATTTTTACCAGGCCAGATTTTTCCATCTTCGATGCAGTGGCCTAAAAAATCTATCTGGGTTTTCATAAACTTGCATTTAATCCACTTAAACTTCAAATCGTATTCAGCTGCTTTCATCAGTACTATCTGAAGTTTATGTAAACATTCATCTGACGATTTACCGTAAATAACAATATCATCAATGTAAATCTCCATAACATCTGAGTTTATCAGTTCTTGAAAAATGCAATTAACATACCTGACGAAATTCGCGGGAGAATTGCAGAAACCAAAGGGCGCTTTATTAAATTCAAATAAACCCCTTTTTGTGACAAAGGCTGTAAATTTTTTGCTGTCTTCAGCTACCGGTACATGAAAAAAACCATTTTCTAGATCCATTGTTACGAAATATTTTGCATTTTTTAGTTTTAGCAGGACATCATCAATAACAGGAACCGGAAAAGCATCTTTTAAAACCATTGAATTGAGCTGACGAAAATCTACGCATATTCTATAGTCTCCGCACTTCTTTTTCACAACTACCACACGACTTGCCATATCAGAATAAGACTTTCTTATGATACCACTTTTCAGCCATTCATCAACTTGACTATTTAGTACAATTTCTTCTTGCTCTGCTAAACGACTTGGAGCATGCCGAAAAGGACGAATTTGCTCGTTTGGAATAATATGCATGATAACTGGACACTCTTTTTTCATAACTGGCGGCTTATACAAGTTAATCATTTTTATGACGGCATCTTTACATTTTGGATCAACATCGATTTCGCTCACTTCAAAATTATAAATTAGTTGTTCTTCATTTTGCTCCGAGTTCCGTTTACATTGAAATTTATATCCATTATCATAGAAAAGCACAAAATCTTTAATAAATTCAAATCCAAGTATTGCATCTACTTTAAGCGAATTATCAGGAACTATTAAGAACTCATGATATTTCTCTACATCGTCAACTTTAACTTTTCCGCGTAACGCGCCAACTGGGTTTATGTTGTTGCTACCGAGCCCGCTCAACATCGCTTTACTAGTCAACAAAACGCGATTTTTAAATTTACTTTCAAATACAGAGTTCTTCATTACCGATACATCGGCACCAGTGTCCACTAAACAATTTATATGAACACCGTCAAATGTAATAAGCTTATAACGGCAGTTCTTCGATATTATATTGACATTTCTACCGGAATCGTAATTTTTGCCTATACAGTTTTTTGATATGTGCCCGAAACCATTACACTGGAAGCACTTTGGCTCATTTTTACATTCACTTCTTTTATGTTCTTTTGAGCCACAATTAAAGCAATGAAGTTTGTTGTTCACTGTATTATTAACTGATTTATTCAATTGCTTATTTTGCGTAATGTAAGTATTATGCTGATTCGCATGTTCGTAAATATCGTACAGTTCTCGCAACTCTCTAAACGATTTTGCGGCATATAAATTTTGCTTAAAAACACTTTTTGCATTCAACCCGTCCACCACATATCTTATAGTAGCCCGCTCTTCGATGTTAGCCAATATAGCAATTTTCTTCATATTTAAAATGTATTCATGAAAGGACTCTGAACTCTTCTTTTTTCGTTCACACAACATTTTGTGCACTTCTCCACTATCATAGTGTTTATGAAATTCACTCGTTAAAATAGTTTTTAAAGTTTCATAACCACTCACTGTTTCAGAATCAAGGAAAAGCTTAGCAGTTCCTGTAATTTTATTCCTAGCCTGTAAGTATTTTTGCTGATCGCTCAACATATACGCAACCGCATTTTGTTCAAAATTTTCAAACCATTGTATTACTGATACATTATTCCCATCAAAATCACTCAAAATTTTTGAAAAGGTTTCTACTGAAATATTTACTTTGTTTTTTTCTTGATTATCGTTTTCTATCTTTGTTGCCAACAATTTTATCAAATCACTTAATTCGCTATTATTTGTAGCCATTGTATTATTTTGGTCTGTTAATTTGCACTCTTCACTACTGTAACTTTTAGTAGATTTTTGTTCTTTTAATTGTGAACTTTTTGTATTAATATTCTGCGGCGAATCTGATTCACTCTTTCGTTTTGAGTGACTTAAATTAAGAGAGCAGTAATCTTTGGTTTGCACGGTGAGATATATATTTTCGTTTTCAACGTTCTCTGTTTGTTCTAAATGTTGATCTTTTTCACTTTTTGTTCTGAGCCTTGTTTTATGAATTTTTGTCTCCAAAATCCCGTTGTTTTTTTTCATTTAAACTTTTCTTTTATTTTAAAAGGAATTTTAATGCATGTACAAAATAATTAGTGTTGTATTGTAGATTTAGCAACAACCGTTGTTTCTCACTTTTAAATTTGGCATTTATAAAAGTATTTACAGTTTTATAAGGCACTCAACTGATGTTTCACTTTAATAGTTCCTCACAACTTTTGCACAAAACTTTCATGCTTTCTGAACGTCACTATTTTGATTTTACTTGCAACCGACCCGACGAAGTATTTAAGTGTATTTTTATTTAAAAGATGCGGCGGTTGAGCCCCCAAATGTAACATTTAAAACTATTTAAAACTCTTAGTTTTAGTTTTGTTAAAAATTTATTATTGTTCTTCAATGAAAAATTCAAGTTTTTATTATAGTTTTAAATTGATATTAATTTATGGTAGTATTTTTAATTCAAGTTAAAAAGTAAGTTAAATCAAAAAGAAGGATAATCACAAATTGTTAGTACAAATTTCCAACTTTAAAAATGTTTATATAGCTTCGATTATACTCGTACGACTTAGGAAACAACTTTCGTTCACTACTGCTTTGTATCGACTGACTTCAGCTTTTTCTTCTTCGCCTTAACACACTGAGAGTACATTGCAGTTTTAGTACAGAATTGTAGCTTCTTTACACTCAGCCATCCTGAAATTCATCTGTCCCAGATGACAGATCATCATCTAACCCATCAACGTATTTCCACGGTTTCATATAATCAGCGCTCGTGGACGTGTGCACTGGACCCTCAAATTCAGCCATCTTTTTGACATCGTATCTATCATTGCGTTTTACTTTTGTAACCGAATATGGACCAATAAATTCGCTAGCCAGCTTCCTTCCCGATACAAACTGAGTTCTCTTTATTGCAACAAGGTCGCCAACTGAATACATCATCGCTTCTTTTCTATTTTTGTCGAAATTTCGTTTTTGTGTGTCATATGATTTTAAAATTTGTTGCCTTGCTTCTTGACGCAATTGCCGCCTGTCTTCGTCAAAACGATGTAGAAACTCCTCTTCCAACAGTTTTGTTAATCCGCTATCGCGCTCTGTTTTCATTTTCACTCCAAACATTAACTCAAAAGGAGAGATTTTGATAGAGGAATGCACACATGAGTTGATCGCTTTTTGTACTTTACCTACGTGTTTGTACCATTTCGAGGTGTCTTCTGATGACAGTTTTGATATAACTGATAAAATTGTGCGATTTACTCTCTCGATTTGCCCGTTTCCTCTAGGTACGACTGTAGTCGTCAAAACATGTTCTATGCTGTTTTGCTGGCAAAATTCTTTAAAAAGCTGCGACGTAAAAGCAGCGCCTTTATCGCTAACCACCCGAACCGGACTTCCAAAAGTTTCTGACCAAGTCGTTAAATTTTTGACGACTTCTTCGGAACTAGTTGTTTTCGTTGCAAATATCCATACAAATTTAGAAAATGCATCAACCATTGCAAGTATGTATTTATATTGCTTTGCCGTAGCGTCCATTGGACCTAAGTGGTCAATGTGTAGCGTGTGTAGTGGGACGTCACCTTTTTCAACATACTGCATAAAACCATCTTTTTTGCCGAGTTTTTTATTGTGTCTGATACACTTAATACAGTTGCTAATAACGCGTGCAGTTTTTTTTCTCCAAATGTGGTATATAGTACTGTTGTTTAATTGAATGCATTGTAGCTTGCAACGCGAAATGATCTTTCTCGTGAGCTTCTTTAATAATTTCGAATTCAACCGCTCTTGGCACAAAGAGTAAATCTTGCCCATCAACATTTTTATACAGCAGACCTGCTTTCATCTTAAAATTTTCATACGGCTTTGTTTCTAAAATAGTTATGATAGCTTTTATGGTTTCGTCTTCTTGTTGGAGCTTATAAATTCTTGCAGTTATTTCTGAAGAGACTAGAAATACATCAACTGGGTACCTGCTTAAAGAATCAACGTGCTTCATCCGAGTAGCAGGCCGATGTTCTACCGAATACGTGAAATCTTGAATATACATTATCCATTGCGAGACGTCTCTTGGCAAGTCTTTTTTTGCAATAGTTTGTTTAAATGCGGCACAATCGGTTACTAGTTTAAACTGAATTCCTAGCAAGTAATTTCTAAATTTTTTAAGCGCTAAATAAGCAGCTTTTACTTCCAAAATGTAACTATGAAGCCGAGCTTCCTGTGCAGATGCTTTCTTACTCCAATAAAATATTGGATGTAGACTATTTTCAAATTTCTGAAGCAAAGTAGCACCAAAACCATCCTTGGACGCATCTGTGTGGAGTTCTGTTTCTGCTTCCCTATTATAAATGTGTAAAACTGGCTCTTTAACTAGTGCTTTCTTCAAAAGATTTATGGCTGCTATTTCTTTGGTTCCAATTTTAAACGTGCTATCTTTTTTTAACAGATCCGTAAGCGGCCTAGCTATTTGTGAATACCCCTGGATAAATTTTCTAAAATATCCGGTTAAACCTAAAAATGACTGGACATCTTTTACATTTCTAGGAATAAGAAACTTCTCCACTGCCTTTGTTTTATTTTTACCAGGCCAGATTTTTCCATCTTCGATGCAGTGGCCTAAAAAATCTATCTGGGTTTTCATAAACTTGCATTTAATCCACTTAAACTTCAAATCGTATTCAGCTGCTTTCATCAGTACTATCTGAAGTTTATGTAAACATTCATCTGACGATTTACCGTAAATAACAATATCATCAATGTAAATCTCCATAACATCTGAGTTTATCAGTTCTTGAAAAATGCAATTAACATACCTGACGAAATTCGCGGGAGAATTGCAGAAACCAAAGGGCGCTTTATTAAATTCAAATAAACCCCTTTTTGTGACAAAGGCTGTAAATTTTTTGCTGTCTTCAGCTACCGGTACATGAAAAAAACCATTTTCTAGATCCATTGTTACGAAATATTTTGCATTTTTTAGTTTTAGCAGGACATCATCAATAACAGGAACCGGAAAAGCATCTTTTAAAACCATTGAATTGAGCTGACGAAAATCTACGCATATTCTATAGTCTCCGCACTTCTTTTTCACAACTACCACACGACTTGCCATATCAGAATAAGACTTTCTTATGATACCACTTTTCAGCCATTCATCAACTTGACTATTTAGTACAATTTCTTCTTGCTCTGCTAAACGACTTGGAGCATGCCGAAAAGGACGAATTTGCTCGTTTGGAATAATATGCATGATAACTGGACACTCTTTTTTCATAACTGGCGGCTTATACAAGTTAATCATTTTTATGACGGCATCTTTACATTTTGGATCAACATCGATTTCGCTCACTTCAAAATTATAAATTAGTTGTTCTTCATTTTGCTCCGAGTTCCGTTTACATTGAAATTTATATCCATTATCATAGAAAAGCACAAAATCTTTAATAAATTCAAATCCAAGTATTGCATCTACTTTAAGCGAATTATCAGGAACTATTAAGAACTCATGATATTTCTCTACATCGTCAACTTTAACTTTTCCGCGTAACGCGCCAACTGGGTTTATGTTGTTGCTACCGAGCCCGCTCAACATCGCTTTACTAGTCAACAAAACGCGATTTTTAAATTTACTTTCAAATACAGAGTTCTTCATTACCGATACATCGGCACCAGTGTCCACTAAACAATTTATATGAACACCGTCAAATGTAATAAGCTTATAACGGCAGTTCTTCGATATTATATTGACATTTCTACCGGAATCGTAATTTTTGCCTATACAGTTTTTTGATATGTGCCCGAAACCATTACACTGGAAGCACTTTGGCTCATTTTTACATTCACTTCTTTTATGTTCTTTTGAGCCACAATTAAAGCAATGAAGTTTGTTGTTCACTGTATTATTAACTGATTTATTCAATTGCTTATTTTGCGTAATGTAAGTATTATGCTGATTCGCATGTTCGTAAATATCGTACAGTTCTCGCAACTCTCTAAACGATTTTGCGGCATATAAATTTTGCTTAAAAACACTTTTTGCATTCAACCCGTCCACCACATATCTTATAGTAGCCCGCTCTTCGATGTTAGCCAATATAGCAATTTTCTTCATATTTAAAATGTATTCATGAAAGGACTCTGAACTCTTCTTTTTTCGTTCACACAACATTTTGTGCACTTCTCCACTATCATAGTGTTTATGAAATTCACTCGTTAAAATAGTTTTTAAAGTTTCATAACCACTCACTGTTTCAGAATCAAGGAAAAGCTTAGCAGTTCCTGTAATTTTATTCCTAGCCTGTAAGTATTTTTGCTGATCGCTCAACATATACGCAACCGCATTTTGTTCAAAATTTTCAAACCATTGTATTACTGATACATTATTCCCATCAAAATCACTCAAAATTTTTGAAAAGGTTTCTACTGAAATATTTACTTTGTTTTTTTCTTGATTATCGTTTTCTATCTTTGTTGCCAACAATTTTATCAAATCACTTAATTCGCTATTATTTGTAGCCATTGTATTATTTTGGTCTGTTAATTTGCACTCTTCACTACTGTAACTTTTAGTAGATTTTTGTTCTTTTAATTGTGAACTTTTTGTATTAATATTCTGCGGCGAATCTGATTCACTCTTTCGTTTTGAGTGACTTAAATTAAGAGAGCAGTAATCTTTGGTTTGCACGGTGAGATATATATTTTCGTTTTCAACGTTCTCTGTTTGTTCTAAATGTTGATCTTTTTCACTTTTTGTTCTGAGCCTTGTTTTATGAATTTTTGTCTCCAAAATCCCGTTGTTTTTTTTCATTTAAACTTTTCTTTTATTTTAAAAGGAATTTTAATGCATGTACAAAATAATTAGTGTTGTATTGTAGATTTAGCAACAACCGTTGTTTCTCACTTTTAAATTTGGCATTTATAAAAGTATTTACATATATATATATATATATATATATATATATATATATATATATATATATATATATATATATATATATATATATATATATATATATATATATATATATATATATATATATATATATATATATATATATATATATATATATATATATATATATATATATATATATATATATATATATATCATTCACTCTGTGATTCTTCAACCGCACGGTCGTGTTTTTTAAAAAGTGAACAAACAAAAAAACAAACCAAAAAATCATTGTGCTAACATATTTTTAAACTTACATATAAAAACAATAATACATTGTATTAAATTGTAAAAACAATAACAAATTATTTTAAAAAACAACGGGAAAATAAATTCCTCACATTTCAATAACTAAACAATAAAATCAATTTCAATAAAACAAGTGTGGTGGCAGTGCATTGTTGTTGTTGTTATTGTGCGTGAAGATTACCTACCCAGTGGGAAAAACTAATACACTAAAGTTTTGTTTCCTTGCAAAACCGCAATAAGTGGAACAGCGAATTTATACAAAAAAAAAAACTTTGTGACAATTATTTTTATATACTTTTAAATTAAAAAATATATAAATAAAAAAAAACAAAAATTGCATGAGTGTACCTATTAGATGCAATTCTGTGAGGGAGCTTAGCTCCACTAGAAAAAACCTCTGGATCTCTGAGGAAGAATCACTTAAAAAATCATTGGATAATCTTCTGTCTCTAAGAGATAAAAAACGCACGCGATCGTGCTCGCCAAACATTGTTGTTACAACAGAAGACCAACCATCCACCAGTTCAGTAATCGCAGATAAGCCAAAAACACAAGTAGGCATGGACAGGTATGTAACCGTGGTTAAACGTCAGCGAAGCCCTAAATCCGCGCAAATATCATCGCAACCAAAAATGTCTAAGGGCGATATTACCTGTGCGACAACGGATAGTAATAGGTTTGCTATCCTTCAGACTGACGAGCCAACTACATCAAAAAAAACATTTAAACCGCCACCAATATACTTGAGAGAACCTACATCTAATGAGCTGGTAAAAGCACTTATTTCGGCAATTGGTAAAGACACCTTCAACGTAACATCAGTGAAGCACGGACAAATAAGTGAAACAAAAATCCAAGTCAACTGCGAAAATGATTACCGAAAACTTTCTGCCGCTCTGGAAAAAGAGAAAAGATCTTTCTATACTTATCAACTTAAAAGTGCTAAAGGCCTTCAGGTTGTTATTAAAGGTATTGACCCTTGCGTAGATATTGATGACGTCAAAACCGGATTGGAAGATAAAGGTTTTAAAATAAAAACCGTAGTAAATATCAGGAACCGTGAAAAGATCCCTCAACCCATGTTTAGGGTTGAACTAGAACCCAGGGATGTTATCCTGAAAAAAGGTGAAATTCATCCAAATTATAACCTTAAATTTCTTTTGCATCGCAAGGTTACCGTTGAGGAGCCACATAAGCGTTCAGGACCCGTTCAGTGCCTAAACTGCCAAGAATTTGGCCACACAAAGGCTTACTGTAAGTTGCCCGCTGTTTGTGTTGTATGTGGCGAACTTCACGGCACAACTCAGTGCAATAAGCCAAAGGCCAACGCAAGTGTTAAAAAATGCAGTAACTGTGGAGGTAACCACACTGCAAATTATAGAGGTTGCCCTGTCTATACTCATTTTAAGCGGTCAATGACAAATAAGCCATTGATATTAAATATGCCACCCCAGCAGTCAAACACCATTTCAGCAACCAATTTTCCCCAGGTACGCCAGCCAACCAGCCATATACACGTGCAAAACCCCCAACAAATTTCTTATGCGAATGTGGTAAAATCCGATAAACCAAAGTTAAATCAGGAGCCCAAGCCTCAAAACTCCGACCAACATTTTAACAATCTTGAGGCAACTCTGCAGACTCTTGTTCAATCTATAAATACATTTACGGTTTCCATGACGAACATGATGCAGGAAATGCTCAAAATGCAATCCACCATTTTGCAGGCAATTTTAACAAAATGAATTGGTTAAAAATATGTTTCTGGAACGCAAACGGCATTCGCCAACATAAAAATGAACTTGAGCACTTCCTTATGGAAAAGCAGATCGATATAATGATGATTGCTGAAACCCATTTGACAACCAACAGTTATTTTAAAATTAATGGCTACACATTATATGACACAAAAGATCCCCGTGGAAGATCTTGCGGCGGTTCGGCAATTTTGATAAAGACCAGAATTAAGCATTATGTAATGAACGGGACACGTGAGGAATATCTCCAAGCTACAAATATATGCCTTGATTATTTTCATGAAAAAATCGTTATATCCTCGATTTACTCACCACCACGATTTTCAATAACAGAAAACCAATATTCAAATTTTTTCAAATCACTTGGTCCTCGATTTTTAGCGGCCGGCGACTATAACGCTAAACACACTTTTTGGGGATCACGTTTAATTACCTCGAAAGGCCGTGTGCTTTTTGACACCGTTTCCAAAATGAGTTTAGATGTGGTTTCAAGCGGACATCCCACTTATTGGCCGTCAGACCGCCGAAAGATTCCAGACGTTATAGATTTTGGAGTTGCGAAAAATTTTCCTTTAGAGTGGATGCAAGTGGAGCCTTCATTAGATTTGTCATCAGATCACTCACCCACTATAATCTCTGTTTCGTTCCCCCAAGAGATTGGCTCCCCGTTGACCGTCAATAGAGTTAATTGGCTAAAATAAAAAAATTTCTGAGTACACATTGTAGTGAAAATATCGCCTTGAGAACACCTGAGGATATTGATGCGTCAATTAACGATTTTTCTGAAAACCTCAAACTGGCCGTACATCATGCTACCACTAGTCATATAAGATCCAGAAATGAGAACAATAGAACTTATTCGGCTGAAATTGAGCAACTCCTGTCAGAAAAAAGAAGAGTTAGAAGAGAGTGGCAAACTCGCAGGTCTCCCCAGCTTAAAACTAGACTACGGGAATGTGTAACTCGACTAAGAAATCTGCTTGAAATACAGAGAATATCTTCCCTCAAAACATATTTGGAAAGCTTGGATGGTACTCCGCAATCTGACTATTCTCTGTGGAAAGCGACAAAAGGTCTGAAAAGACCCGTAATAGGTAAGCCACCTTTGCGAACTTCAACTGGCGACTGGGCACGAAGCGATTCCGAAAAGGGGATGGTGTACGTTGATCATTTGAGAAATGTTTTTACGACAAATGATTCAGCGGATGCTGCAGCAGAATTTCCGCCGTATGCTGTTAGACAGCCTGTGTCTTTGAGACTTAACTTTCAAGATGTCGAAAACGTTATCAATAACATAAACCCCAGGAAAGCTCCAGGTATAGATCAAATTACTGGTAAAATGCTTGAACAGTTACCTCGTGTAGCTAGAAGAGTTCTACTTTTTATTTTTAACGCTATTTTACGCCTTGAGTATTATCCTGCCGAGTGGAAGGTCTCTATGATTACTATGATACCCAAGCCAGGGAAGGATCCGACTAAAGTAGAGTCATATAGACCAATAAGTCTACTACCAACAATTTCAAAACTGTTCGAAAAATTGTTAATGGCGAAGTTGTCTCCAATACTTAATGATGTGGGATGTATCCCTGATCATCAATTTGGCTTTCGGGCTAAACATAACACCATAGAACAAACACATAGGCTAGTCAATGTCATAAGACAGACTTTTGAAGACAAAAAGTACTGTTCAGCTCTATTCATCGACATTTCCCAAGCTTTTGATAAAGTGTGGCACGACGGACTGATGCACAAAATAAAGTTGAACTTGCCTGCAAATACTCACAAGCTTCTGGAAAGCTACTTATACGACCGGAAATTTGTTATCAAAGAAGGTGATTTTACAAGTCTCTCACAGTCAATTGGAGCAGGGGTTCCCCAAGGTAGCATTCTAGGACCCACCCTATATTTAATTTACGCATCTGACATGCCAACGAGAACTGGAATCCATACTTCAACTTTTGCAGATGACACAGCTTTTTTTAGCGTTCATGAAAACCATCAAGAAGCTTCACGAAATTTGCAGCAGTATATTTCAATATTAGAGAAATGGTTGAAACTTTGGAAAATAAAAGTTAATGAACAAAAATGTACTCACGTTACATTCACACTGCGTAAGCAAACATGTTCGGCTCTCCAAATTAACAATACACCTATTCCGCAGCATAATGAAGTTAAATACCTTGGTATTTACCTCGACCGTAGGCTAACGTGGAAGCCTCACATTGATGCGAAAGTCACTCAGTTGAAATTAAAAGCAGCGCAACTAAATTGGCTTATGGGCAGAAATTCGACATTGAAGTTGGACTGCAAACTTTTGTTATATAACGCAATTTTAAAGCCTATATGGTGCTACGGAGTTCAATTATGGGGAACTGCCTCAACATCTAACATTGAAAAAATTCAAAGACGACAAAACCAAATTCTTCGTACGATTACTGCAGCTCCATGGTACGTAAGAAACTCACGAATTCACAAGGATCTGTGTGTTCCGCTGGTAACTGACGTGTTCTCTAAGTATGCCACAAGGTATATCAGTAAACTGGAACTTCACCCAAATCCTCTTGCACGCAACATACTTAATTTTGGCGGCCACTCTCGGTTGAGAAGAAGGGATACACTGGCCACCATCAGAACGTTAAATAGGTGATTCTACCGATATTATTCGCGCGAAATGAAACTCTTTTGTCTAGCAGTGGCTGGACTTAAATAACTTTTATATTTAGTATTAAGATTTGAATACTTATTGTTAGTTCATATTTTGAAGATTCAATAAATAAATGAATGACAAAAAAAAAAAAAAAAAAAAAAAAAAAAAAATATATATATATATATATATATATATATATATATATATATATATATATATATATATATATATATATATATATATATATATATATATATATATATATATATATATATATATATATATATATATATATATATATATATATATATATATATATATATATATATATATATATATATATATATATATATATATATATATATATATATATGTATGTTAATCATTTGAAAAACGCTTTTACTGCAAATGATACAGTGGATGATGTTGCTGAATTTCCCCCATATGCTGTTAGACCGCCTGTGCCTTTGAGACTTAGTTTTCAAGATGTTGAAAATGTTATTCGTAACACAAACCCCAGGAAAGCTCCAGGTATTGATCAAATTACTGGTAAAATGCTTGAGCAGCTACCTCGTGTAGCTCGTAGAATTCTTCTTTTTATTTTTAACGCTATTTTACGTCTCGAGTATTATCCTGCAGAGTGGAAGGTGTCCATGATTACTATGATACCCAAACCAGGGAAGGATCCCACTAAAGTAGAATCATACAGACCAATAAGTCTACTGCCAACAATTTAAAAACTGTTCGAAAAATTGTTAATGGCAAAGTTGAGTCCAATGTTGAACACTGTGGGATGCATCCCTGATCATCAATTTGGCTTTCGGGCTAAACACAGCACAATAGAACAAACGCACAGACTAGTCAATGTCATAAGACAGACCTTTGAGAAGAAGAAGTATTGCTCAGCTCTATTCATTGACATTTCTCAAGCTTTTGATAAAGTGTGGCACGAGGGCTTGATACACAAAATAAAGTTGAACTTGCCTGCAAATACACACAAGCTTCTGGAAAGCTACTTATGTGGGCGGAAGTTTGTTATTAGAGAAGGCGACTTTATAAGCCCAACTCAGCCAATCGAGGCAGGAGTTCCCCAAGGCAGCATACTGGGGCCTACTTTATATTTGATTTATGCCTCTGACATGCCAACGACACCCGTCATCCACACTTCAACTTTTGCAGACGATACAGCATTCTGCAGCGTACATGAAAGCCATCAAGTAGCTTCGCGAAATTTGCAGGAGTATATTTCAATATTAGAGATGTGGTTAAAACTTTGGAAAATTAAAGTTAATGAACAAAAGTGTACTCACGTTACATTCACGCTGCGTAAACAAACATGTTCAGCCATCCAAATCAACAATTCACCTATTCCGCAGCAAAATGAAGTCAAGTACCTTGGTATTCACCTGGACCGTAGGTTAACGTGGAAGTCTCACATAGATGCGAAAGTTACTCAGTTAAAGTTAAAAGCAGCTCAACTGAATTGGCTTATGGGCAGAAATTCTACATTGAAGCTGGATTGCAAACTTTTATTATACAACGCAATTCTAAAGCCTATATGGTGCTATGGAATTCAACTATGGGGCACCGCCTCCGCTTCAAACGTTGAAAAAATTCAAAGGCGACAAAACAAAATTCTTCGAACAATTACCGCAGCTCCATGGTACGTAAAAAACTCACGAATTCATAAGGATCTCTGTGTTCCTCTTGTAAAAGACGAATTTTCAAAGCACGCAACAAGGCATATCAATAAATTGGAACTTCATCCAAATCGTCTTGCACGCAATATACTTAATTTCGAAGGACTCTCGGTTGAGAAGGAGGGACACCCTTGCCACCATCAGAACGTTAAATAGGTGATTTCACCGATATTGATCGTGCAAAATAAAACATTTTTGTCTAGCATTGGCTGGACTTAATTAATTTTATGTATTTAGTTATTGTTAGTTCACTTTGTGAAGATTCAATAAACAAATGAATGAGAAAAAAAAAAAAAATATATATATATATATATATATATATATATATATATATATATATATATATATATATATATATATATATATATATATATATATATATATATATATATATATATATATATATATATATATATATATATATATATATATATATATATATATATATATATATATATATACATATATATATATATATATATATATATATATATATATATATATATATATATATATATATATATATATATATATATATATATATATATATATATATATATATATATATATATATATATATATATATATATATATAACAGAGATGTTACAACAGAAGATAAAAGATCTTCAACTCTAACTAATGCCAATAAACAAAAAACGCAAGTAGGCATGGATAGGTATATCACCATCACTAAACGTCAGCGAAGCTCTAAATCTGCTCAAATTGCATCCAAATCAAAAATTTCTAAAGATGCCGAATCCGCTAGACCAACCAATCAAAACAGATTTTCTATTCTATAAACGGATGAGCCAACAGGATCGTCAAAAAAAATCGTTTAAACCACCAGCAATTTATTTAAGAGAATCTGCCTCCAATGAACTGGTAAGAAAAATTCACCCCTATTTTGCGTTTCGATTGAGTCTCCGCATTCAGTTCCGTTGCGATCGAAAATTGGTATTCTGATAAAAAACGGAATCGAAAGAAAAAGAAGAAGACAACAATGTTTATAAAATTAATAGCATCACTGTGGAATGTGGAAATGAAATTGCCAAATAAGCAAGTTTGTTATCGTTTTCATAAACAAATGTCAAATTTAATACAAAAAGTTGTTTGTATACATAATTAAAAATAAGTTCTTAATAAAGTTTAATAAGAAAAAATAAATATATACAAAAACAAACTAAAATTAATTGTTCATAAATATATTACAGTGCAAAGAATCTTGTGAAGATAAAGGTACATAACAAAAAAAAAAATTAATAGTGTTCTGATTAAATATGGAAAGACCAAAATAAAACTTTAATAAAAATTGTAGGGGATTAATTCACTGTGTTGCAATTATTATTTTTTTTTTTTTGGTTGGTCAGAGAGAAGAACAATATGAGATATAAATAATGAGGCTGGCATTTTTTGTTGGAGGGCCAAGTGCATTGATGATTTCTGCAACTTCCTCCCAGAACACTGCTACTTCTTCCTTTGATCGCTGGTGATATCCACATGCAATGTCTGCATTAGATGACATAAAATTTTTCAAACTGCTCTGGTGTTGTTGTTTTTGACCCAAAATACATAAAAAACCCATCAGATTCGGGTACAAAAATTAATAATTTAAAACAAAAAAAAAAAAAAAAACAAAAAACAAAAAAAATTAAATAAATAAATTTAATTAAATAAAATAATTTGAAATGTTTTTTAATCGTTACTGAACATTTTATATCATTTTCTACTTACATTTTTTTAATTTTTTAACAAAAAAACAGGTAACGAAAACTTCTCCGTCAACAAAAAAACAACTGAAAAAAACGGAGTTCCGATCGTAATGCAGAATACATACGATCGAAAGAAACTGAGCGGAATCGAAACGCAGAATACTCAAGTTGCCAGACGGAGAAAATTTCGATCCGAATCGAAACGCAGAATAGCCCCCATTGTTTCAGTAATCGGAGAAAATACATTTAACGTTAGCTCCATCAAGCACGGTAACATTAATGAAACTAAAATTCAAGTTAACCACGAAAATGACTACCGAAAACTGTCTGACGAATTTGAGAAAGAAAAAAGAGCTTTTTATACTTATCAGCTTAAACGCGCTAAAGGTCTTCAAGTCGTAATAAAAGGGATTGACCCTTGTGTAGACATTAATGAAGTTAAGACCGGTTTGGCAGATAAGGGATTCAAAGTAAAAACTGTGTTAAACATCAGAAATCGCGAAAAGATCCCTCAACCCATGTTTAGGGTTGAATTAGAGCCAGGAGATGTGACTTTAAGGAAGAATGAAGTTCATCCTATATATAATATAAAATACCTTTTACATCGTAAAATAACCGTAGAGGAACCGCATAAGCGCTTAGGACCCGTACAGTGCCATAACTGCCAAGAATTTGGCCATACTAGGACCTATTGCAAGTTGCCTACAGTTTGTGTTGTGTGTGGAGAACTCCACGGTACAGCACAATGCAATAAGCCGAAATTCGACCCAAAAATAGAAAAATGCAGTAATTGCGGTGAAAACCACACAGCTAATTATAGAGGTTGCTCCGTCTACACCCACCTCAAGCGCTCAATGAACAACAAGCCAATAATTGCTTCTAAGCCACCACAGCAGACTCAAATTTTTTCTAATATAGGGTGTTTTTTTAAGCTAGATAGAACTTTAAATTGTAAAAAGTAGCACAAAAAATTAAATTTTGATGAAACATTTTTTTTTTTGTTTCAGTATACTCTGACAAATGATTGAATTGAAGCCACGAGACCATTGTATGCGTCGTTCTTTCGCCGATTGGGCTCTAGAGCAGTTGGCAACTGACCCGTTGTTTTATCGCAAAATTGTGTTCAGCGATGAGGCGCATTTTTGGCTTAACGGGTTTGTTAATAAGCAAAATTGCCGCATATGGAGTGAGACCAATCCACAAGAGACCCTACAGACTCCATTACATCCAGAAAAATGCACTGTTTGGTGCGGTTTTCATGCTGGTGGCATCATCGGACCTTATTTCTTCAAAAATGAGGCCGGAGCTCGCGTTACGGTCAATAGAGATCGTTACCGCACCATGATCAATGATTTTTTGTTTGAAAATATGGATGACATTGATCCGGAGGAGATGTGGTTTCAACAGGATGGCGCTACGTGCCATACGGCGAACGCAACCATCGACTTACTGAAATCAAAATTTGGCGATAAGTTGATTTCGAGAAATGGACCTGTCAATTGGCCTCCAAGGTCGTGCGATTTGACACCTCTCGATTATTTCCTGTGGGGCTACGTGAAGTCACTGGTTTATGCTGATAAACCAGCAACAATTGACGCCTTGGAGGCCAGCATTGTTCGTGTTGTTCGTGACATACGGCCAGCAGTGCTCGAAAAAGTGGCCCAAAATTGGACGTCCAGAATGCGCTTCGTCAAGAACAGCCGCGGTGCCCATATGCCCGAAATCATTTTCAAATGTTAATGTCACGTATTGATCTTTCGAATAAAAAAAATTTTGATTACAATTTAATTTTTTGTGTTATTTTTTACAATTTCAAGTTCTATCGGGCTTAAAAAAACACCCTATATATATATATATATATATATATATATATATATATATATATATATATATATATATATATATATATATATATATATATATATATATATATATATATATATATATATATATATATATATATATATATATATATATATATATACCTTATATATATATACCTTTTTTAAATATTTTTATATTAACGAATCCAACTCATTTTCTTAATTTTTGTTGCAGTATTCGCGATAAAATGTTGACACTTTTTATCTTTTATATATTTTTCAGCAATATATTACTTAAAAAAACAGTTTTGTTCTTGAATTTCATTTCAAAACTGCTTTGTAAAGAGCTATGCGCTGTGATTATTGATAATTGTGCTGCTTACAGAGAACAGATGAGCGCCAGGTCTAGAAAACTTGTACAGGAAGGCTTAAACAAGTTGATCATTATATATAATTTCTTTAGACAAATGTTCTGTAATCAGTACAAAAATTTTAATTTTTTTCGTTTTCAACGTTCACTGCCACGAAATAAGATCCTGGAGTATATTAATCGGTTAATGTTAAAATTTGTACTTCCCTACATACCTTTAATTGTTCTCTTGCGGCTGTTTCCTTCTCGAAAACCTCTTGCAGCATTGGTAAAATTTGTTGTAGAGTATCAGGTGTAACACGTTGATCATAACCTAAGGCAAACAACAACTGTTCTAATGAGAACATAGCCGGCTCGCAGCTGTCGTGTATATCCTAAAAAAATCAAAGCATTATTCATGTTTGAAGAAAATATACAATGTATTTTACTTACTCTAAAATCATCTTTGGCTAAGTCTAACCATGTCGATGTTGCAAAATATACACTTTCAGAAACTACATAGCCGGTGGCTAAACTTGATGTATACGCACGGGGAAATACAACAATAAACTCTCCAGGCTTCTGTTCAATGCGACATAAGGATACACCCCTATCCGTAAGCATATGAGGAGGTACCATAACAGTATCACAGGGTAACCAAATGGTTTTATTTTGACAATGGGTAGGAATAAGAGAAGTCAGAGCAGCCCTGAAATTGGCACTTTGATCGTCTGGTATACCATACCACAGTTTGGAGGCACCGGTGTGCAAATATTCAATCCACGACAAACCGTGGGGATCACGATACCAACAACACGCAGAGAAAAGCATTCCAACATGTAGTGTTGGCACTGTAACACCCATTACAGGTCCCAATGAACGCAGCACTGATGCAGTGTTGTTCGTTAGCACTTTTAAATTCCATGGGTGTCTGGCGTAATTGGATCCCTTTCCTTTAGGACCAGGGCTTGGAAAACCAAAACCCCATCCTGAGGAATCAATTGATCCGGAATGTACACAAACATGACTATCACGAACGGCTACATGACGCCAAAATTCTGCCTCAACTTCATTTACTGTTGGTTCTGTATTTTTAAACCAAAGCGCCATTGTGTTCCGCGCAATTCGATAGAATTGGCTCAATGGCATACTTCGACCTTTAATAATACATTCCATGGACACTCCGTCAACTTCTTCTTCCGATTCTTCCTCATCGTTCTCGGATGATACATCGTCTTCTTCATTAGAAACGCTTTCAGTATTAACAAACCGATCAGCGTTACGCCTAGCACGCGCTTCTCGTTTTGCCCAATCAGCTTCAACTTCATCGAAAAGCTTTTGCCGCTCGGCTGGCGACAGTGTATCATATGGAAGTAAATATTTGCAATAAATATCATCTAATTTTGTGACACGATCTTGTGCTAATTTAGGAATACACATCTCCTCAGCTACTCGAGCCCATTTTTTCTTTTCAATTACATCTTTTAGTCCACCTAGTTCTTGGACAGTATGATAAAGGCGAGGTAAATCAACTTCCATGCCACCAATCCATGGTGGGTGATTCATGACAATGCTTTGAGTAGCCAAGTATTTTTTAATTGCACTTAGCTCTTTTGCACTAGGACCCCAGCGGTGCAACAATTTATGTACGTATTGGTTATAGGCCGTGAAGCGCATTTCATCAGATATGCGACATTCGGGTTTAAAGGAAGAAGGAGGTATAATTTTGCAAATCCCAAATCTCGCTGCTATAGGAGTTATGCGATCTATAAATTCAATAGGATCCGCAAACTCTTTTTCAGAAGGCCGGAAAATAGGAGCTTCCACCATTTGAGTTGGATCATCATGGCGAGGAAAAGCTGTGTTATTTGCCATTTTAATAGGCGTATCATCTTTAAGTTTTTTATTTGAACTGTGACCTGTCAACCCACCGACTGAGGCTGCAGCAACTGCAGCTACATTGCGTGATTTAACTGAGCCAGACAAAAGCGATGAATTTGAATTGACACGTTGTAAAGCACCGCTACCACCACCAAATCCGCCAGCGGAAGATGTGGATGGACCCTGCGTAAACGAGTCTCCTTTGAAACGTGGTTGTACTGTTCCAATTGGAACATTTTTCAAACTATTTGAACATGAACTTGCTGCGGCGGCAGTTGCAGATGTCGATGCCCCTGAACATTTTTTATCGCTCCCCATTAAGTTCTTAACAATATCTGAAACATTCATACTATCTGGCAGTGGCTTGGTGTTAGATCCCATTTGCGCCTTAGTTACAAGAGTGGCATGCATGATTACCTTTTGATTCGGGCCGTCCGGACCTTCACGACCTAATTTTACAGCCACGCCCTGAATGCCACCATCAGCATCACCACCAGCACCAGCGCCTTGTAATGGTATATAAAAAGTGTGACCATCTCCTGAATCGGAACCAGCATCTTTTGCAGATGGATTTGATTCGATTTGCAAATTTTTCTTTCCACCTTTTCCTCCTTTTGCAGTCTTCCTAGTTTTTTCTCCATCAAGACTAACTTTAACCAATTTCGTTTTTTCAGATGGACTAAGCGTCAATGATACCGAACTTGTTTGAGAATTACCGCCAGCCAATTCTTTATTGGCAATTTCAGCTACAGCTGCAGCATTTCGTTTTGGCTTTGTATGTTGTGTGCGTTGTGCAATGGCTTGATTTGCACTTAATGGATTATCAGCACTTGGATTTTTTCTGCTTTGTTTGCGATACGTGGAAGGTTTGCCAGATTTCTCCCGCTCTTCAGCATCGTCTTTGTCAAAAGAGTATATGGATTTTTCATTTTCGACAGAGAAAGCTGAGCCATAAGTTGGTGCAGAACATTTATGACTTGTGCTTGTTGATATTTTTAAATCAATGGTCTCTTGCTTTTGAATCTGATTCTGTTGTTGCTTTGGATTTTGTTTTTGTTGATAAACCAGAGTACGTTTAGGAGTGCGGTTAATAGAATTTGGTGACAATAATGTATTTGCAACTTCTGCAGGATTAGCAGGCTCTTTTTGATTGTACCCTAACGGCTTTTCTTCCGTCACCTCCGATACAACTTTTTTGCGGTTTTGTCTGTGAGTTGCAGTTGTTATAAAAGTTGTGTCCAGAGAAGGTATATTCTTTTGATTTAACGTTTTGTTGTTAGAAATTTGTTTGACTGTTGTCGAAGGTTTATTTGTTGTTGAAGGAATTTCCTTCTCTGTAGTGTTATTCTGTTTTGTTTCTAAATTTATAGTTTTGGTGATTTTTTCTTCCATGACTTTTTTATCAATGTTTTTCTCTGATTGGTCAGACTGTGTAAATTTCCCGTCTATACTTCCGGGTGACGGCAATGGTTTGGTAACATTGCATTTCTCAAACAGTAAGTTCATAGCTGGAGAATTCTTCTCCATGTCCTCATCAATTCTAGGACTAGCAGGATCGATTGGTTTCATGTCTTCTCTTCTGTTATTAATTGCGCTGCTAGAAGCAACAACAGGAATGGCTTTAAGTGATGGGCCTTTGGCAGACCAAGCACTTTCACTTTTTCCCAAGTCACGTGTTGCTTTTGAAGATGAACTAAAAGATGTACTTTCTTTATCGTCACGAGTAGGTGGTGGTGTAGAGCCTAAATTGTTTGGTCTTAAATCTGAGTCTAAATCGTCGTCAAGATCGTCTTGAATCTCATCTGGATTCGAAGAACACTCAATAAGCCATTTATGTATTTGTTCATGGGTCATATTTACTTTGGCTTTGCGTCTTTCTTTACCAGAAAGTTGATCACCAATGTAACTTTCAGTTGGAACTACTGGTCCTAAGACTGGTTTGTGTATTGAACCACATTTTCCCAAAGTGCATTTAGTGTTATCAGGACCAGAACTTTGAGCCAAGCTTACGCTAGCGATACCAAAAATCTTTCCAGATTCTTCCTTGCTCGGCATTAAGTTAGCAGCCAGAATGCTACCTATCTCATCCTTTAGAGGATCATTACTCATTTGGGCATTTATGGACGTTGAAGCTGCTGCGTTATTTCCCAAAAAGTTCATGTTACTCGATATTAGCGTTTTTGGACCCATTGTTGTGTTAGGAGCCGTAAGTGAGGAGTTTTTAAGTAGACCACTGCTAGAAGTGGATATGTCAAATTTTACAGGTGAAGGTGATGGGAAAGCATTATTTCCTGTGCTATTTCCTGGACGGGTTAAACTATTGCGATCAAACTTTGGTGTTAAAAAGTTTGGATTAATTTTTGGCGAGGGGTATGCTTCGATTGGGGGTGGATATGTTGTTGGGGGAGTTTGGTATTTAATTGGTGACTGGGTAGTCATTTGCGATGGAGGGGTTGTCCGATGAGAGGTAATTGTATTAGTTGTAGGTGCCGCAATCAAGGGGTTCTTTACAGGTTGCATGGGAAATAGTGTCAAATTTGCTGTTGGTCTATTTTGTGATGAGTGAGAAGAATGGTAGTGAGCTGGAGACTGTGGTACATATATTGGCGATTTTCTGAAATTTGTATTAATTCCGGCTGAAATATTACCTGTCGGTGACGCTGATGGAATACCGTAAGCTGCAGGCGCATTTAAGAATTTTGAACTGGGCACCGGCGAC
The DNA here is from genome assembly GCA_914767995.1 of Thecocarcelia acutangulata. NCBI lineage: Eukaryota > Metazoa > Arthropoda > Insecta > Diptera > Tachinidae > Thecocarcelia > Thecocarcelia acutangulata. The sequence goes on along the minus strand of OU612096.1, from coordinate 62,585,733 downwards.
TTTTTTTCAATAATTTTGAAAGCAGATTGTGATGCTGAAGTCACTGGTTGCTGAATACTGCTTATCGATGAGGGTACCACTGCCACTGAACTGGCTAATGCGGAACTTGTTGTTAAAAATGATGCAGTCAATCCACCTGTGTGAATTGCTGCTGCTTGTGAAGTTTGTGGAGTAGGAGGTGTAGCAGGTGATGGTTGGATTTGGCTGACAGTGCCTTTAGATTTCGTAGTTATGGGGAGCATAGAGAGACTAGTTAGTCCTCCAAGTATTGTAACTGAATTTACTGGGAACAACGTTGTTGGAGATTGGCTTCCACCACCTCCAATAGTTTTTGGCGAATGCGATTCATCCTTGCCACCTCCCTTTACATGTGCCTTGATTGCTAAAGGCTCGTCATCTGAATCACTAAAATTCTTTTCAAGTTTGCGTTTTGTTTCATTTAATTCTTCATTAAGCAAAAAATCTTCATCTTCTTCTGTTTCAACGTTTTTGTCTTTAGCTTCCGTTAGATTTTCAGTGGATTGAGTTAACTTTGAAATAGCTCCTTTCTTTACAAGCATTCCTTCGATTTCACGTTTTGGTGTAGGTTGTATTTTAGGATTTTTTGGTGGTCGGCCTCGTCGGATATTGGCAGGCTTTGTTTCAGAAGCAGTAACAGTTGCCCCAGAACTACCTTTTGATTGTGGTATGTCCATCGGTCTTGGTTGTTTCTGTGGTGGGGTTCCTTTATCTATCGAAGCACTATTTCGTTTAAGTTCATTTTCCATTTTTTCCATTTCACGGACATTGGGTCGATCAAAACTACTTAATGAAATATCATCATCGTCTTCTGCCATTTGCAAACGATGCCCAATAATGCCCATGTATATAGTGGCTGCTTCTTTCGTTTTACGTGATGGCCTTTGTTTTGTTGTAGGAATTTCTTGTGTGTCGTCTACTTCATTATCGACAACATTGTGTTCAGATTTGGTTTTTTTGCGAGACTGCCTTAGAATTGACGATTTTTTAGGGGAATGTAGCGAAGGCTCTCTATCCGTTTCGTTGGAATCTTCATTATCTTTTCTTTTTAAATTTTTGGTAGCAGTTGCCACCACACGTTTTCCTTTTTTTTTTAGATTTTCGTCTACATTTTCACACCTAAAAATTTCTACGACCGAAGTTAGCTTTTTATTATTTTCTGTTTTCTTTGATGCGTCACTATCTTTTCCATTTAATTTATTAATGTTCTCAATAGTTTCCCTTTTAGGTGAGTGTTTTTTTCCTCTAGAATTTCTTTTTATGAGATTTGTTTTATTTGAACTAGCTTTTTTTAATTTTATTGATTTTGCCAAGGGTTGCTCGTCGTCAGATGAAAAATCGAAAACATTTAATTGCTTTTGTTGGTTTTTGTTTTCCATTGTTTGATTAATTTCTTTATCACTCTCGACTTTTGTGGACTCATTAAGTTTATTGATAGTGCCTATGGGTGAGCTTTTAGTTACTTTATTCAGCTCTTCAGTAACAGATTTTTGTATATCATCTCGAACTGCATGGTCTTTAGAAGGAACCTTAACAGGCTCAAAAAATGCTCTTTGTCTAGTCATCCGGCCTGATGGCTCTGGAGATGGTATAAATATGGGAGATTCCTTTTGCCTTGGGCGCTTAACAGGGACTTTTTCTTTAATATCGAACTTTACCGAATCCTCCCTATCATTTTCTATTTCTATTTTCTTATGGTTTGATGGTGGTCTACCTTTGCGAGATTTTCCTGTGGCCTCACTTTCTTTTGAGGGCGTTTCCGACTTCCTGTCTGAAATAGCTAGAGTCTTTACAATTTTCCGTTCTTTGACATCTACATCTGAGTTGAGAACTTTACTATTTACATCTAAATTTGAAAAGCATTCGACGTCGTCATCTGATAGGTGGTCGAGCATAGTTTTTGTTTCCTTAGAACGATTTGTTCGCCTTTTTAAAGTTTCTTTAGAATTATTGCACTTTTCGTCTATATTATTGCGATTCCTTCGACGAATACCTTCAGCTACAAATTCTGCCCTTTTACGTACGGCAAAAGAAGGAACATCTTCGCCTTCGTCCTCCATTACAACTTTTTCTTCCTGAGGCACAGTACCTTCTTCCTCAATTTTATTTGATTTGGTTTGGTTTTCAGCTGTTGCAGTACTACTTGTATTAATATCACGTTCATTCGTGGTAGACAAATTTTCTTCTTTTTGTTTAAGGATCTTAGGTGGTCGGCCTTTTTTTGCTTTCTTTTTAATCACTGGTTTGATAGTTGGCTTTTTAACAGGATTTTCCGGTTCCTTACTCTTACCTTGATTTAAAAAATCTAAATGCGGCGGCAAGGCTGACGATCCACGAAAACAAAGGAAAGTTAAAAAATCTTCTGTTTTTGGTCGTTTATTGGGTAAAATTTCTGTTGGTGGGTCACGACTTTCTGATGAAGTACTTGGTCCAGTATTGGATGAGGATGAAGCCGCAATAATAGAACTGTAAGATGATTGATGTGCACTTTGTCCTTGTGCAAACTTACGTTGAGCTTGAACTTTTGTCCTGTTAAAACACAAGCACAAACAAAGGTAAACATTAAAACTATAAATCTCAAAAAAGGAGGTTTAGAAATTTGATAACTTTTTCGTTATAATACATGATCTGAAAAGTCCCGGGCCTATCACATGATGGCGCTAGTTTTATTGAGTCACTTTTTTTTTCAGTTAATACTAACCTTCAAAAGACAGCTGTTAAAATTTAATGATATTCTATTCATTAGTTTTTTTTTATCTTGTACCGCGGCAAAACTCAGTGCAATAAACCAAAGGCCGACGCAAGTGTTAAGAAATGCAGTAACTGTGGAGGTAACCACACCGCAAATTATAGAGGTTGCCCCTGTCTATACTCACTTTAAGTGGTCAATGACAAATAAGTAATCGGTTTCTCCAGCAACACAGCAGCCAAATGTCATTGGTAAAAACAATTTTCCCCATGTAGGCGATTCAACCACCCATACAAATACGCAAAACTCTAAACAATTTTCATATGCTAATGTCATTAACGACGATCAAATCTTGAACCAGGAGCCCAAACCCCAAAAGTGCGATCCAAATTTTAGTAATTTAGAGGCAACTCTGCAGACTCTTGTTCAATCCTTAAACACTTTTACCGTTTCTATGACAAACATGATGCAGGAAATGCTAAAATTGCAATCCACTATTTTACAGGCAATTTTAAAAAAATTAATTGGGAAAAAATAAGTATCTGGAACGCATACGGCATTCGCCAACACAAAAATGAACTTGAGCACTTCCTTATGGAAAAGCAGATCGATATAATGATGATTGCTGAAACCCATTTGACAACCAACAGTTATTTCAAAATTAATGGCTACACACTATTTGACACAAAAGATCCCCGTGGCGGTTCGTCAATTTTGATAAAGACCAGAATTAAGCAGTATCTAAGCTACAAATATATGCATTGATTATTTTCATGAAAAAATTGTCCTCGATTTACTCACCATCTCGATTTTCAGTAACAGAAAGCCAATATTCAAATTTTTTCAAATCGCTTGGGCCTTGATTTTTGCGGCTGGCGACTATAACGCTAAACACACTTTTTGGGGATCACGTTTAATTACCCCGAAAGGCCGTGTGCTTTTTGACACCGTTTCCAAAATGGGTTTTAGATGTGGTTTCAAGTGGACACCCCACTTATTGGCCGTCAGACCGACGAAAGATCTCAGATGTTATAGATTTTGGAGTTGCGAAAAATTTTCCAATTTCAATTTTGTTTATCTGGAAATAACTTCCATGAAAATAATCCAATTGGTGTTTTAAGTTGTAGCTTTACGATCCCGTTACATTTGTATATAAACAGCAATAATTTGAAAATAAAAATCAATCACTTTTGAGCCTTTAAGCAGTTCCGCTTGAATTCTTTTCTTAGGCATTCATCTGCCTTCGAAAGTTTTTTTTTCCTTCTGCCAGTGGCGTTTTTAAGCGCCGGCAGAATAATACATTTAAAACAAAGAGAATATTTTTGTGCCCACTTTGCTTCAACATCACATGGCGATCCTGCCAAATCCGAATGCAAACATTCCTGTGGAAGAATTGCAACCAGCATCCACAACATCAGCACAGGGTCCAAAACTGCTGACGATTGAAGAGTACAAAAAGCGGCAACAATCCAGAAAAGAGACAGAGCTCACCGCCATTACTAAAACAAAAAAACCACCACATAAGAGAGCTGGCAAAATAGTCCGATTGAGGAAAAAATTGCGGACATCAGAAGAGCAGTAAACGCTGATCCACCCCCAGTATGGGATATAGCATGTGAATTATGGCAGCAATTGGGAAGCTTGGAGCGTGAGATGGATGACAACCGCAAGCGCAAAAAAAAATAAATACTTTTTTAACTACATATACGTACATATTTCAAACAAAACATTAATTTTCATGTAAATACAATTTTTTTTCTACCTTCTTTAATAAATAAGAATTATAAAAACAAACAGAAAAAAAAATAAAAACTTATCCTTCCATGACAAAAACAAAGGAGAATAAACCGAAAAATAAAGAGAGATAGAATAATGGTATAGAGTTATCAAGTTGAAAGAAATTCATTACGAAAGGTTCGTCTTAGGAAACGAATTGAATTTTACATAAATTTATACTAAAAAAAAATAAAATAATTTATGGATAATACTGACGAATACATACGTGAATTACAAAAATTAGATGCAAACATAAGAAAGAGCAAGAGAAGAATTTACTCCTCAAAATTTAAAAGAGAAAAATTAGGAAGACTAAATATTATAAGAAAGAAAGTTGAAGACTTCAGCAGTATCTCGGTAAAATAAGAAACCAAATCTCTTATTGCCAAATTCAACGAATTGTTTATAAAATTAATACATATGATAAAAAATTTTGAAACTAAAGAGAGTGATTCTCAAGAAGTTGTTGAAAGCAAAATGGCGAGTTTGAAATTAGCGTTGTAGGTAAGAACTTACAAATATTTAAAGGTACATATGAGGCTATGGAAGATTTTCTAGTGCAAGTAGAATTGTTACATAAACTGATAAGGGCGGTAGATAGAGATATATATGTAAAATATGTTTACAATTTCAAATAAACAGCACAAGTTCGTACCATAATAGGTCGTTCAAACAGGCCCAGTACTTTTTCAGATTTGAGACAATTGTTAATTGAAGCCTATCTAAACCCTAAAAATCTGCAACAAGTTTTAACTGAATTTGGCACAATAAAACAAAATAATTTAGACATTTAGATGGTGGCAACGGTATCCCTTCTTCTCAATCGAGTGTGACCACTAAAATTAAGTATGTTTCGTGCAAGAGCGTTTGGATGAAGTTCCAATTTGCTGATATACCTTGTGGCATACTTAGAGCACTCGTCAGTTACTAGCGGAACACACAGATCCTTGTGAATTCGTGAGTTTCTTACGTACCATGGAGCTGCAGTAATCGTACGAAGAATTTGGTTTTGTCATCTTTGAATTTTTTCAATGTTAGATGTTGAGGCGGTTCCCCATAATTGAATTCCGTAGCGCCATATAGGCTTTAGTATTGCGTTGTATAACAAAAGTTTGCAATCTAATTTCAATGTTGGATTTCTACCCATAAGCCAATTTAATTGCGCTGCTTTTAATTTCAACTGAGTGACTTTCGCATCAATGTGACGCTTCCACGTTAGCCTACGGTCGAGGTAAATACCAAGGTATTTAACTTCATTATGGTGCGGAATAGGTGTATTGTTAATTTGGAGAGCCGAACATGTTTGCTTACGCAGTGTGAATGTAACGTGAGTACATTTTTGTTCATTAACTTTTATTTTCCAAAGTTTCAACCATTTCTCTAATATTGAAATATACTGCTGCAAATTTCGTGAAGCTTCTTGATGGTTTACATGAACGCTAAAAAAAGCTGTGTCATCTGCAAAAGTTGAAGTGTGAATACCAGATCTGGTTGGCATGTCAGAAGTGTAAATTAAATATAAAGTGGGTCCTAGAATGCTACCTTGGGGAACTTCTGCTCTGATTGACTGTGAGAGACTTGTAAAGTCACCTTCTTTGATAACAAATTTCCGGTCGTATAAGTAGCTTTCCAGAAGCTTGTGAGTATTTGCAGGCAAGTTCAACTTTATTTTGTGCATCAGTCCGTCGTGCCACACTTTATCAAAAGCTTGGGAAATGTCGATGAATAGAGTTGAACAGTACTTTTTGTCTTCAAAAGTCTGTCTTATGACATTTACTAGCCTATGTGTTTGTTCTATGGTGTTATGTTTAGCCCGAAAGCCAAATTGATGATCAGGGATACATCCCACATCATTAAGTATTGGAGACAACTTCGCCATTAACAATTTTTCGAACAGTTTTGAAATTGTTGGTAGTAGACTTATTGGTCTATATGACTCTACTTTAGTCGGATCCTTCCCTGGCTTGGGTTGAAGTTAAAAGCAGCGCAACTAAATTGGCTTATGGGCAGAAATTCGACATTGAAGTTGGACTGCAAACTTTTGTTATATAACGCAATTTTAAAGCCTATATGGTGCTACGGAGTTCAATTACATCTAAAAAACATCAAAAACATCTAACATTGAAAAAATTCAAAGACGACAAAACCAAATTCTTCGTACATATTACTGCAGCTCCATGGTACGTAAGAAACTCACGAATTCACAAGGATCTGTGTGTTCCGCTGGTAACTGACGAGTTCTCTAAGTATGCCATAAGGTATATGTTCTGTCTCTCGTCGTGCGCACATGTCTTTTGTTACTGCTGTCCGTATTTTCTATATGCGTACGTTCATTAATTAAATTCATATAAAACCAAATTGCACCGGAATAGGTAGCAAGCTGTGTACACGTGTTTATTTTTCTCTCTCTATTTTTTTACCATTGTCCGTATTTTCTATATGCATACATATGTTCATTATTAATTTCGAATGACATCAAAGAGCACCGGAATAGGTAGCAGTATGTGTAAAGGCGTTTCTTTTTGTTTTTTTTTTTTTGTTTCTTCTTTCACCGTTGTCCGCGTTTCTTTATATGCACAATATTAATTTCTTCTGAATGTACTTTATTACCTTGTAGCGTGGAAGGTGTTGGACTAAATTTTGTTAATCTGAGCAGTGTCGAAGGTATATACACTGGGCACTGATCAGTTTTAAATAATTTAATTCCAACATTTTAAATGCTGCAATAGAGTTTGTTTTAGTCTTTCGTGTTGTTATTGTTTAAGTTAAACCTCCACGAACACTACTCCCTCTTTCCTACCTCATCATAACCTATTTTCCTAGTTCCAGTACAATGCACTGCATATGTAGGGGTCATCCCCTGAGTACTGGTCCAAGATAAAAAAAAAAATAAATAAAAATAAACTGGAACTTCACCCAAATCCTCTTGCACGCAACATACTTAATTTTGGCGGCCACTCTCGGTTGAGAAGAAGGGATACCCTGGCCACCATCAGAACGGTAAATAGGTGATTCTACCGATATTATTCGCGCGAAATGAAACTCTTTTGTCTTATTTTGAAAATTCAATAAATAAATGAATGACAAAAAAAAAAAAAAAAAAAAAAAAAAATTAGAATTTTTTTTATTTATTGAATCTTTAAAATGAGCTAACAATAAGTATTCAAATCTTAATACTAAATTTAAAGTTAAAAAATGTGATTTAAAATTAAAAATTTAAGTGTTACTGAAGTCCGGCCAATGCTAGACAAAAATATTTATTTTGCGGGAGCTATTTCGGTAAAATCACCTACTGAGCAATCTGATGGTGGCAACGGTATCCCTTCTTCTAAGCCGAGTGTGACCGCCAAAATTAAGAATATTGCGCGCAAGAGGGTTTGGATAAAGTTCCAGTTTACTGACATACCTTGTCGCGTACTTAGAAAATTCCTCTTTTACCAGCGGAACACTCAGATCGTTATGAATTCGTGAATTTTTTACGTACCATGGAGCCGCAGTAATCGTTCGAAGAACTGAGTTTTGTCGCCTTTGAATTTTTTCAGTATTTGACGCTGAGGCGGTGCCCCATAATTGAATTCCGTAGCACCATATAAGTTTTAGAATTGCATTGTATAGCAGAAGTTTGCAATCCAACTTCAATGTCGAGTTTCTGCCCATAAGCCAATTTAGTTGCGCTGCTTTTAGTTTCAACTGAGTGACTTTTGCTTCAATGTGAGACTTCCACGTTAACGTACGGTTTGATTTTCCAAAGTTTTAGCCATTTCTCTAATATTGAAACGTATTCCTGTAAACTTCGTGAAGCTAATTGGTGGTTTTCATGAATGCTCAAAAACGCTGTGTCATCTGCAAAGGTTGAAGTGTGGATTCCGGATGTCGTTGGCATGTCAGAGGCGTAAATCAAGTATAAAGTAGGCCCCAGTATGCTGCTTTGGGGAACACCTGCCTCGATTGGCTGAGTTGGGCTTATAAAATCGCCTTCTCTGATAATAAATTTCCGCCCATATAAGTAGCTTTCCAAAATCTTGTGAGTATTTACGGGCAAGTTTAATTTTATTTTGTGCATCAACCCGTCGTGCTACAAGGTCTGTCTTATGACATTGACTAGTCTGTGCGTTTGTTCTGTGGTGCTGTGTTTAGCCCGAAAACCAAATTGATGATCAGGGATGCATCCCACATTGTTCAATATTGGACTCAACTTCGCCATTAACAATTTTTCGAACAGTTTTGAAATTGTTGGTAGTAGACTTATTGGTCTACATGATTCTACTTTAGTGGGCTCCTTCCCTGGCTTGGGTATCATTGAGACCTTCCACTCTGCAGGATAATACTCAAGGCGCAAAATAGCGTTAAAAATAAAAAGTAGAAGACTTCTAGCTGCACGAGGTAACTGTTCAAGCATTTTACCAGTAATTTGATCAATGCCTGGAGCTTTTCTTGGGTTTGTATTACCGATAACATTTTCGACATCTTGAAAATTAAGCCTCAAAGACACAGGAGGTCTAACAACATATGGTGGTAAATCCGCTCTAATATTTGCTGAATCATTTGTAATAAAAACGTTTCTCAAATGATTGACATACAACATCCTCTTTTCAGAACCACTTCTTGCCCAGTCGCCAGTTGAGATTCGCAAAGGTGGCTTACCTATTACGGGTCTTTTCAGACCTTTTGTCGCTTTCCATAGAGATCACTGCAAACAGAATAACTCACACTAAACTAAAATGCAAACTTCTCTTAAAAAGCACAACAGTAAGAATGCTCTTTTATTAAGAACTCTGTTACAAATTATAACACAATTTTCAATTATTCTACCGAAACAATGTGATTATTACAAAGGAAAAAAAGATTAGAATTTTGTATGGGGAAAAAACATGAATTTTTACCGTTGATTTTTAAAGTAAGTTACAACTATAAGATAATTTTATATTATGGATGCTCAAACCAACAAAACAAAAAAGAAACAATTTTGAATTTGATAGTTCTTGAGAATTAGTTTATGGCTTTTAAAATAATACAGTGGAACATAAATGGATATATTAATAACTTCCACGAGCTCCAACTGCTTATAAAAGACATTAATCACAAAATCATAGCTTTACAAGAAACCCATCTTCATTCCTTAGCTAACATTCTCATCCCCAATAACTTTAATATGTACTGTTTCAACTCATCTATAACAAAGTACGGAGGAGTCGCTTTATTGACACACAAGTCGCTTCAACAACATCAAGTAAACATCAACAAGGATTTTGATTCTATATGCATTGAATATTCTTCAAAAGTCAAGTTTACAATCTTTTGCGCTTATATACCACCAAACGCAAACTTTGCGATCGGCAATTTAGAAAATGTGTTTAATGATCCAACCTCCACTTTAATCACAGAAGACTTTAACAGCCACCACAAAAACTGGGGATCGAACTTCAACAGCCACAAAGGTACCTTACTAAATAAGTATATAGAAAGCTCAGATTTTACCTTACTCAACGACAAATCCCCTACTCACTATAACACCCACGGATTGTTTTCACACATAGACTTATCCTTCTGCTCTCCTAACTTAGCTATTAATGCTGAGTGGAAAGTACAAGATGGTCTGTGCGGGAGTGATCATTACCCTATTATTATTTCATTATAATAATAGGGTAACTGTTACTAGATCTCCATGCAAAACCAATTTTAATACAAAACACGCTAACTGGTTCAAATGCATAGAAAAAAGTACTTTGAAACCACTCTCCCTTAACATAAACAAGGAAACTGCAAATATAGGTAAAATAATCTGAATTTTTTAAATTAAACTTGGATTCGTCAGAAAACAGAACAGTCCTCCATTTTTTGACACTCCAGTCGAGATGGGCCTTGGCGAATTCAAGTCGGGCTTTTTTATTTTTTGACGATATAAAAGGGGTTTTTGCTGGTCGTCGACTAAATAATCCGGCCTCTACTGCTCTTCTACGAATCGTTCTTTCGCTAATATTTAAATCTAAGCGGTTTCGTATGTAACTGGAAGATACTGTAGGATCATTTTGGATTGTCCTTTTAATTAAGGAGTCTTCATGTCGCGAAGTTTCACGTGGCCTTCCTCCAGAATGACTAGGAGATGTGCGACCAGACTGCAAAAACTTTTTAATTAGCCCAGAAATTATTGATCTGTTGATCGAATATTTTGCACTCAATTGATGTCCTGATAAGCCGGCTCTCCAATCATCAACAATTCTAATTTTAAATTCATTTGAGTACTCATTGCGTGCCGTTACTCTTATCTCAACGAAAACTTTAAAACAATAACAATTTTCGTATAAATTCTAAAAAAAATTATTCTTCTTAACATTGTAACTTAGTAGCTGCTGCATTTTTGGAGAATACCGTTACCTAATACATTAATGTCGCAGTAGCATAGTAAAATTTCCATACGCAATATTAGGGGGTGCTTTAGTTTTGTCCGCTTATACTTGTGAATTAAAATGATTGTTGAAGCTTGTGTGTTTCAATAATAAAGATATAAATAAATAAAAATAAAAAAATTGAATGACATTATTTTCTTAAAAAAATTATCATTTAAAAAAATGGGCTGAGGGGGTGCTTAGGTTTTGTCCGATCAATTCCTCTGCGAATGTCCAGAAACGCTAAAAATTAGGAACACAATATTTCAAAATACAAATCCATTGGAAACTCTCTCTAATGCCACTTCCTCTAATATATCATTGATAATCGATTTTCTTACAAAAACACAATTATATAATAAAATTTAAGTCAAAAACATATTTTTATTAACTATTTATATGTACATCATAACAAAAGGGAAAAATGTATTTTTATATCTATTTATTTAACATAATTTGATATCGCACTGAAGGCCTAAGTCGCCATTGCCTTATACACTGTTAGCTTATAATTTTAAATTGTAAGTCAAATAAATAAATAAATATTTCCACTTGAAACTCAAAATATTCTATTTCGACACATTTTCGTTCAATTTTCTTCTTCTGTTTTTAGTTTTTCTTGACAACCATTCACAACGAAAATAATTTTTTTTTTTTAGCTTTTATTTATTTATTGAATCTTCACAATGTGAACTAACAATTAGTATTCAAATCTTAACACTAAATACAAAAAAATTAACTAAGTCCAGCCAATACTAGACAAAATTTTTATTTTGCGCCAATTATATCGGTAAATTACCTATCTAAAGCTCTGATGGTGGCAACAATATCCCTTCTTCTCAACCGAATGTGACCGCTAAAGTTAAGTATGTTTCGTGCAAGAGGGTTTGGGTGAAGTTCCAATTTGCTGATATATCTTGTCGCATACTTTGAAAATTCGTCTTTTACTAACGGAACATACAAATCCTTGTGCAGTAATCGCTCGAAGAATTTTGTTTGGTCGCCTCTGGATTTTTTCAATGTTTGATGCTGAGGCGGTGCCCCATAACTAAATTCCGTAGCACCATATAGGCTTTAGTATTGCGTTGTATAACAAAAGTTTGCAATCTAACTTCAAAGTATAATTTCTGCCCATAAGCCAATTTAATTGTGCTGCTTTTAACTTCAACTGAGTGGCTTTTGCTTCAATGTGAGACTTCCACGTTAGCCTCCGGTCGAGGTGAATACAAAGGTACTTACTTGACTTCATTATGCTGCGAAATAGATCACTTGTTAATTTGAATAGGCGAAATTGTTTTTTTACGCAGTGTGAATGTAACATGAGTACACTTTTGTTCATTAACTTTGATTTTACAAAGTTTTAGCCATTCCTCTAATACTGAAATATACTCCTGCAAATTTCGCGATGCTAATTATTGGCTTTCATGGACGCTGCAGAATGCTGTGTCATCTGCAAAAGTTGAAGTGTGGATTCCGGATCTGGCATGTCAGAGGCATAAATCAAATATAAAGTAGGTCCCAGTATGCTACCTTGCCTTGATTGGCTGAGTTATGCTTATAAACAAATTTTCGGCCAGATAAGTAGCTTTCCAGAAGTTTGTGAGTACTTGCAGCCAAGTTCAACTTTATCTTGTGCATTAAACCGGCGTGCCACACTTTATCAAAAGCTTGGGAAACGTCAATGAATAGAGCTGAGCAATCCTTCTTGTCCTTAAAAGTTTTTCTTATGACATTTACTAGTCTGTGTGTTTGTTCTATGGTGCTGTGCTTAGACCGAAAGCCAAATTGATGAAATTATTGGCAGTAGACTTATTGGTCTATATGATTCTACTTTAGTCGGATCTTTCCCTGGCTTAGGTATCATAGTAATCGTAGACATTTTCCACACTGCAGGATAGTACTCTAGACGTAAAATAGCGTTAAAAATAAAAAGAAGAATCGAAAATAAAATAATAATACAAATTTGTTCGTGCTTGATAGCTTGCACAAGACATAACCAAACATGTGACAGCAAGCATGCCAGAAAATCAAAAATTGTTGTCACAAATACTAACAAATTTTCACACATACTATAACCATGCTTGTTAAGCATTTTGACCGTGTCTATCCCCTTTTAAAGTAAAGAGGTGAACTCAACTTTATTGATATTTACCTTTGCGTATTACAAAAAATAAATGGCGGCGCACTTAACGAACGAGCAACAAGTAAGGTTTTTTTCGACATGACATACTTTGTGGCTTACGATCACTATAAAAATGTTACCATTAGCGGAGCTTACCAAAAAGGTAAAAAATTAATCTCACTTAAACATTGAATCTTCACAATGTGAGCAAACTATAAGTAATCAAATCTTAATACTAAAGACAAAAAAAAAAAAAACAATAAATAAATAAAAACAACTAAGTCCAGCCAAGGCTAGACAAAAAGTTTTATTTAGCGCGAATTTATTGTGAATGTATGAATAATCTATTTCTACTATAAGTTTATGTACATCTTAGTTCACTGTTTTTATACTTCTATAGTTTTTCAATAAACTGTTTTATGTTTCTTCTACGTTTCAACGCAACAGGTTATAGGCCGCATGTCACGCAATAAAATTTTTTTTTATTATAAATAAAATTTTGTAAGAAATAAAAATTTTTTAAAGCCTGTTAAATCTTTGTTAATAACATAATTTATGTTTCACAATGGCCTCAAATAATTTGTCGTTCCCTTTTGACAAATTGCGTGGTCGAGAAAATTTCGACGTTTGGAAGCGCCACGCAAAATCTTATTTGGTTCTTAAAGGCTGTTGGCAAATTGTGGTAGCTGGACTGGGTACATCACCTTCAAGCAAAGATGCTGAAACTAATGAACGTGCTTTGGCGGAGATAACTTTGATGATAGAGCCAGCAAATTTTGCTCACATAGCGACAGAGATCCCTGCAAAAGTGGCATGGGATGCTTTGCTTCGTGCTTTTGAAGACACTGGCCTTACGAGAAAAGTTGAACTTCTCAAACGTTTAGTTCAATTTAAGTTGTCTGATTTTGGAAGCGTGCAGGAATATGTAAGTGAAATGATAATGATGTCACTTAAAAGTACAGCAGACTGGTCTTAAGCTAGACGATGAATTGGTGGCATCTTTAATGCTTGATGGACTGCCAGATGAATTCAAGCCGCTTGTAATGGCTGTGGAGTGGAGAATGCAAAAACAAAACTTAGTATTGATATGGTAAAAAATTTGTTGCTTCAAGACGCTAAATTTGACAGCCCAGGTTTTGGGGAAAATGCTCTGGTTTCTAGTAAGAAACAAAACAACTTCAAAATAAAATGCTATTCGTGTAAGAAAGAAGGGCATATAGCAAAACATTGTACTCAAAAGTCAACGCCTAAACCAACGAAAAAGAAATATCGAGAAGAAGGGAGCTCCTATGCAACTTCATTATTTTCATCATCGTCTTTAATTGCTACAAACAACAATAAAGCTGAAGAATGGTTTATAGATTCAGGGGCGACGTCACACATGACGAATAAAAAAAGCATATTGCAAAATTCAAGGGAAATAAATGGTAAACATGTAATAGTTGCAAATAATAACCAATTGCCAATTGAAAATGCTGGATGTTAGCGTGGTTTTGTTCTCGGGTAAAAATATGACAAACGCAGTTTTAAGAGATGTAGAATATGTTCCACAAATGGCAGTTAATTTGTTGTCCGTGCGGCAAATGACTTTAAAGGGTAATAAAGTGATCTTTGAAGATGACAAATGAAAAATTTTTAACAAATTTGGTGAACTATTGGCAACTGCAGTGGCTTTTAACAATTTATATAAATTAGATTGTGCTGTAAGTGAAAACATAAATGAAAACGCGTTGATTGTTTCAGATGATATCGTATTGTGGCACAGAAGACTTGGTCACATCTGCAATCAAAATCTAAAAAAAAGTGTTGAGCTCATTTCAAGACTTAAACTTTAATTCTGCTGCTTTACATGAAAAATGCGTAGTTTGTATAAAAGGTAAGCAAACGCGGGATTCATTTGGTGAATCTGATCATCGTGCAACAAATCTTTTGGAAATCGTTCACTCGGATGTGATGGGTCCTTTACGAACAAAGTCATTTTCTGGAAATCGTTTTATTTTGACGTTTGTAGATGATTACTCAAGAAAAGTATTTGTCATTCCGGTCAAACAGAAGTCGGACGTTTTCAAAGAATTTATTAATTTCAAAAAACTTGTGGAAAAGCAATGTGGACGGAGTATTAAGATCTTACGCACCGACAATGGCACCGAGTATACTAGCAAGAAGTTTGATGAGTACTTGGTAGAATGCGGAATAGAGCATCTAAAAACCGCCCCTTATACACCGGAACAGAACGGTGATGCAGAACGTATAAACCGCACTATAATGGAGCGTGTTAGATGTATGTTATTGGATGCTGATTTACCTGAAGAATATTGGGCAGAGGCGGCTACAACTTCCGCATTTTTAATTATTTAGTACCATGTCGTGGCAATGAAAAAAGTCCCGAAGAATTATGGTCAGGAAGAAAACCCAGTATTAAATACCTACGTGTTTTTGGCAGTCAAGCTTTTGTACATATCCCTAAGCAAAAACGTAGTAAATTAAATACGAAGTCAATGGAATGTATTTTAGTGGATTATAGCAAGGAAAGTAAGGCATATAGATTGCAAGATCCTATTTCTAAGAAAATAATTATAAGCCGTGATGTTGTTTTTAAAGAGGATAATAAGGTTATTGCCTCTGGGAACATTTCTACTAGCAATTTACCCGTAGTTGATATTAGTCATGAGGCCGTCAATTCAGGGGAAAGAGAAACTAGTGAATTGCTGGTTGAAGATTTTATCGGGTTTGAGAGTGACGAATTTGAGGACGCAATCAGCGGTGATAATGATAATATGCAATGCGTTAATGAAAATATTCATATCCGTCGTTCTGATCGAATAGCAAGTAGACCTTTACAATAATATAACTTATGTGTATCGCAAAATAGTGCCAGTGTTAACCAAGTTGATCCTGAAACTTCTGAAGAGGCCATTGCTTCTTCGAAATCATACTTGTGGAAGGGAGCTATGATTGCTGAAATGGAATCGCTGGAAACAAACAGTACTTGGATCCTGACTGATTTACCTAGGCAGGAAATCATTAAAGTGCAAATGGGGTTTTAAAACAAACGTTAATGCAAACGGCGATGAAATATGTTATAAGGCGAGGTTGGTTGTAAAAGGTTGTAGTCAGCGGAGAGGTATCGATTACGAAGAAACCTTTGCACCTGTGGTGCGCTACTCGTCATTGCGTTACTTGTTTGTCTTAGCAGCAAGACACAAATTAATGATCCATCAAATGGACGCTGTTACAGCTTTCCTTAATGGCGACCTTGAAGAACAGATATATATGGCACAGCCTGAAGGGTTTGACGATGGCAGTGGTCGTCCGCAGTTTACGAAAATCACTCTATGGGTTGAAGCAATCTAGTCGAATTTGGAATAAAAAACTCAATGAAGTGCTGTTAAAATTTGGTAGCGAAGTTGACCAATGTGTCTACTATTGTATTATGAATGCAATAATGTTATATGTAGCCATTTACGTAGACGATGTTTTGATTTTCTGCAACGATATGAATTTAATCAATCAACTTAAAACTGATTTGAGTTCTAACTTTAAAATGAAGGATTGTGGTGAAGCATTTTCAGTTCTGGGTGTCAGAATTTCGCGTGACTGTGAAAGTGGCGCAATAACGATATGAATTTAATCAATCAACTTAAAACTGATTTGAGTTCTAACTTTAAAATGAAGGATTGTGGTGAAGCATTTTCAGTTCTGGGCGTCAGAATTTCGCGTGACTGTGAAAGTGGCGCAATAACGATTGATCAGTCCAAATATATTAACGATATCTTGGATCGTTTTTCAATGTCTGAATGCAAATCAGTATCGACCCCTAAAATTAACATCAGAAATGTGTCTGTCTACTGACAGCGAAGAGAAAGAAATGGAAAAAGTCCCTTACATGCAGGCTGTTGGATGTCTTCTTTTCCTATCCCAAATAACACGTCCTGACATAAGCTATGCTGTTAATATGTTGAGCCGATTTAATGCTAACCCTGGTAAATGTCATTGGGCTGCCGTTAAAAGGGTTATGAGGTTTCTTAAAGGTAGAATTGATACTGGGTTAACACATGAATGTAAACCAAATGGCCTAGTTGGTTTTTGTGATGCGGACTGGACAGGTAACATAGATGATAAACGATCAACCACTGGGCACCTTTTTACGTTACAAGGTGGTGCAATTTCATGGTGTACAAGGTGTCAACGAACAATCGCTCTCTCGTCAACAGAAGCGGAATACATGGCAATGGTGTCTGCTATACAGGAGTGTATTTGGTTGCAGCGTTTACAGCGAGAACTTGTTCAAGGCTGGCAAGAGCCAATAACACTGTGTTGCGACAACAAGAGTGCAATTCTTATTGCGCAAAATAGTTCGTTTTCAAATAGAACTAAGCAAGTCGATCTCAAAGTGAAATTTGTTAGAGAGAAATTAGAAAATAAAGAGGTCATTTTGAAATACGTGGACACTGGAAACATGGTTGCAATTTATCTCACAAAAGCTGTTTGCGCTGATAAAATTAGAGCCCTTGGTCTAAAATCTGGATTGAATAATTTTTGTATTAAATAGTTTGTATAAATAATTTATTCAGGTAGAGTATTGTGAATGTATGAATAATCTATTTCTACTATAAGTTTATGTACATCATAGTTCACTGTTTTTATACTTCTATTGTTTTTCAATAAACTGTTTTATGTGCTTTCTACGTTTCAACACAACAGAATTATATTGGTAAAATCACCTATTTAACGCTCTGATGGCAAGGATATTCTCTCAACCGAATGTATATGACCGCTTGCGTGCACGAGGATTTGGGTAAGTTCCAGCTCACACAGATCCTTGTGAATTGCTGTTTTTTACGTACCATGAAGCTGCAGTAATCTTTCGAAGAATTTCGTTTTGCCGCCTTTAATTTTTCCAACGCTTGACATTGAGGTGGTGCCCCATAATTGACTTCCGTTGCACCATATAGGCTGTAGAATTACATTGTATAACAAAAGTTTGCAATCTGACTTCAATGTAGAATTTCTGCCCATAAGCCAATTTATTATTATTATTATCTGAGAGCACTAGCTACATTGGCCATCAGCTCTGATTAAAAATATATAAAGTAACGATATATACGGAGTATGTACAAGTTAGTTAAAATTTGCAAATAAATAAATATGAGATCAAATTCTTAGTCTGGTAATTTTTATAAATTCATAGATTTTAATATTTAGAATATTTATCTGGGATGGATGTTTAAGAAGTTCCAGAGCAGGGGATTTCCCAAATAGTTTGTGTCTTTGTTCGGATAGCACGGGACACTCTACCAGAATGTGAGTGATGGTAAGTTTACTGTTGTTGTTGCAACGGGTACATGTTGGTATTTGAGTTGGTTTATTTAAAAGCCATTCGTGCCTAGCCGCAGACGGATGAATATTCTAATTTTGTCCTTCCCCACGTCAATGGGGTAAATTGGGTGACACTTATGTGGGTTTATGATTGAGTATTGAAAATGAGCCGGTGGTTCCTGGTTGAATTTAAATTTGATATGATTCCGGATGTGGTGTCGGATATCAATCATCCTTTTCTAATGTGGTATTTGTGATGATGGGGGCATAAGAGGCTAATTAGGCGGCACTGTCTGCCTTTTCATTTAAAGTGATGCCGACCTGACTGGGAACCCAGTGTATTTTTTTAAATTTGAGTTGGAAATTAAGGCATCTCTTATTTTAACTATTGTGTTCCAATTATTCTTAAAAGGGCTTTTTATGGCTTTTATTACAGACAGGCTGTCAGTGAAGATTGCAGTTCTTATTATGTCTTTCAAAATAAGGGTAATAGCCTCATGAATACATGATCCTGTTGTAAAAACTGATGAGCTCTCGAAGAGAATGCCCAGGAAAAGAATCTTACCGTCTTATTTACTATGGCGTACGCTGGTATATTATCTAGGGATTTCGTACCATCAGTGTATATCAGTCGCCAATCATCATTTTTTAAGTAATTCTTTTGTTCGTGCAGCAGGCTGACGAAAACGTTCTTAGGTGTGTTGTTTTTATTAAAGGTAGTTAATGAGGTGTCAAAGCAGGTATTTTTTAGTTCCCATGGTGGTTTTTTTAATACATTTTCTGGTTAGGATGAGTGGGATAGAAAATTCTGCACAAAGTGATAGGGAAGTTTTTCTCCGTTTAGGTTTTCTTCCGTGTATGTCTTTGTCAAGGATGGAGTTCATGCTGTTGAGAAATTTAGGCAGAATTCTGGATTTCGATTCGTATATCCTATTAGTTATAGAAGGCAGGTTGGCTTCTTGCAGGATGTTATCAATAGGGGTTGTTCTTAATGCGTAGACACAAGCTCTGGCTGCTCGATGATAAGCTGGTTTTATGATGTTGATGCTCGTTTTGCAACTGTTACGATAAATGAAAAGGCCGTAGTCAATTCTGCTTAATAATAATGCTTTAGTGAGATAAGTTAAGGTGTTTATATGAGTAAAGCTTTATGATGACAAATACTGTATTATACTAGATCGAGATAATATTAAGTTCTTTAGTTGTAATGGGTGATTTTATAAGAACTATCGGAAATTTAAAAAAAAAAACATAAAATTCAGAAAAATGCATGAAATATTTATTTGGATCGATAGTTGGGTCGATATAATTTAAAGTTTGAAGATTATTTCATGCAAATGTTGGCCGCGGCTGCGCCTCAAATGGTCCATCCGCTTAGTCCAATTTTGGCATACTCTTTCTGGACTGGTTCCAAGCGTGAAATAAACTGTTCACCGAAATCGCCTCTCAATTGGTCCATTGTTTCGCGTGCTGTGTGGCATGTGGCACCGTCTTGTTGAAACCACATGTCATGCAAGTCAAGCTCTTCCATTTTGGGCAAAAAAACGTTTGTTATCATAGCACGGTAGCGCTCACCATTCACAGTAACGTTGTGATTCGCATCATCTTTGAAGAAATACGGCCCAATGATGCCGCCAGCCCATAATCCGCACCAAACGCTTTGTTTTTTGTGGATGCATTGGTAGCTCTTGCAATGCTTCTGGCTGCTCTTCACTCCAAATACGGCAGTTTTGCTTGTTCACGTATCCATTCAACCAGAAATGAGCCTCGTCGCTGAACACAATTCTTCGATAAAAAAGTGGATCTTCATCTAACTTTTCAAGAGCCCATTCACAAAATATTTGGCGTTGTGGTAGGTCGTTTGGCTTCAATTCTTGCACCAGCTGTATCTTATAAGGCTTCACACCCAAATCCTTCCGCAAAATTTTCCACGTAGTGGAGTAACAGAGGCCCAATTGCTGCGAACGGCGCCGAATCGATAATTCACGGTTATCACCAACACAGCCAATACGGCTGCGATATTTTCTTCAGTTCGCACTCTACGTAAGCGTGTTGGTGGTTTAATGTCCAACAATGTAAATTTGGTGCGAAATTTTTTTACAATAGCCCGAATAGAAGCCTCAGTAGGTCGATTAAACTGACCATAAAATGGAAGAAGCGCGCGATGAATTTTCTTAACAGAGCACGCATTTTGGTAATAAAATTCAATAATTTGCAAGCATTGTTCGTTTGTAAGACGATTCATGATTAAATTATAGACCAAACTGAAGATGTTTGACAGTGACACAAGATACAAAACGTGTGTGAGCTGTCAAAACTAGTGTTGCCAAAAAGATAATAGCAAAAAAATCACTCGTTATAAGATGGGTTTTCCCGCTGTAATTGTTTGAAAAAAGAAGTCCCAGTATTCATAACGTTTCTACGTTTTGTATGCGCTCCCCATCGACTTGAACGGTACTGGCATCAGAGTTACAGCCATGTTTTCTGCAAATGTGAAATTTTTTGTTTTTTGTATTGAGATTTTTGCCCCTGAATAGTTAGACCAGTTTTTAATGTCCCCAAGAAATTTTTGTAAAAAGCTGTTAGTTTCGCTGTTATCGTTTTTGCTGCAGATGATATAGAGGCAATGGTCTATGAAACGGGTTTTGTCTGATTTCGTTGAATGCAATTTGAAATAGTACTACTGACAGAGGCGAACCCTGAAGAATCCCGTTCATAAGAGGAAAAGCTTTTGACATTTGACCATTGACTCCCACCCTGAAGCGTCTGTTTATTAAAAAGGATTTTACAAAAGTAAAAATTTTTGGTCCAATACGCCATCGTTTTAAAGTGTCTAAAATCACGTGGAGTTCAATTCTGTCGAACTCCTTTTCGAAGTCCACGGACAGAATTGTTACGTGATTTCTGTCAGACAGTGTTTTTGTGATGCGGCAATCAATGTCTAAAAGTGCATCATCACAACCCTTGTTTGTTTTAAGAGCTACTTGTTCTTTAGCTATAAGTTTTTTATATTCTAAAAACCAAGGAAGCCTAGTAGCAACAATACGTTCGATGATTTTAGAGAAACACGGAAGTAACGAAATCGGGAGGTTAGCGTTGGATGAAGATGCGTTGAACGATTTGGCGATGGCTTGTTTCCATCAGTGTAGAACGACCCCGCTACTAAAAATATTGTTGTACAGCTGAAGTAGAAAGGTCTTGCCAGGGCGTGGTAGGGATTTTACCATCTGATAAGATATGCGATCGTGTCCAGGAGTGGATCCTTTCACTTTATTTAGAAAGTTCCTGTATAGTATTTGGTACTTCTGGCGACTGTGCTGTTTTGTCGTTTGTGTCGCTTATGGACAAGTTTAATGATTGTTTTAAGATGTTGAATTGGGGTGGAAAGTTTAAATCGATTAAAACCATGGATCTGTTTTTATTGTTGGTTTTGGTTGGAGAATATGGGAGGTGGTTGCGTCTCTGTTAATAGATGGTGAAGTTTGATATTTAAGTATTTCTAATTCAGCTTTTTTGGTGTATTTTTACAAATCTGCGAGATGAAGTAGAAATCTGCTGGTTTTCGCAGGATCGTTTTTATTCTGGCTAATTTTAATCGATATTTTGATTGGGAAGTGATCACTGCCATTTAAATAGTCCATGTATTAGCGGGAAAATATTTGCTGAGCAAAGTGGTGAAGGTGTTGTGAGAAGAGAAATGTGTTGGACTACCGCCAGTCTGAAAGATTATGTTTTCCAATAAAACACCTCTGTTATTATTGTTTGTTGAGCCCCAGATAGTGTTCCAGCCGTTGAAGTCCCCAATAACAACCACTGGACTGGTGAATGAGTTTATAATATTGATTATTTCTATAACAGAAATGTCTTGGTTGGGTGGTATGTAAAACGATAGAATAGTAAATTTTATGTTAAGATTTATTTCGACAGCTATTATTTGATATTCCGAATTGACTACAGAGTATCTTCAGAAGTCGATGAAAATTTATGGGCAGAAGCTGTAAATTGTACCCCTTATGAAGCCTGGTTTAACAGAAAACCAACAGTAAAACATTATAGATATTTGGGTCACTAGCAATTGCTTTAAACAAAACTCATCACCACAAATTTAGACCCAAGGGAAAGGAGTTTGTTATGATCGGTTATTCAGAAACATCAAAAGCGTATCGTCTTCACGAAAAATCATCTGGAAACATTATAATCAGCCATGATGTATATTTTGTTGAAAACGACACCAAGAAATTAAATGAAACCAAAAACCAAGATTATCCAAAGCGAGAAATTTGTAGTATTGAAGTACAACATGATAAAATACAATGCAATGAAAACGAACAAAATGACAAAATAGTAGTTAGCGATGGTGAATTTGAATCTGCTGAGGAAGACTACCTTGATTCTAGTGCAGTTATGGATGACGGTGGTTTAGTTGGTTTTGACTCACACGGAGAAGTACCTATTATACCAGAACCAAAGGTAAAAAAACAGGTCAACCTGGACGACCCAGGAAGAAATACAACATTCTGAACATGATATGTGCAAAAGACGTTAAAATTCCGTTAAAGGTCAGTGAAGCTTTATCAGGTGAGTACGCTGATTATTGGTATGATGCTATGGAAAAGGATTTTCTCCCGTTGTACGTTATGAGACGATTAGGATGGTAATTGCCCTTGCGGCTGAATACAACCTCCATATGCACCAAATGGATGTGTCCACCGCTTATCTAAACAGTGAACTAACTGATGACGTCTATATGGATCAGCTTGAATATTTTGTAAATGAAAATTTTCCCAATAAAGTGCTGAAATTAAAAAAAGTTTTATATGGATTGAAGCAATCAGATCGACAGTGGAACATGAAATTGGACGAGATTCTAAAAGATATTGGTGTCGATGCTTGTGAAAGTGAACCTTGTCTATATCGAAGAAATATTGACAATAGAATCAATTTACTAGCCGTATATGTCGATGATTTGCTTATAACCAGTTCAGATTTGAAAGAATTAAATTTAATAAAGTCCCTGATTTGAGATAAAGTACCTGTAGTGGATAAAGGTCCTGCAAAACATTTTCTTAGTATAGAAATTGAGAGGAAAGATGAAACTGGAGAAATCGCAATTCATCAAACCAAATACATAAAAGAACTCTTACAGGAATATGACATGAGTAATTGTCGTGCAGTATATACGCCTTTAGAGCCAAAATTTCAAGTCGCCTGCAACAACGAAACTTGCGAAAAAATCGATCCAACAGGCTACCAATCACTTATTGGATCATTGATGTACTTAGCTATATGTACACGTCCAGACATTTTTTATTTTTAACTTATTAATGTTTAATATTAATTAATTTTTTTCATGTTTTTTTTAATATTTTCATAACACATTTCTTCTGTCTCTGCTTCCGTTAATATAAGTGTATCATCTGCGTATAAAATTATTTCGGATTTATTTATTATTGTTTCAATATCATTTGGCATACCATATTCGTTCACTTTTGCGGTTGATTCCATATTATTAACTTTCGTTTTTAGTGTTCTATTAGTAAGATATGATTTAAACCATTTTAATTCGTTATTTTTAACCCCATATTTATTCTTCTGTATTAATATGCCCCGATCTATTGTTTCGAAGGCACGCTTAAAGTCAAGAAATATAGCTAACATTTTGTTATTTTTCTTTACTAATTTCAGCCTGTTAATTAAGTAGTTCACTACTGTTTCGCACGAATGTTTTTTTCTAAAACCTGACTGATCTTTATAAATCGAATAATTTGCTTCTATATGTTGTTCCATTTGATTTTTCACAGCCTTCTCCATATTTTTTCACATATTTTTAACCCATTTATTGGACGAAAATCTTCGCATTTGTTTGTGTTCTTAATTTTTTTTTAACTGGAGTAATCATTGATTCTTTCCAATTTGTAGGAAAAACTCCCGTTTCCATATATATATTTTTTTAGCATTTTTTTCTTTATTTAATCTTCAAAATTTTAATACTAAATTTAATACTAAATTTAAAGTTAAAAAAAGTGTGATATAAAATGAAAAAAAAAAAAAAATTGATTTTTTTCGTCCGGCCAATGCTAGAAGAAAAGTTTTATTATGCGGGAGCTATTTCGGTAAAATCACCTATTGAGCAATCTGATGGTGGGAACGGTATCTCTTCTTCTCAACCGACTGTGGCCCCCAAAGTTAAGTATATTACACGCAAGAGGGTTTGGATGAAGTTCCAGTTTACTGATATACCTTGTCGCGTACTTAGAAAATTCCTCTTTTACCAGCGGCACACTCAGATCTTTATGAATTCGTGAACTTTTTACGTACCATGGAGCTGCAGTAATGTTCGAAGAATTGTGTTCTGTCACCTTTGTAAATTCTACATTGAAATTAGATTGCAAACTTTTGTTATACAACGCAATTTTAAAGCCTATATGGTGCTATGGAATTCAATTATGGGGCACCGCCTCCGCTTCAAACGTTGAAAAAATATAAAGGCGACAAAACGAAATTCTTCGAACAATTACCGCAGCTCCATGGTATGTAAAAAAACTCACGAATTCATAAGGATCTCTGTGTTCCTCTTGTAAAAGACGTATTTTCAAAGTACGCAACTACACATCAGTACATCAGTAAATTGGAACTTCATCCAAATCGTCTTGCACGCAATATACTTAATTTTGAAGGCCACTCTCGGTTGAGAAGGAGGGATACCTTTGCCACCATCAGAACGTTAAATAGGTGATTTTACCGATATTGACCGTACAAAATAAAACATTTTTGTCTAGCATTGGCTGGACTTAATTAATTTTATGTATTTAGTATTAAGATTTGAATACTTATTGTTAGTTCCCTTTGTGAAGATTCAATAAATAAATGAATGAAAAAAATGTCGATTTGTTTTTCCATAAGGAAGTGCTCAAGTTCATTTTTGTGTTGGCGGATGCCGTTTGCGTTCCAGAAACATATTTTTAACCAACTCATTTTTTTAAAATTGCCTGCAAAATAGTGGATTGCATTTCCTGCATCATGTTCGTCATGGAAACCGTAAATGTATTTATAGATTGAACAAGAGTCTGCAGAGTTGCCTCAAAATTGCTAAAATTTTGGTCGGAGTTTTGTGGCTTCGGCTCCTGATTCAAGTTTGGTTTATCGGTTTTACCACATTCGCATAAGAAATTTGTTGGGGGTGTTGCACGTTTATATGGTTGGTTGACTGGCGTACCTGGGGAAAATTGCTTGTAGAAATGGTGTTTGTCTGCTGGGGTACCGTATTTAAAATTGATGGCCTATTTGTCATTGACCTCTTGAAGTGAGTATAGACAGGGCAACCCCTGTAGTTTGCAGTATGGTTACCTCCACAATTTTTAACGCTCGAGTCAGTCTTAGGTTTTTTGCACTGTGATGTACCGTGAAGTTCTCCACACACAACGCAAACTGCGGGCAACTTACAATAGGCCTAAAGGCCGGGCCACATACAATCCGTCGTACTTTGTCCGTCTCTTTTATCAACTGACATCACGTGTACAAAGTATGAAGTTGGCACAATCAGCACTTTGATAACGGATATAAAACCAACTGCATTTTACTTTAGCTTGATTAAAATCTTTGAATTTATATTTCAGACACAGCACACAAAATCTAACACAATTTTTTTTCAATTTATTTAATTTTTGAACGAAAAATTATATTAAAATATACAAAAAATATTACCACATAGTTGTCAAAGCTCTCAACGTACGTTAAAAGTTGAAAGTTGCTCAACTTTAATACTTTGCGTTGACGGAGAAGTACCGAATGTGACAAAGCTCATAAGCCTACATGTATTTCAACTTAGCTGTCAGTTGAAAAAGGCAAAGTATAACGTACGACGGATTCTATGTGCCCCGGCCTTTAGTATGGCCAAATTCTTGGCGGTTTAGGCATTGAACGGGCCGTAAACGCTTATGAGGCTCCTCAACGGTAACCTTACGATGCAAAAGATATTTGAGGTTATAAATTGGATGCATTTCATTCTTTTTCAAGACAACATTTCTAGGTTCCAATTCAACCCTAAACATGGGTTGAGGAATTTTTTCACGGTTTCTAATATTAACCACATTTTTAATTTTAAAGCCATTGTCTTCTAGTCCGGTTTTAACATCATTCGTATCTACAAATAGGTCAATCCCTTTTATGACAACCTGAATACCTTTGGAACTTTTAAGCTGATATGTGTAAAATGATCGTTTCTCTTTCTCCAGAACGTCAGACAACTTTCGGTATTCATTTTCACTGTTTACCTGGATTTTCGTTTCATTGATGCTGCCGTGCTTAACCGATGTTACGTTAAAAGTGTCTTTGCCAATTGTCATAATAAGTTGTTTTACCAGCTCACTAGAGGTAGGCTCTCGCAAATATATTGGTGGCGGCTTAAAGTTTTGTTTTGTTGTTGTTGTTGGCTCATCTGATTGAAGTATAGAAAACCTATTACTATCTGTTGCCGAAGTCCTATTATCATCTTTAGAAATTTTCGGTTGAGATGATATTTGAGCTGATTTCGGGCTTCGCTGCCTTTTGACCACGGTTATGTACCTGTTCATGCCTACTTGTGTTTTCGGCTTATCATCAACAATTCAACTGGAAGATGTTTTGTCTTCAGTTGTAACAACAATATTTTTCGATCACGATCGCGGGCGATTCCTATCTCTTAGAGACAGGAAATTTTCTAATGATTTTTTCACCGATTCTTCTTCAGAAATCCAAAGGTTTTTTCTACCGGAGCTAAGCTCTTTTTCAGAATTACATCTGATAGGTACACTCATGCAATTAATTGCTTCTATTTTTATTTATAATTTAAAACGGCATAAAAAAATGTCACACAGATTTTCTTTTAAACAAAATCACTCTGTTCACCTATTACGGTTTTTACTTAATCCCGTTTACTTTGCGATCAAAAAAACAAACACGTCCGTTCACTATCGAAGCTAAACAGCAACGAACCATATATATATATATATTTATTATATTTAGTAAAATACTTCCAGTCGTGTTCCAATTGTCTAATATTATGTTTTTTGTAGTTTTCTTATAATCAGGTATGCTGTTTATATTTTTATATAGGGTTCTTAATTCTAACATAGATATTGCACGAAACTTAAATGTAGTATTTATCACAGGTATTTGATTTTTGTATTGCACATTTTCTATTGAGTCTCTTATTCCTTTAATGCTATCGATAAAGTAAGTATTGAAATTTTCAGCTATATCTAGATTTTCTTTATTTTCTTTCTGATTAAACATCACAGTTCTTATTTCATTTCTCGGCTTTCGTATCACAAGTTCTTTTATCGCAGCCCACATTTCTTTTTGATCATTAGAAAAAGAAATTTCATTATTTATATATTTGTTTTTTTCATTTTTCATTCTCGATTGTAGTTTTGTATATATTTCTTCTCATTTTATAATCTAACCAAGCTTTAGTTGTGTTTTGCATTACTGCTTTTTGGTATGATCTCACCTTTTGTACTTTCAAGTTTCTGATTTCATCGTTAAACCATTTATTGTTACTTTTTTCATTTATTTGTTTTCTTATTGCAAATTTTTAAATTGTGTCCTGGATTTCTACACTTTCATTAACATTTAAAACTATCATTATACTGTAATATTGCACTTAGCTCATTTTTAAAATTGCGTTTATTGTATTTGAATAATTCTATTTGTTTCTTTTTGTCTTCTAAATTATTGTTTTCACACTCGATAAATATGCCTAATGTTTCATGATCCGATATTTTGTTCGCTATATCTGTTCTAGCCGATATTAAATTACTATTTGTTATAACGTAATCAATTATTGTTTTTGAGGTTTACATTCAGTTTCCAAATTAGCTGAATAAAGAACCGCATCAAGAACACAACGTTGCCGCAAAGAGAATTTTGAAATATCTTAATAAAGCAAAACATCATCAATTGATATACAGGAAGACAAAGGAGCCAATAGTTGATTACGTAAATGCCGATTGGGGAGGTGATTCAGTTAATCGAAAATCATATACTGGTTATGTTTTTATGTTTGCTGGTAGTTCGTTTTCATGGGAATGTAAGAAACAACACACGGTCGCTTTCAGCAGTACAGAGGCTGAATATATGGCGCTTTCATCAGCAGCAAAGGAAGCAGTATTTTTGAGGAAACTTCTGGGCGAGATTAAAATACATTATCCCGAGAGAGTTCATATGGGGATAATCTTGGCGCTCTGAGTTTGTTGAAGAATCCTATTTACCACAACAGAAGAAAGCATATAGATATTAAGTACCAATATATTAGAAATGTTTATAATGAGAAATTAATTGACTTGGAATATTGTAACAGTAACGAGAATATTGCTGATATTTTTACTAAGAATTTGCCAAAGAATAATCATTTGAAATTAGTAGAGGCTTTGGGAATTGAATATTGAAAAATCTTATATTCAAAATTAAAATTTATAAATATGCGTGTTGAGGAAGAGTGTTGTAACATTGAATTTTAATAATACAACTCTGCAATACTCATATTTACTAACGCTTTTTGAAACCGTTAATAATTATCTTGTTATACTTTCATGTTTCTTTTCTCGAAGCATTTTTAAATTTGAAACTACGTTTAATTTTTTAGTCGTAATAAATCATTTGAAGTTCAAACAACTTGTGTTACTATTTCTTCCTGGAATAATAATTGCCCACAGATACAAATTTTACCAGTTGGTACACGTGTCTTTCTATCTTCGCTTAATTTGTACACATCAGTGACACCTTGATTTCCCATTTCTTGTATTATTTCTTGTTCTGGGACTGAGTTCCGGCATGGTGCATATATAACGCCTTTTACTGAGTTAAGTGCATCATGGAGCTTGTACACATCAGCGACACCTTGATTTCATATTTCTTGTATTATTTCTTGTTCTGGGACTGAGATCCGGCATGGTGCATATATAACGCCTTTTACTGAGTTAAGTGCATCATGGAGCTTGCAGGATATTGTACACACATTGGAGAGAGTTTCTGATTTTAAGAATTGTTCAGCAACACGTGTGTTTCGTGTGAGAATCAGGATATTACCTGTAGTGCAGTTATACGGGTATGTTCTAGATTCTACTTTGAAGTGGAAATAGTTTGAAATCACTTCAATTTCAAGCTTTGGTGTTCTACATTCTAATCTACACTTTTCATTTGTGTTTTGTTTTCGAACATTAATTTGTAGTGAATTGTCTGGTTCTTGAAACTACTTTTACACAAAATGTGTTTGAAAACACTTTTTAATTTTATTGTGAAAATGAAATATTTTACAGAAAACTTAGTATAATTACAATCCCATTGAAATAAGAGGGTTAGATGACGGAATATTTTTTTGAGATACAATTGTGCATATATTTATAGGGAAAATAAGGATAATATTATATTAAAAACTAATATTTGTTATTTTATTAACTAAAGCCGATTGGTGATATCATCTCTTATTACAGAGTTTACGGAATCACTAACTCGTCCGGATCACTCGTCATCACTTACATGTCTTTCGTTTACCGCCACCCGTCATATCAAACTTTTGCATAAAATGGCACTTAAAAACTTACGATCAACGTTGCAAACGGGGAATTTGATAAACCTAACTAAAGGTCGTATCAGATAAAACGTTTGCTTCGCTTTGCGCTGAAAATTCGCTTTGGCATCTAAGATAAAATATATATACTTATATGAAACATGTCATATAAAGTACTTTTAACGCAACGGGAAACGAAAAGTTCAGCAACTCTTATGTTTTCACTCGTTAAAGTTTTTTGTAATAGCTCCAAAGCTTTATGTACTAAGAAAACAATTAGAACCAATTTGAGAAGTTTGTCCAATAATATTTCTAACTTCTATTATCATAAGAAATAATTAAATATAAAACTTAACAACCAGTTTTTTAGATAAACAAACAAATCATGAGCGTTCCCAAAGTTTTCATTGTGACATACATCTTTTGCTTTGCGCTTTTCTGTTAAAGTTTTAAACTTCACGCAAAGCGGCAAAGTGTTATCTTACATGGCCTTAAATTTTGTTCCTATAAAATAACAAGCATTAGATAAAAAATTTTCCACGGCGTTTTTTGGAAAAAAAAATTAAATTGAAAATATGGTTCATTTCAGTACTGGTTTCTATAGGGTGTTTTTTTAAGCCCGATAGAACTTGAAATTGTAAAAAATAACACAAAAAATTAAATTGTAATCAAAATTTTTTTTTATTCGAAAGATCAATACGTGACATTAACATTTGAAAATGATTTCGGGCATATGGGCAAAGCGGCTGTTCTTGACGAAGCGCATTCTGGACGTCCAATTTTGGGCCACTTTTTCGAGCACTGCTGGCCGTATGTCACGAACAACACGAACAATGCTGGCCTCCAAGGCGTCAATTGTTGCTGGTTTATCAGCATAAACCAGTGACTTCACGTAGCCCCACAGGAAATAATCGAGAGGTGTCAAATCGCACGACCTTGGAGGCCAATTGACAGGTCCATTTCTCGAAATCAACTTATCGCCAAATTTTGATTTCAGTAAGTCGATGGTTGCGTTCGCCGTATGGCACGTAGCGCCATCCTGTTGAATCCACATCTGCTCCGGATCAATGTCATCCATATTTTCAAACAAAAAATCATTGATCATGGTGCGGTAACGATCTCCATTGACCGTAACGCGAGCTCCGGCCTCATTTTTGAAGAAATAAGGTCCGATGATGCCACCAGCATGAAAACCGCACCAAACAGTGCATTTTTCTGGATGTAATGGAGTCTGTAGGGTCTCTTGTGGATTGGTCTCACTCCATATGCGGCAATTTTGCTTATTAACAAACCCGTTAAGCCAAAAATGCGCCTAATCGCTGAACACAATTTTGCGATAAAACAACGCGCGAATCGACGACTGATTTTCAAAGTAAATTTGGATAATTTCGTAGCGTTGTTCAAGCGTGAGTCTATTCATGATGATTTGTCAGAGTATACTGAAACAAATAAAAAAAATGTTTCATCAAAATTTAATTTTTTGTGTTACTTTTTACAATTTAAAGTTCTATCTAGCTTAAAAAAACACCCTATATAAAAAAACAAATAAAATTGAAAACATGGTTCGTGTCAGTACTAGTTACCGCACAATTTAACCAAGTTTTATTTTCAAAGTTCAGTTCCAACGAAAAAATGAAACAGACAAACTACTACTTTTTCAGAACAACAAAAATGAAAAGTTAACTTTTCAAATCATTTTTTTTTTTCATTCCACTACTTTTCTGGAACATGCCGGATAGAGTCTAATTCCGTAGTTATCCTTTCGATGCCTTTTTTTATAGGGAACGGGCTTATCTTTGACAGCGTTTTTTTTTTTTTTTTTTTTTGGACGGTGGAAGATATGAGTACGTATTTTGGGATATTTCTGTTGCTGATGTTGCTAGATGGGGTTGGAAGTTCTGGATAATCATTTAAGTTTGATCTCTTGCTAGGATTTTTCAGAAAGTTTCCCAAAGCAGCGAACCTGTTGTTGGGAGGTTTATCTGGCGGCCCTGGAGCCATAGTTATATATTTTCTAAGTGTTTTGTTTACCCGATTATTTAGTTAAATGTCAATAAGCAGAAGTGAAAAAAAAAAACACAAGAACACGCGGTTTTTCAAAAAGAAAAAAAAAAAAAAACAACAAGCTACCCAAGTGCCAATTATGGCCGCGAGCAAGTTCTCGGATCACCGAGTTCCACCACCCCCCACTGGTGAGAGAGTTGCGAACCAGTTTTCGGGCTCCCAAACTGGTGGAAATCTAGGTAATGTTGGCAGGGGAACTGCGAACCAGTTTTCGGTTGCCCAGGTCACAACCCAGATCTCACTTGGAAGGAACAGCGAGGGAACCGCGAACTCGTTTTCGGGTACCCAAACTGAACCTTCGGCGAAAATATCTCAAAGGCACATCAACCCTGCGAGAGTCTTTTTGAAGCGGCGTGCCGCGAACAAAATTTTCAATGAACTGGTGAAAAAGCCAGTAGATGCCTTAACGGCTGTAGAAAAGTCCCGCTTATCGCGGGCAAAGGCAGTCATGGCTGAGCTGCAATGTTCGCCTCCACTCACATCCAAGGATGCGCCTAAGAGGCAACGTTCTGAGGAGGAGGCTGTGCTGCAGGGTCAACAACCCGCAAGTAAGCGTGTAAGACCCCAAACGTCAATTGAAAGGTCGTACAGCGAGGTGGCGAAAGACAACCTCGTGATGGCCATCATTGACAGGGGCAACGTGGATCTGGCTATAACCCCTTCTAATTGGGTTATAGTGAAACGTGAAATCATGGGGATTAATACCATCCGGAGCTAGGCTTGACTTGCTTCCTCTTTCAGAGGTTCCACGGAAACCAACAGCCATCGCCAGGATACCAAACATCTCTGGTTCTGCGACAGAGATCCTGGAGGTCCTGAGAGGCGGAAATTCTGGAATACCGATCCATGATTGGATAGTTGTCAGGGTATCCGAATCAAAGGGCAATACCAGGGATATCACCATCCTGCTGAATCAGGAGTCACTGGCGCCACTTTGTGCTAGAAAGGGGAAGATGTATCTGTGTTTTGATACTATCTTTCTCCGAGTATACAGGGGTGACGCCAAGGGCGAACTGGTTCAAGAGGATGTGGGTACCGAAGCAGAACGCATGTCTGTGGATGAGGCTGCGAGTGCAACATCGGGCGAAGACGCCCTCTCCAACTCTGAGTTGGTGGGGGAGTTCTTCGAACATGTTGATGACGAGGTAGTTGACGAGAACGCCCTCTTGGACTCTGATCAAGATCAGGACCAAGAGGACGTCAACGTCACGGTTGTACAGAAAGAAGATGATGGTGAAGGCTCTACAAGTTAACCTTCACCATGCAAAAGCAGCCTCGGCTGCATTGCCCCTCCGTCTGTCGGAAAGACAGGAGGAGCTGGTTCTGGTTCAAGAACCCTGGCTTTGTAAGGGCAAGGTTTGCGGACTGAGAAAGAAGGGCTACAAGATACTGTACACGGATCAAGGTAGAGTCAGATCCTGTATAACGGCGAGGAGCGATTTAAAAATCTTCATTCTCTCTGATTTCAGTGATGAAGATACAGTGACGGCTGCCTGGGAGACGGATGCAGGTACTTTCCTGGTTGTCTCCAGCTACATCGCGCATGACAGCGAATCCCCACCAACTAGGGTTCGTGAGGCTGTAGAAATGGCGGTAGAGAAGAACTTGCCAATTATCATAGGAGCTGATGCAAATGCACACCATGTTGTGTGGGACAGCTCCGATACTAACGCAAGGGGTGAGTCAATTTTTGAATTCATTCTTTGTAATAATCTAGATGTTATGAATGTTGGTTCGGAACCCACTTTTGTTGTGGTAAATAGAAGGGAGGTTCTGGATATTACGCTAGTTAGCACTAAGCATTCGGAATTGATAAGAGGATGGAGTGTATTGCAAGATTGCTCATTCTCTGATCACAGGTATATTGAATTCGAAATAGGAATTCAGGAGAGGGGAGTAATACCCAGAAGAAACAGGAGGAAGGCGGATTGGCAGATGCAGGGTAAAATTCTCTCAGATCTTCTTCTGGATCCTTCGACCATACAGGAGTGTGAGGACATTGAGAGAGCTGTGGAGATATTGACTGGGTCTTTCGAAACGGCCATCTCAGGTTCATGCAGGCCTAGTCTGTGCCGGGGTAGACGATGACTAAGCTAATTTAATTGAGCTGGTTTTAATTTCAACTGAGTGACCCGCATCAATGTGAGACTTCCACTTAGCCAACGGTCGAGATGAATACCAACGTACATGATTTCATTGTGGCACGGAATAGATGAGTTATTAATTTGGGCAGGCGAACATGTTTGTTCGGTGTAAATATAACCTCAGAACAAATTTTGTTCATTAACTTTGATTTTCCAATTCTGTAATAATCAATAATGCTGTGTTATCACAGCATTCATTCATTATCAACAATTAAATTTTTTTCCCCTGCTTAAGTGTTCCAAAATACAATCGATTGAGATAAAATTTGTAATTTATACAATGACTACAATAACTATAAACTTTAATCAACAGCGCACTTTTTTTTATCTACCACAACATAGTGATGCCAGACTAAAAAAAAGAACATAACTCATTACTATCACATCACTCGTTACTATCTAAATACAAGTCAGTGGCTGTGTTCTGTAACTTTGGCGAGAAGTTCTCGCGTCAAAAACTTGTAAAACAAATTATTCCATCGTTTCTCGAAAAGTGAGAAAAAACTGCGTCTGTAACTTAAGTCGAAAACTATCCAAAGCGATTACGTCGTTACGTTAGAAATGTCAAAAAATATAAAACGATGCCGACATGCAATTTTAAAAATGAAAGCGCCAGCCACAATTAGTACCGCCGCCGACCAAAAATTACTAAAGCTAAGAAATTTTGTTCGACGGCGTCATATTATAACCGCCGGCTGTTCTAGAAAATGTATGGTATGGCTCTAACGTTTACATTTTATTTACAAATACATACACACTTATGCACAATATTTTGTAACATTAAAAAATAATTGCAATTTGTGAAAAACATTATAAAAGTATTACAATATACTTTGTTGGATTGGAAATTAAAATTGTAGAAATTTCATACTTATATAAGTATTCCCTTAAAACTTGTGTGAAGGGTATAAAAATTAAATAAAAAGTTAAAATAAAAAAACAATCATTCTAAACTGCGTAAATATTTATGTGAAACTTAATTTAACTGCAAAATACTTATTTTTCAGCATTATTATTCATTTAATGATGATTATTGTTATTTGAAATACTATCTCACAGCCTTTTTATTTGCGAGAAATAATGACAGTTGAAAGCGGGAAATTTTTTCGCAAAAGTTTTACAGACACAGTTTTTCTGTAAAATGGCGAGTAATTTCCTTACGTGACAGCTATTACTCACCAAGAAAAGTTATAGATACAGTTTAGTGAGAAAATCAGCTGTTTGTTTCAACTTTGTTTCATTTCTCACGTTTCAGTCGAAAAGTATCTCGTGGCGAGAGTTACAGAACACAGCCACTGTTTTCTTCCGGTGAGATATGCTTCGAAACATTTTATTTTTTTATCTCGAAATCCGTAGCTATAAAGTTTTTGAAGAATAATAAATATTTCTGTGTATTGTTTCAAAAGCTTGTTTGAATTCAAGGAACAATGCGACTATTTTCCGATGTTTTTCCACTTGCTAACTACATAATTGACCGTCGTTTCACATGAGAAATTTTTTCTAAACCCCGACTGGTATTTCGACAATATGTTTTCATTACCCAAATACTGTTCCATTTGCTCTTTAACTACTTTCTCCATAAGCTTTTCACAAGTTTTTAGCGCATTAATCAGTCGAAATTCCTCACACTTTCTTGTTCCTGCAATCTTTTCAATCGCAGTAATCATTGATGTTTTCCAATTTTCCGGAAATACGCCCGTTTGGAGTGATGTATTTATAATGTCATTTATTACACTTCCTATTATATTCCAATTGTCAAGTATCTGTTTGCTGTTTATTTTATCAAAATCTGGCTTATTCTTTAGGTTTTCGCATATTATTCTTAATTCTGCTGGAGATACTACCCGGTATTTAAATTGGGAGTCTACCACATGTACGTTGTCAACATATTGCTCCTTATTTATCACACTTCTTATTGATGTCACACTGTCAACGAAATATTTGTTGAATTTTTCGGCTATATCAGTTATTCTTATATTCTACATCATTAAATATCACACTTTCGATTGCACTTTTTGGTTTTCTTAAAATTAAGTTGTTTATAAGTCTCCACAATTCTTTCTGGTCTTTGGCAAAAGTTATTTTGTTATTGATATATTTATTTATTGCATTTTGTATTTTTACTTTGTAGATGTTTCGAATTTCTTTATATTTTATCCATGCTTCATTAGTATTTTCTACTTGCACTGTATAGTTACATAAATAAATAAATATGAATAAAAGGGGATACACCTAATTACTTAAAAGACGAACAAGATATGTGCGAGGAGCGCAGCCAAATAATCTGAGAAATGGTAATATACTATACTAATCCACAAAGGAAAAAAAGTTGTTAATTCGGTTTAGACCATTTTTTTCATTCATTTATTTATTTAATCTTCACAAAGTGA
Organism: Thecocarcelia acutangulata; assembly: GCA_914767995.1. NCBI lineage: Eukaryota > Metazoa > Arthropoda > Insecta > Diptera > Tachinidae > Thecocarcelia > Thecocarcelia acutangulata. The sequence goes on along the minus strand of OU612096.1, from coordinate 62,549,277 downwards.
ACTAACAATAAGTATTCAACCCTTAATACTAAATACATAAAATTAATTAAGTCCAGCCAATGCTAGACAAAAATGTTTTATTTTGCACGGTCAATGTCGGTAAAATCACCTATTTAACGTTATGATGGTAGCAAGAGTATTCCTCCTTCTCAACCGAGAGTGGCCTTAAAAACTAAGTAAATTGTGTGCAAGACGATTTGGGAAAAGTTCCTAATTACTGATATACCTTGTCGCGTACTTTGAAAATATGTCTTTTACAAGAGGAACACAGAAATCCTTATGAATTCGTGAGTTTTTTACATACCATGGAGCTGAAGTAATCGTTCGAAGAATTTGATTTTGTTGCCTTTGAATTTTTTCAATGTTAGAAGTTGAGGCGGTGCCCTATAATTGAATTCCATAGCACCATATAATAAAAGTTTGCAGTCCAGCTTCAATGTCGAATTTCTGCCCATAATCCAATTTAGTTACGCTGCTTTTAACTTTAACTGAGTAACTTTCAATGTGGGACTTCCACGTTAACCTACGGTCGAGATGAATACCAAGGTACTTGACTTCATTTTGCTGCGGAATAGGTGAATTGTTAATTTGGATAGCTGAACATGTTTGTTTACGCAGTGTGAACGTAACGTGAGTACACTTTTGTTCATTAACTTTAATTTTCTAAAGTTTTAACCATATCTGTAATATTGAAATATACTCCTATGTTTAGCCCGAAAGCCTAATTGATGATCAGGGATGCATCCCACATTGTTTAATATTGAAGTCAACTTCGCTATTAACAAGTTTTCGAACTGTTTTGAAATTGTTGGCAGTAGACTTATTGGTCTGTATGATTCTACTTTAATGGGATCATTCCCTGGTTTGGGTATCATAGTAGTCATAGACATCTCCACTATGCAGGATAATACTTTCAGACATTTTGTCGCTTTCCATATCGAGCAAACGGATTAAGGAGTACCATCAAGACCTTTCAGATAATTTTCAAGCGAACCTATTCTTTGAATTTCAAGCAGATTTCTTAACTGAGTTATGCATTCCCGTACCCTAGTTTTAAGCTGGGTAGACCTGCGAAGTTGCCACTCTCCTCTAAGTCTTCTTTTCTCTTGCTCACATTTTTGGATCTTATATGGCTAGTGGTAGCATGTTGTAAGGCTAGATTCGTTAATCGACACATCAATATCCTCAGGCGTTCTCAAGGCAATATTTTCCGTACAATGTGTACTCAAATATTTTTTATATTTTAACCAATTAACTCGAGTGACGGTCAAACCCAAGTCACAAAACGGGAAACCAACCCGTACTGGGAACGAAACAGAAACAATAGTTGGTGAGTGATCTGATGACAAATCTAATGAAGGCTCCACTTGCATCCATTCTGCGGGAAAATTTTTTGTAACTCCAAAATCTATAACGTCTGGGATCTTTCGTTGGTCTGACGGCCAATAAGTGGAGTGTCCACTTGAAATCACACCTAAGCCCATTTTGGAAACGCTGTCAAAAAGCACGCGGTCTTTCGGGGTAATTAAACGTGATCCCCAAAAAGTGTGTTTAGCGTTATAGTCGCCAGCCGCTAAAAATCTAAGGACTAATTTGAAAAATTAGAATATTGGCTTTCTGTTATTGAAAATAGTGGTGGTGAGGAAATCGCGAATTTTTCTATGAAAATATTCAATGCATATATTAGATGCTTGGAGATACTCCTCACGTGTCTCGTTCATTAAATAGTGCTTAATTCTGGATTTTATTAGAATTGCCGATCCTCTGCAAGATCTTCCACGGGGATCTTTTGTGTCGTACAGTATGTAGCCATTAATTTTGAAAAAACTGTTGGTTGTCAAATGAGTTTCAGCAATCAACATTATATCGATTTGCTTTTCTATAAGGAAGTGCTCAAGTACATTTTTGTGTTGGCGGATACCGTTTGCGTTCCAGAAACATATTTTAAACCAACTCATTTGTTTAAAATTGCCTGCAAAATAGTGGTTTGCATTTTCAACATTTCCTGCATCATGGTTGTCATGAAAACCGTAAAGGTATATATAGATTGAACAAGAGTCTGTAGAGTAGCCTCAAGATTGCTAAAATTTGGATCGGATTTTTGAGGCTTAGGCTCCTGTTTCAAGTTTTGTATATCGGTTTTGACCACATTAGCATATGAAACTTGTTTGGGATTTTGCATGATATGTGGCTGGTTCACTGGCCTATCTGCGGAAAATTATTTGTAGGAATTATGTTTGGCTGCTGGGGTTGCTTAAAGGTAAATGATGACTTATTTGTCATTGACTGCTTAAAGTGAGTATAGACAGGGCAGCCCCTGTAATTTGCAGTATGGTTGCCTCCACAGTTACTGCATTTTTCAACACTTGAGTCAGTTTTTGGTTTCTTGCACTGTGATGTGCCGTGCAGTTCGCCACACACAACACAAACTGCGGGCAACTTACAATAGGCCTTAGTATGACCGAATTCCTGGCAGTTTAGGCATTGAACGGGCCCTAAACTCATGTGCGGCTCGTCAACGGTAACCCTACGATGAAGAAGAAATTTGAGATTATAAATTGGGTGAGCTTCATTCTTTTTAGGAATAACATCCCCTTGTTCCAGTTCAACCCTAACCATGGATAGAGGAATCTTTTCATGGTTCCGCATATTTACCACATTTTTTATTTTAAAGCCTTTATCTAGCAGTGCAGTATTAACCTCATCCGTGTCTACATAAGCGTCAATACCTTTTATAACAACCTGAAGGCCTTTAGCACATTTAAGTTGATAAGTATAAAAAGGTCTTTTCTCTTTTTCCAGAGCGGCCGATAGTTTTCGGTAATCATTTTCACATTTGACTTGCATTTTTTTTTTCACTTATTTGTCCGTGCTTCACTGATGTTACGTTGAATGTGTCTTTACCAATTGCCATAATAAGTGCTTTTCCATTACATTAGTTTTAGTTTATTCAAAGTAATATAAAAGCCTTTACCAGCTCACTAGAAGTAGGTTCTCGCAGGCATATTAGTAGCGGTTTAAATGTTTCTTCTGATGTTGTTGGCTGGTTAGTCTGAAGAATAGCAAACTTCCTCCGTTGCCATAGTCCTATTTGTGTCTTTGGAAATTTTAGGATTTGATGATATTTGAGCGGATTTGGGGCTTCGCTGACGTTTAACCACGGTTACATACCTGTCCATGCCTACTTGAGTTTTCGGCTTATCTGCAGCAATTAAACTGGAAGATGGTTGGTCTTCTGTTGTAACAACAATGTTTGGCGAACACGAACGCGTGCGTTTTTTATCGCTTAGAGACAGGAGTTTATCCAATGACTTTTTCAAAGATTCTTTCTCAGAAATCCAGAGGTTTTTTCTAGTGGAGCTAAGCTCCCTCTCAGATTTGCATCTACTAGGTACGCTCATGCAATTTTTTTTATTTATATTTTTTTTTACTTTAAAAGTATATAAAAATAATTGTCATAAAGTTTTTCTTCTGTATAAATTCACTCTCTCACTTACTGCGGTTTTCTACTTATACCGTTTCTTGCTTTTTTTTATAGCACTCCGATTAAAAACAAATACGTTTGTTCACTATCAAAGCTAGACTCTGAATAAACTTTTTAACACTTGAGTCAGTATTTGACTTCTAGTACTGTGATGTGCCGTGGAGTTCGCCACACACAACGCAAACTGCGGGCAACTTACTGTAGGCCTTAGTATGGCCAAATTCTTTGCAGTTTAAGCATTGAACGGGTCCTACACGCTTATGTGGCTCCTCGACGGTAACCTTATGATGTAAAAGAAATTTAAGGTTATAAATTGTGCGAATTTCACCTTTTTAGGACAACATCCATGGTTTCTAGTTCAACCCTAAACATGGGTTGAGGGATCTTTTCACTGTTCCTAATATTTTTTTTTTTTTTTTTTTTTTTTTTTTTTGTTAAGCGATTTTATTTATTGAATCTTCAAAATGAACTAACAATAAGTATTCAAATCTTAATACTAAATATTAAAAAAAAAAATAAAATAAAATGTGCTTTTTACTTACGTCCAGCCAATGCTAGACAAAAAGTTCTATTATGCGGAAGCAATATCGGTAGAATCACCTATTAAACGTTCTGATGGTGGCAACGGTATCCCTTCTTCTCAAACGACTGTGGCCGCCAAAATTAAGTATATTACGCGCAAGAGGGTTTGGATGAAGTTCCAGCGTACTGACATACCTTGTCGCGTACTTAGAAAATTCCTCTTTTACCAGCGGAACACTCAGATCTTTATGAATTCGTGAATTTTTTACGTACCATGGAGCTGCAGTAATCGTTCGAAGAATATGGTTTTGTCGCCTTTGAATTTTTTCAATATTTGACGCTGAGGCGGTGCCCCATAATTGAATTCCGTAGCACCATATAGGTTTTAGAATTGCATTGTATAGCAGAAGTTTACAATCCAACTTCAATGTCGAGTTTCTGCCCATAAGCCAATTTAGTTGCGCTGCTTTTAGTTTCAAGTGAGTGACTTTTGCTTCAATGTGAGACTTCCACGTTAGCCTACGGTCCAGGTGAATACCAAGGTACTTGACTTCATTTTGCTGCGGAATAGGTGTATTGTTAATTTGTATAGCCGAACATGTTTGCTTACGCAGTGTGAATGTATCGTGAGTACATTTTTGTTCATTAACCCTGATTTTCCAAAGCTTCAGCCATTTTTCCAATATTGAAATAAATTCCTGTAAATTTCGTGAAGCTAATTGGTAGTTTTCATGAATGCTCAAAAACGCTGTGTCGTCTGCGAAAGTTGAAGTGTGTATTCCAGATGTCGTTGGCATGTCAGAGGCGTAAATCAAATATAAAGTAGGCCCAAGTATGCTACCTTGGGGAACTCCTGCCTCGATAGGTTGAGTTGGGCTTATAAAATCACCTTCTCTGATAACAAATTTCCGCCCATATAAGTAGCTTTCCAGAAGCTTGTGGGTATTTGCAGGCAAGTTCAACTTTATTTTGTGCATCAAGCCGTCGTGCCACACTTTATCAAAAGCTTGAGAAATGTCGATGAATAGAGCTGAACAATACTTCTCCTCAAAGGTCTGTCTTATGACGTTGACTAGTCTGTGTGTTTGTTCTATGGTGCTATATATATATATATATATATATATATATATATATATATATATATATATATATATATATATATATATATATAGTAAAGAAAATAAAATCACACATACTTACATACATACATATGTAATTGAGCGGGTTTACATAATCTGCGAATATTACCTATTGTGATTGATCGCTTTACAACTCTTTTTACATACTTCTTCTTTGTTTTGCGTGGACGGGCAAAATTATTAAATTTTTTATATAAATATATGTAAAAGTTTGTGTGGTGCTTAAAATATTTAAAGTATTTGAATATCAAAGAAAGAAGAATTTTACTGGTAGATCGTGTCGTATAACAAAGGCATATGTGTGTATCTTTGTTTGCTTCTCTACCAAGGCTATTCATTTGGAGCCGACTACTGATTTGTCAACGGATGCTTTTCTGGCTGCATTTCATCGTTTTGCTGCCAGGCGAGGCTGCCCTTGAACCATGTTTTCGGATAATGGTACTGTAGTGTAGACTAGTGTAAAATATATAATTATATTTATATAAACAGATGTAAATAGGAATCATAAAATGTATCGTTATAACTGAACACACAAACATACGTCATTGTTATGTACATGTTAAAAACAAAACCAGTTTTAGTATATCGTTATAACGGTACACAAATTCCTTCGTTACGGTCAATTATTACAATTAGCTATTAAGTTTTATTTGCAATAGCTTTTGGGTTTTTAGTCAATAAATAACACGTGAAGAACACACATCAAATTTGGCGACGAGTAGTGTGGAACCCAGCGAAATAGAGAAAATTAAAAATTAATAACACACACGGTTGAGAAAAAACTACGGGTGGAGCACCCAGTTACTGAAATGAACTATAAAAAAACCTTAAGTTTGTATAAGAAGTTTGAATAAAAATATCAAATAAAATTAAATTAATAAAGAAGCCATGTCATTGATTGCGTCAATTGAGCAATTTGCTTTCGGAGAAGATTTTGCCGAATATTTGGAATGGGTTGAACAACTATTTATAATAAACAACGTGGAAGAAAAAACAAAATGGCTCTATTTTTAACACTGGTTGGTCCAGAAATATATAAAAGAATAAAATCGGTATTGTTACCGGAAAAGCCAACAAGTAAAGCGTTCAAAGATTTGGTAAAAATAATATTACCACATTTTACTCCAGAAATAAATGTAATTGCCGAACGATTTAAATTCTACAGTTGTTCCCATTTCCCAGAAGCCAAATGAGCCCATGATACATACTTAATTTGAAATTATTATCAGCGCGTTGTGATTTTGGCGCATTTTTAAAGGAAGCTTTGCGTGATCGTTTAGTTTGTGGGGTAAACAGCAGCCAACTCCAAACAAAATTACTGGCAACATCATCTTTGAATTGGGAGGAGGCGTGCAAATTAGCACAATCGTTCGAGCTAATTAGCAAAGAACAAAAAAGTATGCATCCATCGTCGTATGATGTCAACAAAATAAATCATTACCATAAACATGAAAGGAAGTATGAAAAATGTACTAAATGTGCATCCAAGCATTCAAGTGGCAGTTGCCCGGCTAAGGAGTGGACCTGCTTTTCCTGTGGAAAGAAGGGACATTCGGCGAAGGCGTGTTTAAAAAATAAATAAATAAATAAATCTAACCAAAGACATCCAAGTAAGCAGAATAAGGTTAACGAGTTGGAGTTTAAGCTGGGATCGTTGAACTGGGTAAATCGAGCTGAGTCACCACTGGTAAAGAGTGTCATCATAAATGGTAAAAGCTTGGAAATGGAAATAGATACCGGAGCCGTCGTGTCCGTTATGTCTAGTGTAGATTATGAATTGTATTTCAATGATTTAAATTTAAAAAGTATTACTTTACCCCCTTTACAAGTTTTAACAGGTAATACAATGGAGGTCCGTGGTGAAATATTGGTGACAGTAGATGGAAAAAGTGATTTGAGATTGGTGGTAGTGAAATCTAACAGGCAATTCACGCCTTTAATGGGACGGTTTTATTTCCTGGTTGGCGAAATTTTTTTTAATGTAACCGCTGGTAAGTCAAGTGATATTTTATCTATCAAAAACGTCTGCCAGACTAGTACCGTGGAAGAGTTGAAAATTAGTTTTCCATCCTTATTTCGGGATTCTTCACGCCCCATTAAAAGTTTTTCGGCTGATATTTTTATCAAGCCAAATTCTCAACCAAAATTTTTAAGGCGTACACAGTGCCCTTAAGTTTAAAAAAGTCGGTAGAAACCGAGCTGAGTCGAACGCGGGACGAGGGAATAATAGAGCCCGTCCAGAAAAGTAAGTGGGCAACTCCAATAGTTTTTGTGATTAAAAAGGATTCTAATGTCAGAATCTGTGTAAATTTTAAAGTAACCATAAACCCAGCCATTGAAATGGATGTATATCCATTACCATTAATTGATGATATCCTCACAAGTTTGAGGGGTAAAACGTGTTTTTGTATACTAGATTTGAGTAAGGCTTATTTACAGCTATCTGTAAATAAATCTTCTCGTGAGCTGTTAACTATAAATACCCATATGGGATTGTTTAAATTTTGCCGCTTACCATTTGTTGTTTCAACTGCGCCCATGATTTTTCAAAGGATGATGGATCAAATTATTCAGGGCCTAGAAGGCATTGCAGTATATCTAGATGATATATTGGTTTCCGGTAACAGTGAACAAGATTGTAAATCTAAATTCTATAAAGTTTTAAGTAGATTACAAGAATACAATGTTAAAATCAATGCAAACTTTTGGTAAATACGATTGAGTATTTGGGTCATACCATTACCCCTGAAGGCATAAAACCTTCAAATTCTAAAATGGAGGCTATAATACGTGCACCTGAGCCAAGTAATATTGACCAACTTCAAAGTTTTTTAGGGTTAATTAATTATTATTCTAAATTTTTGCCAAATAGTGGCACTGTTTTAGCACCTTTATATAAATTATTGCGTAAAGACGTAAAATGGAGTTGGGATGGAGAATGCATCCTTGCTTTCCAAAGCTGTAAAAAGTTATTATGCAATAACAATTTGTTGGTTCATTTCGATCCAAATAAACCTATTGTAATTGCAAGTGACGCGTCTCCTTACGGTGTTGGGGCCATTCTAAGCGTGATTGTTGACGGGCAGGAGAGGCCATGCTACATGGTTTCATCTACTTTAAGTAAAGCAGAAAAAAACTATTCACAGATCAATAGAGAGGCCTTAGCGGTGGTATTTGCAATTCGCAAATTTCATAAGTTTGTTTATGGCTATAGTTTTACGGTATACACCGACCACCAACCACTTGAAAAACTTTTAGGCGATCAAAAAGCTTTATCTAACATTGTTTCTGTCCGTTTTCATAGATGGATTTTATTTTTATCCAATTATAATTGTAAAATTAAATACCGCCCTGGTACAAAACAGAAAAATGTCGATGCATTGTCCCGTCTACCTCTAGAAGGGGAAATAAATGTTAGTAATTTAAATGTAAATTTTTTCGATTTTTTTAATGGACTGCCAATTTTACGGAAAGATATTGTCCTATATTCGGAAAAAGACCCTACAATTCGGAAGGTTATGGAATTAGTTCAAAATAATAGTTGGTCAAATGTAGTAAAATCAAATAGTAAGTTAACTCCCTATAATAACATAAAAACTGCCTTAGAAGTCAAGGAAAATTGCTTATTTTATGGAGATCGGTTAGTTATACCAACAATTTTAAGAGAAAAATCTTTATCGTTGCTACACGACACTCATGTTGGGGTCGTTCGTATGAAGTTGTTAGCTCGTTCTTCGCTCTGGTGGCCTTCCATTGATAAAAGTATTGAGGCTTATGTTTCAAATTGTCCGTCGTGTCAAAAAACTCAAAACAAGACAAAATATTGTCCAAACTTCACGTGGCCTCCAGCTTCTTTTCCATTTGAACGCATTCACGCGGATTTATTTCAGTGGCAAAATAATGATTTTTTAATAATTGTTGATTATTTCTCTAAGTGAATTGATGTACAAATATTGCATAAAACATCAGCAATGGTTGTTATTGCAAAACTAAAGATTTTATTTTCAAATTTTGGGTTTTGCTCTACGCTAGTAAGCGATAATGGACCGCAATTTCGAAGTGAGAAGTTTAAATTATTTTTAAAATCGAATGGAATAAGTCAGCTCTTTACTCCCGCTTATCATCCCCCCAGTAATGGTTTGGCAGAATGAGGTGTTCAAACTGTTAAAAACAGTTTGAAATCGTACTATCTATCAAACAAGTCAAATAAACTTTCTATCCAGTTAAAACATTGAATTATAATTGTTCCATCGAAGATTCTGTATTTCTCCCATCCTACATTAATTTTTTTTAACACCATTACTTTAGGATATGTATCCACATCAATTTTAATTTTAGCATTATATATTGGTCTGTTAAATCTTTTAGTTTCAAAACACTTTATAATTTCAACGTTACTATTAAATCTCCTGTCTCTTAGAGATAGGAAACGCCCGCGATCGTGTTCGCCAAATATTGTTGTTACAACTGAAGACAAACCATCCTCCAGTTTAATTGTTGCTAATAAACCGAAAACACAGGTAGGCATAGACAGGTACATAACCGTGGTTAAAAGGCAGCGAAGCCCCAAATCAGCTCAAATATCATATCAACCAAAAATTTGTAAAGATTATAATAGGACTTCGGCAACGGATGGTAATAGATTTGCTATACTCCAAACAGAAGAGCTAACAACATCTAAGAAAACATTTAAACCGCCACCAGTTTATTTGAGAGAGCCTACCTCTAGTGAGCTGGTAAAACAACGTATTACGGCAATCGGCAAAGACACCTTCAACGTTACATCAGTAAAGCATGGCAGCATCATCGAAACGAAAATCCAGGTAAACAGTGAAAGTGAATACCGAATGTTGTCTGACGTTCTGGAGAAGGAGAAAAGATCTTTTTACACCTATCAACTTAAAAGTGCTAAAGGCCTTCAGGTAGTTATTAAAGGTGTTGACCCTTGTGTAGATACGGATGACATTAAGACTGGACTGGAAGAAAAAGGATTTAAAATAAAAAATGTTGTTAATATTAGGAACAGTGAAAAGATCCCTCAACCCATGTTTAGGGTTGAACTAGAACCCAGGGATGTTATCCTAAAAAAAGGTGAAATTCATCCAATTTATAACCTTAAATTTCTTTTGCATCGTAAGGTTACCGTTGGGGAGCCACATAAGCGTCTTGGACCCATTCAATGCCTTAACTGCCAAGAATTTGGCCATACTAAGGCCTATTGTAAGTTGCCCGCAGTTTGCGTTGTATGTGTCGAACTCCACGGCACAACTCAGTGCAATAAGCCAAAGGCCGACGCAAGTGTTAAAAAGTGCAGTAACTGTGGAGGTAACCATACTGCAAATTACAGGGGCTGTCCTGTCTACAATCACTTTAAGCGGTCAATGACAAACAGGTCATCAATCCCCATTAACCAACCCCAGCAGTCAAATATCATTTCTAAAAGCAGTTTTCCCCAGATGAATCAGTCAGCCAGCCACATAATCGTGCAAATCCCCAAAGAAGTTTCTTATGCAAATGTGGTAAAATCCAATAAACCAAACTTGAATCAGGAGCCCAAGCCTCCAAAATCCGATCCAAATTTTAGCAATCTTGAGGCAACTCTGCAGACTCTAGTTCAATCCATAAATATATTTACGGTTTCCATGACACACATGATGCAGGAAATGCTGAAAATGCAATCCACTATTTTGCAGGCAATTTTAAACAAATAAATTGGGTAAAAATATGTTTCTGGAACGCAAACGGCATCCGCCAACACAAAAATTAACTTGAGCACTTCCTTATGGAAAAGCAAATCGATATAATGTTGATTGCTGAAACTCATTTGACAACCAACAGTTTTTTCATAATTAATGGTTACATACTGGACGACACAAAAGATCCCCGTGGAAGATCTTGCAGAGGATCGGCAATTCTAATAAAATCCAGAATTAAACACTTTTTAATGAACCAGACATGTGAGGCGTATCTCCAAGCAACTAATATATGCATCGAATATTTGCATGAAAAAATCGTTATTTCATCGATCTACTCATCGCCACGATTTTCAATAACAGAAAGCCAATATTCATATTTTTTCAAATCACTTGGTCCTTGATTTTTAGCGGCTGGCGACTATAACGCTAAACACACTTTTTGGGGATCACGTTTAATTACCCCGAAAGGCCGTGTGCTTTTTGACACCATTTCCAAAATGGGCTTAGGTGTGATTTCAAGTGGACATCCCACTTATTGGCCGTCAGACCAACGAAAGATCCCAAACGTTATAGATTTTGGAGTTACAAAAAATTTTTCCTCAGAATGGATGCAAGTGGAGCCTTCATTGGACTTGTCATCAGATCACTCACCAACTATAGTTTCTGTTTCGTTCCCCCAGGGGGTTGGTTCCCCGTTTTGTGACTTGGCGTTGACCGTCTCTCGAGTTAATTGGTAAAAATATAAAAAATATTTGAGTACTCATTGTACGGAAAACATTGCCTTGAGAACGCCTGAGGATATTGATATATCGATTAACGAAGTTTCTGAACACCTTAATCAAGCCGTAAAACATGCTACCACTAGCCATATAAGATCCAGAAATGTGAGCAATAGAACTTATTCATCTGAAATTGATCAACTTCTGTCAGAGAAAAGAAGAGTTAGAAGAGAGTGGCAACTTCGCAGGTCGCCCCAGCTTAAAACTAGGCTACGGGAATGCATAACTCAGTTAAGAAATATGCTTGAATCCCAAAGAGTGGCTTCCCTTAAAAATTATCTGGAAGGTCTTGATGGTACTCCTCAATCCGATTATTCGCAATGGAAAGCGACAATAGGTCTGAAATGACCCGTAATAGGTAAGCCACCTTTGCGAACTTCAATTGGCGACTGGGCACGAAGCGATTCTTAAAAGGGGATGTTGTATGTTAACCATTTGAAAAATGTTTTTACCACAAATGATACAGCGAATGATTCAGCTGAACTACCGTCATACGCTGTTAGACCGCCTATGTCTTTGAGACTTAGTTTTCAAGATGTTGAATATGTTATTTGTAACACAAATCCCAGGAAAGCTCCAGGTATTGATAAAATTACTGGTAAAATGATTGAGCAGCTACCTGGTGTAGCTAGAAAAATTCTCCTTTTTATTTTTAACGCTTTTTTACGTCTCGAGTATTATCCTGCAGAGTGGAAGGTGTCCATGATTACTATGATACCCAAACCAGGGAAGGATCCCACTAAAGTAGGATCATACAGACCAATAAGTCTACTGCCAACAATTTGAAACCTGTTCGAAAAATTGTTATTGGCTAAGTTGACTCCAAAATTATACAATGTGGGATGCACCCTGATTATCAATTTGGCTTTCGGGCTAAACATAGCACCATAGAACAAACGCACAGACTAGTCAACGTCATAAGACAGACTTTTGAATACAAGAAGTATTGTTCAGCTTTATTCATTGACATTTCTCAAGCTTTTGATAAAGTATAGCACGACGGCTTGATGCACAAAATAAAGTTAAACTTGCCTGCAAACACTCACAAGCTTCTGAAAAGCTACTTATGCGGCCAGAAGTTTTTTATCAGAGAAGGCGATGCTATAAGCCCCTTACAACCAATCGAGGCAGGAGTTTCCCAAGGTAGCATTCTAGGACCTACTTTATATTTGATTTACGCCTGAGACATGCCAACGAGATCCGGAATCCACACTTCAACTTTTGCGGATGACACTGCATTCTGCAGCGTACATGAAAACCAGCAAGTAGCTTCGCGAAATTTGTAAGAGTATATATCAATATTAGAGATATGGTTAAAACGTTGGAAAATTGAAGTTAATTAACAAAAGTGTACTCACGTTACATTCACACTGTGTAAACAAACATGTTCAGCTATCCAAATTAACAATTCACCTATTCTGCAGCAAAATGAAGTCAAGTACCTTGGTATTCATCTCGACCGTAGGTTAACGTGGAAGTCTCACATTGATGCGAAAGTTACTCAGTTAAAGTTAAAAGCAGCGCAACTAAATTGGCTTATGGGCAGAAATTCGACATTGAAGCTGGATTACAAACTTTTATCATACAACGCAATTCTAAAGCCTATTTGGTGCTATGGAATTCAATTATGGGGCACCGCCTCAACTTCTAACATTGAAAAAATTCAAAGACGACAAAATCATATTCTTCGAACGATTACTGCAGCTCCATGGTACGTAAGAAACTCACGAATCCATAAGAATCTCTGTGTTCCTCTTGTAAAAGACGAATTTTCAAAATACGCGACAAGGTATATCAGTAAATTGGAACTTCACCCAAATCGTCTTGCACGCAATATACTTAATTTTGAAGGCCACTCTCGGTTGAGGAGGGATACCCTTGCCACCATCAGAACGTTAAATAGGTGATTTTACCGATATTGACCGTGCAAAATAAAACATTTTTGTCTAGCATTGGCTGGACTTAATTAATTTTATATCTTTAGTATTAAGATTTGAATACTTATTGTTAGTTCACGTTGTGAAGATTCAATAAATAAATGAATGAAAAAAAAAAACAAAAAAAAAAAAAAAAACGTTAATAATATATCATTATATTTAATTATCAAATTTTTTGAATCTTGCATCGTTTCAATTGCTTCTAATAATCCTTTACAGCCTGTTCATAGAGTACGACAAAGTTGACTCGTGACGAGCCAATTCATTGACGAACACGTAATGAAAAGGTTTTGTATAACGCGACTTAACTGTGTCGTGCAACTTACGTTGTTTCGCCTATATGTCAAATATATATGAAATTGTACTGTTACCAACATGTAAAAAATTCGTTTTTGTTTAATTTTTTTCATAGGAAAATGCGTTTTCAAGTTACAAAACGGGAAACCCTTTTCTTTACACAGTTGACATTTTATATACTTACATACAAAAGTAAACAAATAAACAATAAAATGCGTTGAAAATAATTTTTTTAATGGTTTTAAAATACAAATAAAAAGGAAAAGTTATGCTTTTCTTCAACATGTGCTCGTAAGTTCAACATTAATTATGTGTATATATATGTAGAAATAATCTATAGAACTACATATGTACATACATATGTACGTATATATATGAAAAGAGATTTGCAAATTATATGTACATATGTATATACGTGCATATTTGTTTCAATATATTGGGTATACAAGTTAATAATATCGATTGTTTTGCTTCGAAAATGCGTTTATTACAATAGCGAAATGATTTGATATATTATTCAAAGTATTGTCCATACGTAGTCACTAATTTTTCCCATCTTTCTTGTAGCATATGGATTCCGCTGTTTTGGTTTTGAGGATGAATCAAGCCAGTTTCTGATACCGTTCTGATATCAAGTGTATTACAGTAAGAGGTGGAGGAACTAAAACTTCCCATTCAATGGTTTCCAAATAGTTTTGACAATTCTTGCAACATGGGCCGAGCGTTGTCACGATAGAAAATTATGACCTCGTATCTGGTCTTTTTTCGTTGAGTGTTCTCTTCAAACGAATTAATTGTCTTCGGTACAGGTCTGCTGTGATTGTCTGAACCGATTTCAACACCAGTCTATGTAGCATTCAATCAGCGTTTCCCACATACAAATCGCCTTGCAACGTCTCTTGGGTTCAATTCATTTGGGACCTAATTTCATTACTTTTGAATGAATTCTAATGCTTTTAAACGTAAAGAAATAGCTTGTTGTGTGACTCCCCATAACTAACTAACAACAATCAATCAATAACAAATAGCAATTCACTCACAAGTAATGCAACGTCTGCATAGTTTTCAAAAATCATTCCAGAAATGGCGCAAAACAATATAGTACTCGTAAAAACTGGATTGTATCCATGGAATCAATTAAACTAATATATTACGTTTTCATAAATTTTTATTATGTTTTGTAGATAAATAATATTTTTATGTAAATAAATAGTATGGAAAATTGAATTATCGTTCCATAATAATATATGTATAACAAAATAATATTAATCTTACATAATTTTAATGTGAATAACAGAGAGTTGAGTTAATAGCTTACTAACTTAAAATATCAAGGGAGTTCCAAAATTAACACAGTTTTTAATATTTTGGTTATTTTTTATTGAATGATAAAATACATAAAATTATTTATGTGTAGTTCTCATTTCGATTATTAAAGAGTTGAAAAATTGCGTTCAGAATTTGCAGAAGTAGTACGTATTTTAGGTGAAGAACTGCGGCTTTCATGATTTAAATGTTCACTTGCACTGCTTTTAATAAGAGCGTATTCTTTTCGCAATCATATTCACATGTCATTGTTTTATTGGGTTTTGTTAGCAACGCTTTTATTGTAGAACTTCAGGCAGCGTCAAATACTAAAAATTACTTTTCACAGTCTGTTTCGGTTTTGAAGGAACTTTTTGTTTTGCTTTAAGCCCACACTCAATCTCATCTATGCTTTCCCAAAGCAAACAAAATTGAGAAACACGATTACTCTGCTTGTTGTCTGTTTTCGTTTCAGATCCACTATCCACTTCTATGGTAAATCAAGACCACATTTATTAATTTATTTAAATTTAACAAAAAATCACAAAAAACTAAAATTATATTTATTTTTACATCTTTTTATTTTTATCAAATCACTATTTACTCGTACTCCGACGAGTATGTTTTTTCATTCGTCACCCTTTGACATTTATTGTGAGTTAAGTCGTACTATACAAACCAAAATAAATTGATAGCTGTTACGTCTTTTAACAAAACTCGTCAGTAGTCGTCATGTATAAACCAAAAACAGAAAAAAGTTGCTAAGTTAGTGCTTTTTATCAACGAGCCGTGTTTTGTAAACAGGCTGTTAATTTCATTTTCATTTTGTTTAAGCGAGCTTTCAAATTCATTCTTATAGTCTAACAATGTTTTTTTCACAATGTTGTGTATTTCTTTCAGCATCATATCAACATTTTGAATATACTGTATGCAATCATCACAAACGAATCTTATAAAATTATTTTCTTCAAATATTTTAGCAGAATATTGGTCAATTCCCGCGCATTTTTTTTTTTGAAAGACGATATAATTTTTCACACACACCATTGCAACGAATTCCACTTTCACCTCGGACTGCTGACCTGCATTTACAGCATTTATTAGTAATAATTATTATTTAATTGTTTATTTTAATTTAAATTGTTCTTATTAAATTTTTTTTCGCTTTTTTTTATAATTTATTTAAATGTTTTTTTATTTTTTTGCTCAGAAACACAAAAATCCGGTTGATGTTTTTTAGGGTTGCCATGAATTACAAATTCCACTCAATATTCTATGAATAAATTAAAATCTAAAAAAAATTAGTTAAATGGCTGCAGCCGTTCTCTAATTATGCAATTACATACATTTGGTAATTCATTTTTATATACATATGGTGGCTGATGAAACCTGCTACCAAAAATAAACGTAATAACTTATTTTCTGTGTAACTAACCTGTTCCATTTTTATTGTAGTGCAACGCTTTCACGCCTTAGAGTACGTTGTTTCCGTCCAAAAAGAATATAGCGGCACTCCTACTAGCAGATGGACTATAATGAGGCTCATGGGGAATTTTGCCGAGCGTGGCACAATCGCAAGAAGGCCTTTCAACGAGATCTCTCAGTTCGGACGCAGGAAACTACTAAAGCTGATGTAGCTGCTGCCATACAATCTAATCCAAGTTTCGACAAGTAGTTTATCAGTTCAAATGGTTGTCAGCAGACAGTCACTCCAGGCAATTTTGCACCAAGATTTTAATTTATTTCCACAAAGTGAACCCTAGAGACTTCCCGGTTCGCTTGGAATTTCTTAAAAAGATCATTCAATTGGTGTCAGAGGACGAAAATGTCCTGAGCAGCATTTTTATGTCTGACGAGGTACATTTTGATTTAAACGGCAATGTTAAAAAACAAAATTGTCGAATATGGAGTAATTCTAACAGAAACTCCATCAGATGCAATTACATCCACTTCGCATCACAGTGTGGTGAGCAGTTTCTTCAAGGTTCATTGTCGGCCTTACTTTTTCGAAGAAAACGGTCTTACTTTTACGCTCAATGAAGTCAGTTACTTAAAGATGTTGATAGAGATTTTCTTTCCAGAATTACGCCGAAAGAGAATCCCTTTCAACTCTGGTTTCAACAAGATGGGGCAACTTGACACATATCCACGCCTGTTATGACAGAATTGAAGAAGCAAATGTAAAATAAAGAAATTGGCGGAAATGCTTAGTTTCCGAATTATGGACCTTTTTTTAGGTAAGGTATTAAGTAGTATTATGAAATACTTTCTTAATTACAATACGAAAAATTTTTAGCTAATACAAAATTATATATGTTCTGAAACAAATTATTATACCCTTCACAAAAATGTTTGTGATTCCGTTTGTAATTTCTACAGTTTTAATTTGCGACCCTATAAAGTATATATATTCTGAATCAGAATTAATGGAAAAGTCGATTAAGCGATGTCCGTCTGTCCGTCTGTCCGCTGTTGAAATACCGTTTCTGAGAAAACCATCAGACTTAGAAACTTTTTTCTTTCACCATTCTTTTACCCCATCGATTCATGGGTTTGCAATTGAAATTCAGTAATATCGGTCCACGTATAGCTGAGATATATTCAAAATTCCGAAAAAAGCCATTTTTTTGCAGTTTTGTATGAAAATTTTTGAAAACAAAAGTTGTTTGTTTTGCTTCAAACTTCACACACTTATTAAGCATGGTGACTTAAAGGCAAAACTTTTTTTTCAGATATCGGTCCATATATACCCGAGATATAGCCCAAATCGGATTTTTAACGAAGCTAAACAACTTTTTTTTTGCTTAAAAGTAGTTCTGGTAATTAAATAAGGCTATAAGGTTATATGGAAAAAGAAAATTTCCGATATTGGTCCATATATACCCGAGATATAGCCCAAACCGTGTTTTTTCATGAAAATGTCGCGTAAGCGAACTTAAACAACTTGTTTTTGCTTAAAAACAGTTCTGGTAATAAGATGAGGTTATATAAATATGGAAAATGAAAATGCCCGATATCGGCCCATATATACCCGAGATATAGCCTAAAACGGGTTTTTCATGAAAATGCCGCGTAAGCGAACTTAAACAACTTTGCTTTGCTTAAAAGCAGCTCTGGTAATAAAATAAAGTTATATAAATATGAAACATGAAAATTTCCGATATCGGTCCATATATACCCGAGATATAGCCTAAACCGGGTCGTTGTTTAGCTTCGATAGTGAACGGACGTGTTTGTTTTTTGATCGCAAAGTAAAAAAAAATAAAACGGGATTAACTAAAAACCGTAATAGGTGAACAGAGTGTTTTTGTTTAAAAGAAAGACTTTGTGACATTTTTTAAATACCGTTTTAAATTGTACATAAAAAATAGAAACAATTAAACATTTCCAGTTTAATTGTTGATGATAAGTCAAAAACCCAAGTAGGCATGGACAGGTACATAACCGTGGTTAAAAGGCAGCGAAACCCGAAATCAGCTCAAATATCATCTCAACCGAAAATTTCTAAAGATGATAATAGGACTGCGGCAACGGATAGTAATAAGTTTGCTATACTGCAAACAGATGAGCCAACAATATCTAAAAAAACCATTAAGCCGCCACCAATATATTTGCGAGAGCCTACCTCTAGTGAGCTGGTAAAACAACTTATTGCGGCAATCGGCAAAGACCCTTTTAACGTAACATCGGTTAAGCACGGCGGCATCAATGAAGCGAAAATCCAGGTAAACAGTGAAAATGAATACCGAAAGTTGTCTGATGTTCTAGAGAAGGAGAAACGATCATTTTACATATATCAGCTTAAAAGTGCCAAAGGTATTCAGGTCGTTATAAAAGGTATTGACCCTTTTGTTGACACGAATGAGGTCAAAACCGGACTAGAAGACAATGGCTTCAAAATTAAAAATGTGGTTAATATTAGAAACCGTGAAAAAATTCCTCAACCCATGTTTAGGGTTGAATTGGAACCAAGAGATGTTCTCCTGAAAAAGAATGAAGTGCATCCAATTTATAACCTCAAATATCTTTTGCATCGTAAGGTTACCGTTGAGGAGCCTCATAAGCGTTTAGGGCCCGTCCATTGCCTAAACTGCCAAGAATTTGGCCATACTAAGGCCTATTGTAAGTTGCCCGCAGTTTGCGTTGTGTGTGGTGAACTTCACGGTACATCACAGTGCAAAAAACCTAAGACTGACGCGAGCGTTAAAAAATGCAGTAATTGTGGAGGTAACCACACTGCAAACTACAGGGGTTGCCCTGTCTATACTCACTTCAAGAGATCAATGACAAATAGGCCATCAATTTTAAATATGCCACCGCAGCAGTCAAACACCATTTCTACAACCAATTTTCCCCAGGTACGCCAGCCAACCAGCCATATACACATGCAAAATCCCCAACAAATTTCTTATGCGAATGTGGTAAAATCCGATAAACCAAATTTGAATAAGAAGCCTACGCCTCAAAACTCCGATCCAAATTTAAGCAATCTTGAGGCAACTCTGCAGACTCTTGTTCAATCTATAAATACATTTACGGTTTCCATGACGAACATGATGCAGGAAATGCTGAAAATGCAATCCACTATTTTGCAGGCAATTTTAAAAAAATGAGTTGGTTAAAAATATGTTTCTGGAACGCAAACGGCATCCGCCAACACAAAAATGAACTTGAGCACTTCCTTATGGAAATGCAAATCGATATAATGTTGATTGCTGAAACCCATTTGACAACCAACAGTTATTTCAAAATTAATGGGTACGCATTATATGACACTAAAGATCCCCGTGGAAGATCTTGCGGAGGATCGGCAATTCTAATAATGATGATTTTAATGAACGAGACATGTGAGGAGTATCTCCAAGAAACTAATATATGCATTGAATATTTTCATGAACAAATCGTTATTTCCTCGATTTACTCACCGCCCCGATTTTCAACAACAGAAAGCCAATATTCTAGTTTTTTTAAATCACTTGGGCCTCGATTTTTGGCGGCTGGCGACTATAACGCTAAACACACTTTTTGGGGATCACGAAAGGCCGTGTGCTTTTTGACACCGTTTCCAAAATGGGCTTAGATGTGGTTTCAAGCGGACACCGCACTTATTGGCCGACAGACCGACGTAAGATCCCAGACGTTATAGATTTTGGAGTTGCGAAAAAATTTCCTTTCGAGTGGATGCAAGTGGAGCCTTCATTAGATTTGTCATCAGATCACTCACCCACTATAATCTCTGTTTCGTTCCCCCAAGAGATTGACTCACCGTTGACTGTCAATAGAGTTAATTGGTTAAAATACACAAAATTTTTGAGCACAGATTGTACTGAAAATATTGCCTTAAGAACACCTAAGGATATTGATGTGTCAATTAACGATTTTTCTGAAAACCTCAAACTGGCCGTACAGCATGCTACCACTAGGCATTTAAGATCTAGAAATGAGAACAATAGAACTTATTCATCTGAAATTGAGCAACTTCTGTCAGAAAAAAGAAGAGTCAGAAGAGAGTGGCAACTTCGCAGGTCGCCCCAGCTTAAAACTAGGCTACGGGAATGCATAACTCAGCTAAGAAATCTGCTTGAAGTCCATAGAATGGCTACCCTTAAAACATATTTGGAAAGCCTTGATGGTACCCCTCAATCTGATTATTCCTTGTGGAAAGCGACAAAAGGTTTAAAAAGACAATTCAACTGGCGACTGGGCAAGACGCGATTCTGAAAAGGGAATGTTGTATGTCGATGATTTGAGAAACGTTTTTATTACAAATGATTTAGAGAATAATACAGCGGAATTACCACCATATGTTGTTAGACCTCCTGTGTCTTTGAGATTTAATTTTCAAGATGTCGAAAACGTTATCGGTAATACAAACCCCAGGAAAGCTCCAGGCATTGATCAAATTACTGGTAAAATGCTTGAACAGTTACCTCGTGTAGCGAGAAGAGTTCTACTTTTTATTTTTAACGCCATTTTACGCCTTGAGTATTATCCTGCAGAGTGGAAGGTCTCAATGATTACTCTGATGCCCAAGCCAGGGAAGGATCTGACTAAGGTAGAATCATATAGACCAATAAGTCTTTTACCAATAATTTCAAAACTATTCGAAAAATTGTTAATGGCGAAGTTGAGTCCAATATTGAACAATGTGGGATGCATCCCTGATCATCAATTTGGCTTTCGGGCTAAACATAGCACCATAGAACAAACGCACAGACTAGTCAATGTCATAAGACAAACCTTTGAGGAGAAGAAATATTGCTCAACTCTTTTCATTGATATTTCTCAAGCTTTTGATAAAGTGTGGCACGACTGCTTGATGCACAAAATAAAGCTAAACTTGCCTGCAAATACTCACAAGCTTCTGGAAAGCTACTTATATGGGCGGAAGTTTGTTATCAGAGAAGGCGACTTCATAAGCCCAACTCAGCCAATCAAGGCAGGAGTTCCCCAAGGTAGCATTCTAGGACCTACTTTATATTTGATTTACGCCTGAGACATGCCAACGAGATCCGGAATCCACACTTCAACTTTTGCGGATGACACTGCATTCTGCAGCGTACATGAAAACCAGCAAGTAGCTTCGCGAAATTTGTAAGAGTATATATCAATATTAGAGATATGGTTAAAACGTTGGAAAATTGAAGTTAATTAACAAAAGTGTACTCACGTTACATTCACACTGTGTAAACAAACATGTTCAGCTATCTGACATGCCAACGAGATCCACACTTCTACCTTTGCAGATGACACAGCGTTTTTGAGTGTTCATGAAAACCACCAATTAGCTTCGCGAAATTTACAGGAATATACTTCAATATTAGAGAAATGGCTAAAACTTTGGAAAATCGAAGTTAATGAACACAAATGTACTCATGTTACATTCACACTGTGTAAGCAAACATGTCCGCCTATCCAAATTAACAACTCACCTATTCCGCAGCACAACGAAGTCAAGTACCTTGGTATTCACCTGGACCGTAGGCTAACGTGGAAGTCTCACATTGAAGCAAAGGTCACTCAGTTAACACTAAAAGCAGCGCAGCTAAATTGGCTTATGGGCAGAAATTCGACACTGAAATTAGATTGCAAACTTTTGTTATACAACGCAATACTAAAACCTATATGGTGCTACGGAATTCAATTATGGGGCACCGCCTCAGCGTCAAATATTGAAAAAATACAAAGGCGACAAAACAAAGTTCTTCGAACGATTACTGCAGCTCTATGGTACGTAAAAAATTCACGAATTCATAACGATCTGAGTGTTCCGCTGGTAAAAGAGGAATTTTCTAAGTACGCGACAAGGTATGTCAGTAAACTGGAACTTCATCCAAACCCTCTTGCACGCAATATACTTAATTTTGGCGGCCACATTCGGCTTAAAAGAAGGGATACCACTGCCACCATCAGATTGCTCAATAGGTGATTTTACCGAAATAACATAAAACTTTTTGTCTAGCATTGGCCGGACTTAAGAATCACATTTTTTAATTTTAAATTTAGTATTAAGATTTGAATACTCATTGTTAGTTCATTTTGAAGATTCAATAAATAAAAAATGCTTAAAAAAACCGGGTTTTTCATGAACATGCGGCGTAAGCAAACTTAAACAACTTTTTTTGCTTAAAAGTAGTTCTAGTAATAACATTAGGTTATATAAATATGGAAAATGAAAATTTCCAATATCGGTCCATATATACCCGAGATATAGCCCAAATCGGATTTTTAATGAAAATATCGCATAGGCGAAGCTAAACAACTTTTTTTGCTTGAAGGTAGTTCTGGTAATAAAATCAGTTTATATAAATATGGAAAATACAAATTTTCGATATCGGTCCATATATACGCGAGATATAGCCTACAACGGGGTTTTCATGAAAATACCACATAAGTGAACTTAAAAAACTTTTTTTGCTCAAAAGCAATTCCGGTAATAAAGTAAGGTTATATAAATAGCGAAAATGAAAATTTCCGATAGCGGTGCAAGTACCCCAGATATACCATGAATCGGGTTTTTCGTGAAAATGTCCCGTAAGTAAACTTAAACAACCTTTTTTGCTCAAAGGCAGTTCCGGTAATAAAGTAAGGTTATATAAATATGGAAAATGAAAATTTCCGATATCGGTCCATATATACCCCAGATATAGCCTAAACCGCGGTTTTCATGAAAATGTCGCGTAAGTGAACTTAAACAACTTTTTTTTGGTAACGAAATAAGGTTATATAAATATGGAAAATGGAAATTTCCGATATCGGTACATATATACCGGAGATATAGCTTAAACCGCGTTTTAATACGTGACTATTGTGAAGGGTACTTTAGATTCGGCCCAGCCCAATTTACCACACTCTTACTTGTTTTTAATAAAATTAACAACTTTCATTCTGAATAATTTTACATTTTGTTCATTTTTATACCCTTCACAAAAATGTAAAGGGTATATATAAATTTGTGATTCCGTTTGTAATGTCTACATAATATCATATAATTCTAAATCAAAATTAATGGAAAAGTCGATTAAGCGATGTCCGTCTGTCCGCTGTTGAAATACCGTTTCTGAGAAAACCATTAGACTTAGAAACTTTTTTCTTTCACCATTCTTTTACCCCATCGATTCATGGCTTTGCTATTGAAATTCAGTAATATCGGTCCACGTATAGCTGAGATATATTCAAAATTCCGAAAAAAGCAATTTTTTTTTTTGCAATTTGGTATGAAAATTTTTGAAAACAAAAGCTGTTTGTTTTGCTTCAAACTTCACACACTTATTAAGCATGGTGGCTAAAAGGCAAAATATGCATATATCGGTTCATATATGTATACCCGAGATATAGCCTAGACCGGGTTTTTCATCAAAATGCCACGTAAGCGAACGTAAACAACTTTTTTTGATCAAAAGTTTTTTGGTAATGAAATAAGGTTATATAAATATGGAAAATGAAAATTTCCGATATCGGTCCATATATACCCGAGATATAGCCTGAACCGATTTTTCCATAATTTTTTTTTTTTTTATTTTTTTTTTTTGTTGAAAAGCATTTCTCGTTATAAAAGAAGGTTACTAAAATACAGAAAGTAGAAAATTCCGATATCGGTATATATATAACCGAGCATATTTAGGTCACATTTTTAAATATACTATACATATACGTGACTATCGTGAAGGGTATTTTAGATTCGGCCCAGCCGAATATACTATACTCTTACTTGTTTTTAATTTCATTTGGCATGGTGTTATATAGTTTCAATCCTTTATAAAACAATGTTCTCTGTATCGCATTAGTGTGCGCTTGCTGAAGCTTAAAATCACTAGCTGACTGAACTTCTCCAGCATATCTCGTCTGCTCTATTAAGTAGTCCCGAGCGTTTCCCGTTTTTAATTTTTGAATAAAATTTATTGTGTTTAATTGAAGTCTCTGTTTAATATTAAACAATTATAACGTATTTAGCATATGATTTATTTATGTAAAACGGCTACATTTTAATATTACACGCATAGCTTTATTTTGTAGTTTTTGGAGTATTGCAAGTTGTTGGTCAGTGCAGCTTGAGTATTTTTTTTTAACTTTATTATTTTATTTATTGAATCTACATAAGAAATGTAATGACAATAAGTATTCAATTCTTAATGCTAAAAAAATTGTGATTAAAGTCCTGCCAGTGCTGGACAAAAATTTATTTTTATGTGAATATTATTTCAGAATTCAGTCATCTGTTTAGAGCTCTAATGGTAGCCAAAGTATCCCTCTTTCTCAGACGGATATGACCACCAAAGTTAAGAATATTAACTGCAAGAGGATTTGGACGGAATTCAAGTTTGTTAATATATCTTGTCGCGTACTTCACAAATTCGGATTTCACAAAAGTTACGTTCAGATCTGCGTGGATTCGTGAGTTTTTAACGTACAATGGAGCGTCTGTAATTCTACGGAGTATTCTATTTTGACTTCTTTGAATTTTTTAAATGTTGGATGACGAGGCTGTGCCCCATAATTGAATCCCATAGCACCATATTGGCTTCAGAATCGAGCTGTACAGCAAAAGTTTACAATCAAGCTTGAAGGTCGAATTTCTGTCTATTAGCCAGTTAATTTGCACTGCTTTCATCTGCGTTACTTTTGCCTCGATGTGCGACTTCCATGTTAGTCTACGGTCAAGATGAATACCGAGGTATTTGACTTCACTGTGTTGAGGTATTACTTTATTGTTAATAGTAATGGGTGAGCATGTTCCTAGACGCAGAGCGAATGTAACATGGGCACACTTTTGTTCATTAACCTTGATTTTCCAAAGCTTGAGCCATTTCTCTAGTTTGTCGATATGTTCCTGTAAGATAGGACCTAATATGCTGCCTTGGGGAACTCCAGCTTCAATAGGCTGGGCGGGGCTTATGAAATCGCCTTCTTTTCTTATTAATTGGCGACAATATAAATAGCTTTCCAAAAGCTTATGTATGTTTGCAGGTAAGTTAAACTTTATTTTATGTATTAAGCCATCGTGCCACACTTTATCAAAAGCTTGTGAGACGTCGATGAATAAGGCAGAGCAATATTTTTTATCTTCAAATGCTTTTCTTATGACGTTAACTAGCCTGTATGTTTGCTCAATGGTGCCATGTTTCGCTCTAAAACCAAATCGGTGATTAGGAATACATTCCACCTTATTAAGCATTGGATCCAACTTCGCCTTTAGCAATTTTTCAAAAAGTTTTGATATTGTTGACAGTAGACTTATTGGACGGTATGATTCTACTTTGGTGTGATCCTTCCCTGGCTTAGGAACCATTGTTATCATGGACACCTTCCACTCTACAGGGTAATACTTAAGTCGTAAAATAGCATTAAAAATAAAAAGAACAATTCTTTTCGCTACACGAGGCAGCTCTACGAGCATTTTGTTGCTGATTTTATCCATACCTGGAGCTTTTTTAAGGTTTAGATTACCAATAGCATTTTCAACTTCTTCAAAATTGAATCTTAAAGGCAGTCTAGGAGGTCTACTAGCAATAGGCGGCAACTCATTTGCATTATCAGACCTATTTGTGGTAAAAACGTTTTTCAAATGGTTAACAAATAAATTACACTTTTCCGAGTCATCTTTAGCTCAGTCACCAAACGGTTTTCGCAAGGCCGGCTTACCTCCAACTGGCCTTTTTAATCCCTTAGTCGCCCGCCATAAGAATAGTCGGGCTGAGGAGTACCATCCAGACTTTCTAAATACGTTTGTAGAGAAGCCGTTTTTTGGTTTCCAAGCAAATTTCTTAGTTGATTTGTGCACTGACGGAGTCTTGTTTGTAGTTGCGGAGACCTGCGAAGTTGCCACTCTCGTCTAACTCTTCTTTTTTCTAACACAAGTTGCTCGATTTCTGAAGAATATGTTCTATTTTGAATGTTTCTGCGTGTTAATAAACGCTAGAACCAAGTTAAGCGGCTTGTTTAAGGTTTTCGCTAAATTTGCTTAGTGACGCATTAATATCTTCAGGTGTTCTTAAAACAATATTATCAGTGCAATGCGTAATCAAAAATTTTTTATATTTTAGCCAATTCACTCGGGTGACAGTCCTATGCACATTGTTAACATATTTTTAACCAAAACATTTTTTCGAAATAACCTGCAAAATGTTGGATTGTATTTTCACCATTTCCTGCATTATCGTCACCATAGACGACGTAACAGTGTTCATAGTTTGAATAAGGGTCTGTGTTGTTGCCTCAAGGTTACTGAAATTTTGATCGGGCGGTTGAGATATAGATTGTTGATTCGGGTTTGCGAATGTAGACTTACTACATTAGCATAAGAAATTTGTTTTTGATTTTGAACGGTTATGTCGGTGATTGACTGTCCTGTCGGAGGAAAAGAATTATTATAAAAAATTTGAGTCTGCTGTGGTGGCTTAGAAGCAATTATTGGTTTGTTGTTTATTGCGCGCTTGAGGTGGGTGTAGACGGAGCAACCTCTATAATTAGCTGTGTGGTTTTCACCGCAATTACTGAATTTTTCTATTTTTGGGTCGAATTTCGGCTTATTACATTGTGCTATACCATGGAGTTCTCCACACACAACACAAACTGTAGGCAACTTGCAGTACGCTTTAGTGCGGCCAAATTCTTGGCAGTTGTAGCATTGTACGGGTCCTAAGCGCTTATGCGGTTCCTCTACGGTTATTTTTCGATGTAAAAGCTATTTTATACTGTATATTGGATGAACTTCATTCTTCTAAAGTCACATCTCCTGACTATAATTCAACCCTAAACATGGGTTGAAGGATCTTTCCACGATTTCTGATGTTTAACACATTTTTTACTTTGAATCCCTTGTCTGTCAAACCGGTCTTAACTTCATCAATGTCTACGCACGGGTCAATCCCTTTTATTACGACTTGAAGACCTTTAGCGCTTTTAAGCTAATAAGTATAAAAAGGTTTTTTTTTCTTTTTCAAATTCGTCAGACAGTTTGCGATAGTTGAATTTTAGTTTCGTTAATATTACCGTGCTTGATGGAGGAAACTTTAAATGTATTTTCTCCAATTACTGAAACAATTTTTCTTACCAGTTCATTGGAGGCACATTCCCTTCAATAAATTGGTGGTGGTTTAAACGATTTTTTTGACGATGCTATTGGCTCATCTGTTTGTAGAATAGAAAATCTGTTTTGATCGGTTGGTCTAGCGGTTTCGGCATCTTTAGATATTTTTGATTTGGATGCAATTTGAGCAGATTTAGGGCTTCGCTGACGTTTAGTGATGATGATATACCTTTCCATGTCTACTTGCGTTTTTGGTTTATTGGCATTAGTTAGAGTAGAAGATCTTTTATCTTCTGATGTAACATCTATGTTAGGTGAGCCGGAACGGGAGCGGATTTTATCTCTTGTAGAAAGAAAATTGTCCAATGATTGCTTTATATTCTTCTTCAGAAGTCCATATGCTTTTGCTGGTGGAGCTAGGCTCTTTTTCAGAATTATTTCTGATGGTATCACTCATACAGAAAACAAAACTTTAATGTATAGCTTTTTTCCAACTGGGTAGGTAATCTACACGCACAATAACAACAATAACAATGCACTGCCAGCGCACTTGTTTTATTGAAATTGATTTTATTATTTAGTTACTGAAATGTGAAGAATTTATTTTCCCGTTGTTTTTTAAAATAATTTGTTATTGTTTTTACAATTTAATACAATATATTATTGATTTTATATTTTTGTAAGTTTAAAAATATTTGAGCACAATGATTTTTTTGTTTTTTCACTTTTTAATAATACGACCGTGCGGTTAGAGAATCACAGAGTGAAGCTTGAGTATATGATTGTTGAACCATATTCAAAGTGT
Organism: Thecocarcelia acutangulata; assembly: GCA_914767995.1. Classification (NCBI taxonomy): domain Eukaryota; kingdom Metazoa; phylum Arthropoda; class Insecta; order Diptera; family Tachinidae; genus Thecocarcelia; species Thecocarcelia acutangulata. The sequence continues at coordinate 62,520,784 of OU612096.1, read as the reverse complement.
AGTTTAATGGTCAAGTTATAGATATTAATTTCAGTCATAATTGAAATCTTATTTCTTATACGTTTAAAGAACCCAATCTTTTTTCCTAATCTTTTTACAAATGTACTTCATATGATCATTAAATTTTAAGTTTTTGTCTACAACGAAACCGAGATATTTTTCTATTGTTAACTTTTTCTATTGTTATGTTATTTATTTCAAGTGTTCTGTTAAAATCCATGTTTAGTTCCATTAATTTAGTTTAGATTCATTTAAGTTTAGCTTATTAACGTTTAACTATTGATTAATTTTTTTTCATGTCCTTTTTAATATTTTCGTAACACATTTCTTCTGTCTCTGCTTCCGTTAATATAAGTGTATCATCTGCGTATAAAATTATTTCGGATTTATCTATTATTATTGAAACAATAATATGTATATAATAAATAACAGAGCTCCTAAAATTGAGCCTTGTGGCACACTATATTCGTTCACTTTTGCGGTTGATTCCGTATTATTAACTTTCGTTTTTTTAGCCTACTAAGCAATGTAGGAAAAATCCTTGAAAAAATAATCTTTGCCCGACTTAATGAATTCGTCACTAATAACTCGGTTGTCACTAAAGAACAATTCGGGTTTAAAAAGGAACATAGTACAACTCATCAAATAAACCGCATTAAAAAACAAATTTTGGTCAACAAGAAAAAGAAAAGGTCCACAGGTATAATATTATTAGATATCGAAAAAGCATTCGACACTGTCTGGCCCAATGGCCTTATTTATAAACTTTTAACCACAAACATTCCAAGGAATCTTTGCAAACTTATTGCTGATTTCATAGATTGTAGAACTTTTAAGGTTGCCTTTAATCAGGAAACTTCGGCAGCAAAATCTATTACAGCCGGTTTACCCCAAGGATCAGTCCTGTCTCCATTGCTCTACTCAATTTATATATCGGATTTTAGAATCCCAAACTATTTCAAGATAGCATATTACGCAGACGATACCGCTCTAATATTTTCAAGCAAGCTTAAAAGCGCACTGATGAAGAAAATGGAAAAAGGATTCACGAGTTGTACGAAATTTTTTCATAAATGGAAAATCAAGATCCACCCAGACAAGACGCGAGCAATTATATTTCCGTTTAACAAGTCCCCAAAAAGACAACCAAGGCGACAGCTAATAATTGGAAACAACTCCTTAAATATTGCAAATAAAGCTAAATATCTGGGCGTTGTATTGGATAAAAAGTTGTTATTTAAACACCACATTGACGAGGTATGTTCTAAAGCAACTAAAACTCTCAGGTCATTATATCATTTACTAAACAAACGTTCCTACTTAAGCTACAAAAACAAAAGTCTCCTGTTTAAAAGCGTTATCAGGCCGATTTTAACATATGCGTGTCCCGTTTGGTGCTCCGCAGCAAGATGTCATTTAAAGCGACTGCAAATCATTCAAAATAAATGTCTTAAAATGATCAAAAGCAAGCCCTGGTGGTATCCAACGTATCTCATACATGAAGAAACTGGCTACGAAAAAATTACTGAATACATAAAAAGGTTAAAAACTAAGTATTTAAATAAAAATAAAAATTCCTCTTATTCGCTAATAAGAGACTGTTGAATGAATGAATTAATATAAAATAATGAACAAATTAACAAACCGAAAAGCTCTATGTTTATGAATGAGGCTATTAGTTATAATAGTAATTTCATAAACACATGAACCTTTTCGATTAATATTTGATATTTCTTAAAAATATTCATATAAAGGTTTTTGACCCATTTTTACCTAGTCTTAATAAATAAAATTTAAATAAAGAAAGTTTAAAAAAAAAAAAAACTTTCGTTTTTTGTGTTCTATTAGTAAGATATGATTTAAACCATTTTAATTCATTATTTTTAACACCATATTTATCAAGCTTCTGTATTAATGTGTCCCGATCTATTGTTTCGAACGCACGCTTAAAGTCAAGAAATATACATAGCTAACATTTTGTTATTTTTCTTTACTAATTTCAGCCTGTTAATTAAGTAGTTCACTGCTGTTTCGCACGAATGTTTTTTTCTAAAACCTGACTGATGTTTATAAATCAAATAATTTGCTTCTATATATTGTTCCAATTGATATTTCACAGCCTTCTCCATAACTTTTTCACATATTTTTAACCCATTTAAAATCTTCGCATTTGTTTGTGTTTTTAATTTTTTTAACTGGAGTAACCAATTTGTAGGAAAAACTCCCGTTTCCATAGATTTATTTATTATATTTAGTAAAATACTTCCAGTCGTGTTCCAATTGTCTAATATTATGTTTTTTGTAGTTTTCTTATAATCAGGTTTGCTATTTATATTTTTATATAGGGTTCTTAATTCTAGCATAGATATAGTACGAAAATTAAATGTAGTATTTATCACAGGTATTTGATTTTTGTATTGCACATTTTCTATTGAGTCTCTTATTCCTTTAATGCTATCGATAAAGTAAGTATTGAATTTTTCATCTATATCTAGATTTTCTTTATACTTTATCTGGTTAAACATCACAGTTCTTATTTCATTTCTCGGCTTTCGTATCACAAGTTCTTTTATCGCAGCCCACATTTCTTTTTGATCATTAGAACATGAAATTTCATTATTTATATATTTGTTTTTTTCATTTTTCATTCTCGATTGTAGTTTTGTATTTATTTCTTCGCATTTTATAATCTAACCAAGCTTCAGTTGTGTTTTCCATTACTGCTTTTTGGTATGATCTCACCTTTTGTACTTTCAAGTTTCTGATTTCATCGTTAAACCATTTATTGTTACTTTTTTCATTTATTTGTTTTCTTATTGTAAATTTTGAAATTGTGTCCTGAATGCACTTGTGCAAGATTTTTACACTTTCATTAACATTTAAACTATCATTATACTGTAATATTGTACTTAGCTCATTTTTAAAATTCCGTTTTTTGTATTTGAATAATTCTATTTGTTTCTTTTTGTTTTCTAAATTATTGTTTTCACACTCGATAAATATGTCTAATGCTTCATGATCCGATATTTTGTTCGCTATATCAGTTCTAGCCGATATTAAAATACTATTTGTTATAACATAATCAATTATTGCTTTTGCGGTTTGTGTTATCCTAGTGTATTCATTTATTATATGCTTTAGACCATTATCATTCTCTGCATATTATTTATTATATGCCTTAGACCATTATTATTCTCTGCATATAGAAGTCAGTTTTCCAGTCTATATTGAAATCACCTGCCATTATTAAGTCACAATTTCTTTCACATCATTCCTCCAATAAGTCTTGCAGTGCATCACAGAATTCTGCCTTTGAATAACTTGGCGAGCGATATATTAGTACTATAATAACCGATGTCTTCCCTTTTTTAACCCAGTAAGCAGTGATCCAGTAAGCTATATCTTTTACAATTGTTTTAATATTTGTTACAGTCCATTCTCTTTTTATATATAGCTCCGCCTGTCTTTGCTGATATCGATATCGTTCTAAATTGATCATAATTTTTTATTTCATGCTCTTCTTCATCAATTTTGTCTGTCATATGCGTTTCAGAAAGAATTAAAAAATCTGGGGTATTGCTTTCTATTATTATTTCCAAATGAGTGAAATTATTAGTTAGCCCTTGAATATTAGTATATATGCCATGAATGAACTTTGTTTGTTAAATATTAAAATCTAGCCCAATTCGCTTTTTCTTCAAATTTATTTTATTTCTATACACAGGACATTCTTTACTTATAGTTGAATGATTTTCATCAAGGCCTAAGTTTAGCCTTTGATTTTCTTTCCGGCAGTTAACACATTTATTTGAAATTTCTTTATTGCAATCTTTGCGATCATGACTTCCATGGCATCTAATCCAACTGCTTCATTTCTGCATTCATTTGCCTTATGATTATAACCTTGACAGATAAAGCATTGAATTATAACATCGATGAAAGGAAATCGTTTTGATCCGATTGTGGAGATAAAATAAAAATCTAAGCAGGAGCTGTTGGCGATACCAAAAAGCGTGTTTCAGAATTGTTTCGAAGATTGGAAAAAACGCTGGCATAATGCACTTATGCCAGCTGAGGGGAATTACACTAAAGGGGATGAATAGATAAATATATTTAAAAAAAAAATGAAAATAACTGTTATTTTTTTATCATTTTAAGTTTAACTCTTCTTTTCTTTGATGATATTTCCCCTTCGTTTATCCGGTGTTTACACGTGCAAGTTTGAAAAATTAAATACATTGAAATTTGTTTAATAACCCACACATACTTTTTGTGTGCATAAAACATGTTTTGTTCATAGTGTGCAGTTTTATTGTAACATCTTGCAAGGAAGTGGTTTGTTTGCCAACATTTTTTTTTAGATAAAATATAAAAAGTTTGCTGTATATTTCCTAAGAGCGCTTTCACATTCTTCAACTTAGTTGCTCAATTCTCTTGATCAAGACTTGTGGTTGTAGAATTGCCGATATTTGAGTACAGACTTGCTTGTACTCAGCAATTCGTTTTGTTCGCACATTTGTGTTGTTTATGTTTTTGATATTTTCTTTTATTTTTTGAGCCGTTTAAAATATTAAGAAATTTAAGTTAAACGAAATCAAAGTAGCGCAACTAAATTGCTGTATGTGAACATAAAAGTAAGTTTAAAAGAAACTAAACAAAAACAAAAAATAAACTTGCGCAACAAAGTTGCCAAGTGTCTAAGCGCTCTAAGTATTTTATTGGTCCTTTGTACATATATAAAAATATTTTTGGCGCAGTTGACAAAAAATCACCGCCGACAAATGTTTCCCTTTCAGCCGCCGCTGTTCTTAAAAAATGTTAAATTAAAGTGCTAGAGGTTAATATATAAATATTATAATTTGTTAGAAAAACGAAAGTGTAATCGAAATTTCAGTAAATAACACTGGATTAATAAAATAAATTGTTTTAGCGTAACCGGTCCTCGGCCGGGGGGAAGGACTTTCTCCTCTATGGTATAACAAAACAAACACCGGCTTCGTTGACCAAATTTTCCCTGTATAGCCGGCCAGGCAGAAGGATTTTCTTTCTCCTCTATGGTATAACAAACACCGGCTTCGCTGACCAAAATTTCTCTCTATATATCAAAACTTCAGAGGTTCATAACTCGAAAACAATGAGTTTAAGCTAACTTTTACATTTTCTTCTTATTTTTCAATTTTCTACCCCCCTATATAATTTTTTTCAATTCGGGGCTCTGTGCGTAAATTGGACTTAAGTCACAAAATTGCCTTACCAACGCCATTATATTTGTCCCGCTTCCAAACGGACTAAAAAATAAAAATAAAAAATGCATATCGAAATAGGCCTATTTAAGAGCTTTCAAATGATATTAAATTTGTCTAAATACCTTCAGAAATGCATTGAAAAATCGCAGTTCAATGTACATATCGCTCATTTATTGCAACATAGTCATATCTCAAAAAATTTGCTTTTCGAGTTAACAATGCAGAATTGTTAACAGTACTACCTTTTATATTGTGCCAAAATTTTATTTAAATTACCTTTAAACTGTTTCCTTTAGCAGATATTTTCTAAATAAAATTTCTAAGGCTTGTATAGAAACTAAAAGTTTGAAATGTGTTTTTCTCGAAACAAGCTTTTTTGCGTTATGACTATGTCGCAATAAAGGAGCGATATGTATATACCAAATTTTCAGAGGTCCATAACTCGGAAACTATGCGTTTCCGCCAAATTTTTCACTTAATATTTTCTTATTTTTCAATTTCCTACCCCCTATATAATTTTTTTCAATTCGGAGCTCTTTGCGTAAACTGGACATAAGAAACCCAACAAACTTGGATGATTTACAGCAAGTGTGCCCAGCCCTATGCGCTTGATACTCAATTGTTTTTGTAAATGAGCTACAGGGCTGTGCTCTTTAATACACAAATACTGCGCTCAGCACTAGCAATGAAAAATACACAAACGACTTCGTCGTTATATATTTTTTGTCGTTCTTTACTGTACACACGCAAAAGCAAAGCAACAACACTTTCGCATGCTATATTGGTAAACATTGACGACAGCATTTACCTGTGTGAACTTTGTTTTTGTAAATGTTTTGCTTTTTACAACAAAAAATATTAAGTAAAAATAGTTTTTCGTTAAATGTATTGGTGTTTACTCTTCCATATAGAACTTGTGGGCACCACTGATTTACAGCAATCCATTCGAACGGTAATTGAAACAATTCCCGCCGCAACATTCCAGGCAGTAATGAATAACTTTTTGATAAGATATCGCACATGTGTCAGCGAGGATAAAGGCCATTTGAATTCATTTATTTTTAAAACTGCATAAATAAATAAAACAGTTTTATTTTTCATATGCATAATTAAAAAATATATTACATAAACTTTACAAAATGTTATTTGAGTTTCTTAATGTAGCAAAATCGATCATTTAGATAAATAAATATTTTATTGTATATTTTCTTATACCAGTAAAAAATTATAAATAGCTTGTTTTCTATGTTTCCCAGCTATCTATATGTCGACATTTCATAGGAACTACCCTAATCATCAGTAGACTTTGGAAATTTTTGAAAGATATTCTCAAACATTCAACTTTATATCCCAACAATCCAAATAAATTGCTGAGAATTTAAAAAGAAAAATGCTCTAATAATATCCGTCAAAGTCTACTAATGATTAGGGTAGTTCCTATGAAATGTCGACATATAGATAGCTGGGAAACATAGAAAACAAGCTATTTATAATTTTTTACTGGTATAAATGTTAGAAGCTTAAATAGCGAATAAAAAACTTAACTTTTTGTATATTTTCTTACATACCTATAATACGAAAAAAAATGAATATTTCCTCAGTTAACAGAAAAGTTATAGCGCAAAAATTAAAAGTTCTGAAAAACGAAGTTCTCTAACAATAAAATCCTGCTCTGTGACTTTTTGTTAGCCGGTGAAAACATTATATGATAACTGAAAATGATCAACTAAATTATCAGCCCAATTATGAATATTCTCACGGAATTTTTTCCTCTCGGAAATTATTTCTCAATTAAAGTATTTTTCTCGATTCAAATTAAAGAGAAAAGCACAATTTTTGTTACTTGCCCCTAGATATTAGATTTTTGTTCATAATTGGAGAAAAGAGAAAGGTGAAAAACTCCTATGGAATTTTTATTTGTAATTGGGCTGTATAGCTAAAATACAAATTTATAAACTTAAAAACTGAGCCATAAATATTGTGCGGCCAGTACATAAATCGGAATAATTTAATTTTCCAATTCGAATCTTTAGCATATACATAATAACAGCAACACTAATGAAAAAGAAATGTTTCAACGTCGGGCATTCGAAATATATAGACTAGCACTGAACTAACCTACCTACTCGTATGACATCAACAATCATCTACCCAACTTGTTTTAATAAGCTTTCTTCCGTTCCCATACTTTCAACGATTAGATGGACAAACACCTCGACATACTTTACAAAATTATTTGCATACACTAAGTGTAATAAACCGATAGAAACATATGAAATGCTTAATGAAGTATTTATAATGATGACATAGTCAAAGTTTACCTTTTGGGCATTTCTGGTGAAGACTCCACTGCAGTAGAGGTTTGTTGATGCGGTGAGGACCCCTTGCGTTTACGCTTAGAGTCTTTTGAGACTACCATAATTTACTTGTCGCCGATTCTGAACAATTTAGTTTTATTCAATTCTTGCCTAATTTAGGCCTGTCTGTAAAAAGAGTTAACTTTTATCTATTGAAGTGGCACTTAACAGTTTTTTGTTGAATTATCAATATGAAGGAAAAACTCCAATTACACACAAAACCACCACTTCACTATTTTTTTTTTTTTTCATTTAGTCTGCTCGCGTCACGATTAATTTTTTCTTCATATTTCGCCAATGACTCGTTGCAAAAAGGTATAAAAATTAGCTGTTATTTTGTTAATATCGAAATCAATTCTCCTTATAATGTTTTCACTATCCTTCAAGAATATTAAACATGCAGAAAATGTTAATTTTCTACGTATATAATTCAATACGACATAGAAATTTATTTTCTTTTCATGGCGGACGCTACAGAGTTACCAGCTTAAAATATTATGTAAAAATTTGTGCAATGTTAACGAGAACAAAACCAAGCAATAGCTCTTTAACTGTAAGCCTGCTTTTACATTGTACAGACAGCAGAGATGCGAGCAATGGCGGCGGCTGAAAGGAAATATTTGTCGGCGGCGATTTTTTGTCAACTGCACCAAAAATATTGTTATATATGTACAATGGACCAATAAAATACTTAGAGCGCTTAGACACTTGGCAACTTAGTTGCGCAAGTTTATTTTTCCTTTTTATTTAGTTTCTTTTAAACTTACTTTTATGTTCACATACAGCAATTTAGTTGCGCTACTTTGATTTCGTTTAACTTAAATTTCTTAATATTTTGAACGGCTCAAAAAATAAAAGAAAATATCAAAAACATAAACAACACAAATGTGCGAACAAAACGAATTGCTGAGTACAAGCAAGGCTGTACTCAAATATCGGAAATTCTACAACCACAAGACTTGATCAAGAGAATTGAGAAACCAAGTTGAAGAATGTGAAAGCGCTCTTAGGAAATATACAGCAAACTGCACACTATGAACAAAACAGGTTTTATGCACACAAAAAGTATGTGTGGGTTATTAAACAAATTTCAATGTATTAGTTTTTCAAACTTGCACGTGTAAACACCGGATAAACGAGGGGGAAATATCCGGATAAACGAAGGGGAAATATCATGTTTTATGCACACAAAAAGTATGTGTGGGTTGTTAAACAAATTTCAATATTTAATTTTTCAAACTTGCACGTGTAAACACCGGATAAACGAAGGGGAAATATCATCAAAGAAAAGAAGAGTTAAACTTAAAATGATAAAAATATAACCGTTATTTTCAATTTTTTCAAAATATATTTATCTATTCATCCCCTTTAGTGTAATTCCCCTCAGCTGGCATAAGTGTATTATGCCAGCGTTTTTTCCAATCCTCGAAACAATTCTGAAACACGCTTTTTGGTATCGCCAACAGCTCCTGCTTAGATTTTTATTTTATCTCCATAATCGGAGCAAAACGATTTCCTTTCATCGATGTTATGATTCAATGCTTTAACTGTCAAGGTTATAATCATAAGGCAAATGAATGCAGAAATAAAGCAGTTTGTTTTAGATGCCATGGAAGTCATGATCGCAAAGATTGCAATAAAGAAATTTCAAATAAATATGTTAACTGCCGCAAAGAAAATCAAAGGCTAAACTTAGGCCTTGATGAAAATCATTCAACTATAAGTAAAGAATGTCCTGTGTATAGAAATAAAATAAATTTGAAGAAAAAGCGAATTGGGCTAGATTTTAATATTTAACAAACAAAGTTCATTCATGGCATATATACTAATATTCAAGGGCTAACTAATAATTTCACTCAGTTGGAAATAATAATAGAAAGCAATACCGCAGATTTTTTAATTCTTTCTGAAACGCATATGACAGACAAAATTGATGAAGAAGAGCATGAAATAAAAAATTATGATCAATTTAGAACGATATCGATATCAGCAAAGACAGGCGGAGCTATATATAAAAAGAGAATGGACTGTAACAAATATTAAAACAATTGTAAAAGATATAGCTTACTGGATTATTGCTTACTGGGTTAAAAAAGGGAAGACATCGGTTATTATAGTACTAATATATCGCTCGCCAGTTATTCAAAGGTGAAAGAAATTGTGACTTAATAATGGCAGGTAATTTCAATATAGACTGGAAAACTGACTTCTATATGCAGAGAATTAAAAGCATGATAATGATAATGGTCTAAAGCATATAATAAATGAATACACCAGGATAACACAAACCGCAAAAACAATAATTGATTATGTTATAACAAATAGTATTTTAATATCAGCTAGAACTGATATAGCGAACAAAATATCGGATCATGAAGCATTTTTATCGAGTGTGAAGACAAAAAGAAACAAATAGAATTATTCAAATACAATAAACGGAATTTTAAAAATGAGCTAAGTACAATATTACAGTATAATGATAGTTTAAATGTTAATGAAAGTGTAAAAATCTTGCACAAGTGCATTCAGGACACAATTTCAAAATTTACAATAAGAAAACAAATAAATGAAAAAAGTAACAATAAATGGTTTAACGATGAAATCAGAAACTTGAAAGTACAAAAGGTGAGATCATACCAAAAAGCAGTAATGGAAAACACAACTGAAGCTTGGTTAGATTATAAAATGCGAAGAAATTAATACAAAACTAATATCGAGAATGAAAAATGAAAAAGCAAATATATAAATAACAAAATTTCATGTTCTAATGATCAAAAGGAAATGTGGGCTGTGATAAAAGAACTTGTGATACGAAAACCGAGAAATGAAATAAGAACTGTGATGTTTAACCAGATAGAGTATAAAGAAAATCTAGATATAGATGAAAATTTCAATACTTACTTTATCGATAGCATTAAAGAAATAAGAGACTCAATAGAAAATGTGCACTACAAAAATCAAATACCTGTGATAAATACTACATTTAATTTTCGTGCTATATCTATGCTAGAATTAAGAACCCTATATAAAAATATAAATAGCAAACCTGATTATAAGAAAACTACAAAAAACATAATATTAGACAATTGGAACACGACTGGAAGTATTTTACTAAATACAATAAATAAATCTATGTAAACGGGAGTTCTTCCTACAAATTGGTTACTCCAGTTAAAAAAATTAAAAACACAAATAAATGCGAAGATTTTCGTCCAATAAATGGGTTAAAAATATGTGAAAAAGTTATGGAGAAGGCTGTGAAATATCAATTGGAACAATATATAGAAGCAAATTATTTGATTTATAAACATCAGTCAGGTTTTAGAAAAAAACATTCGTGCGAAACAGCAGTGAACTACTTAATTAACAGGCTGAAATTAGTAAAGAAAAATAACAAAATGTTAGCTATGTATATTTCTTGACTTTAAGCGTGCGTTCGAAACAATAGATCGGGACACATTAATACAGAAGCTTGATAAATATGGTGTTAAAAATAATGAATTAAAATGGTTTAAATCATATCTTACTAATAGAACACAAAAAACGAAAGTTTTTTTTTTTTTTTAAACTTTCTTTATTTAAATTTTATTTATTAAGACTAGGTAAAAATGGGTCAAAAACCTTTATATGAATATTTTTAAGAAATATCAAATATTAATCGAAAAGGTTCATGTGTTTATGAAATTACTATTATAACTAATAGCCTCATTCATAAACATAGAGCTTTTCGGTTTGTTAATTTGTTCATTATTTTATATTAATTCATTCATTCAACAGTCTCTTATTAGCGAATAAGAGGAATTTTTATTTTTATTTAAATACTTAGTTTTTAACCTTTTTATGTATTCAGTAATTTTTTCGTAGCCAGTTTCTTCATGTATGAGATACGTTGGATACCACCAGGGCTTGCTTTTGATCATTTTAAGACATTTATTTTGAATGATTTGCAGTCGCTTTAAATGACATCTTGCTGCGGAGCACCAAACGGGACACGCATATGTTAAAATCGGCCTGATAACGCTTTTAAACAGGAGACTTTTGTTTTTGTAGCTTAAGTAGGAACGTTTGTTTAGTAAATGATATAATGACCTGAGAGTTTTAGTTGCTTTAGAACATACCTCGTCAATGTGGTGTTTAAATAACAACTTTTTATCCAATACAACGCCCAGATATTTAGCTTTATTTGCAATATTTAAGGAGTTGTTTCCAATTATTAGCTGTCGCCTTGGTTGTCTTTTTGGGGACTTGTTAAACGGAAATATAATTGCTCGCGTCTTGTCTGGGTGGATCTTGATTTTCCATTTATGAAAAAATTTCGTACAACTCGTGAATCCTTTTTCCATTTTCTTCATCAGTGCGCTTGTAAGCTTGCTTGAAAATATTAGAGCGGTATCGTCTGCGTAATATGCTATCTTGAAATAGTTTGGGATTCTAAAATCCGATATATAAATTGAGTAGAGCAATGGAGACAGGACTGATCCTTGGGGTAAACCGGCTGTAATAGATTTTGCTGCCGAAGTTTCCTGATTAAAGGCAACCTTAAAAGTTCTACAATCTATGAAATCAGCAATAAGTTTGCAAAGATTCCTTGGAATGTTTGTGGTTAAAAGTTTATAAATAAGGCCATTGGGCCAGACAGTGTCGAATGCTTTTTCGATATCTAATAATATTATACCTGTGGACCTTTTCTTTTTCTTGTTGACCAAAATTTGTTTTTTAATGCGGTTTATTTGATGAGTTGTACTATGTTCCTATTTAAACCCGAATTGTTCTTTAGTGACAACCGAGTTATTAGTGACGAATTCATTAAGTCGGGCAAAGATTATTTTTTCAAGGATTTTTCCTACATTGCTTAGTAGGCTAAAAAAACGAAAGTTAATAATACGGAATCAACCGCAAAAGTGAACGAATATAGTGTGCCACAAGGCTCAATTTTAGGAGCTCTGTTATTTATTATATACATATTATTGTTTCAATAATAATAGATAAATCCGAAATAATTTTATACGCAGATGATACACTTATATTAACGGAAGCAGAGACAGAAGAAATGTGTTACGAAAATATTAAAAAGGACATGAAAAAAAAATTAATCAATGGTTAAACATTAATAAGCTAAACTTAAATGAATCTAAAACTAAATTAATGGAACTAAACATGGATTCTAACAGAACACTTGAAATAAATAATATAACAATAGAAAAAGTTAGCAATAGCAAAATATCTCGGTTTTGTTATAGACAAAAACTTAAAATTTAATGATCATATGGAGTAAAAAGATCGGGAAAAAGATTGGGTTCTTTAAACGTATAAGAAATAAGATTTCAATTATGACTGCAATTAATATATATAACGTGACTATTAAACCACACTTTGAATATGGTTCAACAATCATATACTCAAGCTGCACTGACCAACAACTTGCAAGACTCCAAAAACTACAAAATAAAACTTTGCGTGCAATATTAAAATGCAGCCGTTTTACATCAATAAATCATATACTAAATACGTTAAAATGGTTTAATATTAAACAGAGACTTCAATTAAACACGATACATTTTATTCAAAATAATAGAGCAGACGAGATATGTTGGAGAAGTTCAGTCATATAATCTCAGAAATGCTAATGATTTTAAGCTTCAACAAGCGCACACTATTGCGATGTAGAGAGCATTTTTTTACAAAGGATAGAAACTATATAACACCATGCCAAATGAAATTAAAAATGAACAATATGTAAAATTATTCAGAATGAAAGTTGTTAGTTTTATTAAAAATAATTTGGTTCAGAACACATAATAATTTTGTATTAGCTAAAAATTTTTCCTATTGTAATTAATAAAGTATTTCATAATACTATTTAAGGCTCAGTTAGCCGACTGGAATGTAATGTAAAAGTAACGTAATTGATGATCGGTTTTGTTATGTGTAAAGCAGTTAGAACGGTTATTGAAATGTAATGTAACGTAATCGGAATGTACACAGAAAGAAAAAGCTCGTACTAAATTTAAGTATTTTTTACTTGCTTTTAGTACGAGTCGTACTCAAAGATTTAAGTACGAATAACACACATGTGTACTTAAAATAAGCCGTATGCGGGATTGTTCACGAAGATCAATCCTGCGATGGCTTGAAACTTGAATCAAGTGCAGAATTCTTAAACCGAATAAAAAAAACCAAAACAAAGACACGAATACATGTATATGAATAAATTGCTGAGAGATAGGAATAAAAGATTCTCTGAGAATAAAATGTGAGTGTTATTAAAGTTGCCTTTACCGAAAATGTACTTATGTATGCATACGGTGTATGTGCATATGTATGTATGTACATGCCAGAACTCAGTTTACTTTGTGCTTTTGTTATTACTAATTTGAAAATCTGCAAAAATACCGTTAGTTTTTATTTGTATGTCAGCTCACCTATTATGTATGTACATACATGATATACTTTAGCTACTACCAGCGTTGCCGAATTGGACAAAATAAAAAAAAGATAGAAAGTGATAAAAAAGTATAAATATATCGTACACTAGAGTTAAAATATATTTCTATCTTATATTTGTTGTCCTTAATTTACGTTTACTAAAAATTCATTACTATGAACAATTAAATAAGTGGGAAAATTAAAACCTATATTAATATTAACATTTTAATTTGTTTTGTAAAATTTTATACCTGATATTTTACAAAACATAACTTTTTTAAATTTTTATGTTTAGATTTTTTTTTTTAAGTTTTGTGTAATTTTGAGGGCTTTGTTACGGTTACGATAATAGTTTATATAGCCGCGACAGTCCTAAAAATTACACTGCTGGATCAGTTAGTTACTGTTCAGAAGACAGGTTTTTTTTTTAACGAAAAAAGGAGGAAGTGAGCGCACACGTTTTTTGGTTCTTCTTCGTTTTTTTCTGAGAAGGAAAGCAGTCCGATTTTTTTGGGAAAAAGTCTGATTTTATGCATGTTAAAACATATTGCCTATTATCTAGTAAACTGTGCTAGCGAAAATTAAAAATTAAATAAACATTAATTGCTAAACAAAATATATAAACATAAGCATGTACTGGCTGCATGCATGTACATTGAAATTTTTTTGAAGAAAAAGGAAAGTTACATAAAAAAAATAAAATATATAAAACAAAGCATATTAAAATAAAAAGAAAAAAAAAAATTTAAAAAAGAAAAAAAAAAATTCAAAAAATTATTAAATTATTGTTATTTTTACACAAAAGAAAACAAATATGTGCATGTATAGTAAACTTTATTGTCTAAGCTAATATATTAAGCTAACATATTCATATATGAATGTGAACCGAAAGCCAAGAATCACGGCGAACAAGAAATTGTAAATAACATATAACCTGAAGTGTTTCAGAACAAAAAAAAAACAATGCCCATCATCAAAAATAAAAATCATAATTACCTGAAAAAAAGGCAAAATAAAATCTAACAAACAAAATAATTATTGTAAGATCAACACTAAAAGATCTCCCAAATAAATATATGAATTTTGGTCTATGTACTTAAATGCAAAAATAAAATTTAGAAGTACCGAAGGTGATGAATTTATAAAAAAAAAAAAAAAAGTAAAACTTATCAAGTATATGAAATTATATATAAAGGTTGTGTTTGTTAAATAAATACTTATGTACATGAATATACACATACGAATATATTCTAGACCACTCTAAATAAAAATTAAAATAATAAAAAATAAAAAAAAAACGAAAGAAAAACATGTATGTGAATACATAAAAGTATACATATATGCTTATTATATATAATTCAAAATACATTTATATGCATGCATGTATATACGTATAAGTTACATGTAAGCAAATATCCCTAAGTCCCAATTTTCACGAGGCAATTTTAGTTGCGCAATTCTTATCAAATTTTCGTTTCAACTTGCTTTTATGTTCAGACACAGCAATTTTACTTGAGAAATTTTCGTTTTCTATTGCTTACACTTTCTTAATCTTGCATGTACTGCATTCTCAAATTTTTCCATTTAATTTTCACTTCTTCTAAATTAATACTACTATGTATTTTTTGAAATTGTCCACAATATTTAAAAATTTTTTTTTTTTTTCAATTGAATTAAAATATCGCAATTTCGCGACAATATTACTTTCATCATGGACAACATATCAATACATAAAAGAAACACAAATGAAAGAAAATGTAAAATTTCTGATAATACGAATGATAGCACAAAACGACTTTCCGAGTACAAGCAAGTCTGTACTCATTTTTACACTCCCCACTCTTTCCTCTCTTATTTGTCCACAAACTCTAGAATTGCGCAACTAAAATTGCCTCGTGAAAATTGGGACTAATTCTCTTTAAGCAATATATATAAATATTTTTTTTGTTTGTAAAGGAGAGTGAAAGCCGAGAATTACTTGAACAAAAAACATTTTGAGGTAGTTAAGAGAGTATGGATATATAAATCAAAGTCAGGTGAGTTCAGAATAAATTACATTTTTGACATTTGTTTCTAAAGAGAGGCTTACACTTTTCTATTTACATGAGTAGCATTACTATATATACTATATAAGATGAGGAATGTCAATATACATGGAATTTTTGGATTATATATTTTTTTATATTATATATTTTGAATATAAGTTTATTTGTAACGAAACAAAAGAAAGAAGAGAAGGTTAATAATAACAATAATAATAAAACAAGTTTTCTTAACATAAAGAAGAAGAAAATGTAACATTAAAGGTTTTTTGATTTTAATATAGATGTATTTTGCATCCTTTGTGGTAAGAGCCGCCCTCGTGCTTATGTGTATATATATATTTTTTTATTGGATAAGAATTTAGAAATCATGCTCGGTTAGTTATTTTCTTAAAGTCGATGTAGGGTGTTGTGTATGCCGGGGGTGTTACAAGTGACAGGATTGAAAAAAAAAGATATATATATGTATGTATTATGGACATTTAAGACTGGGATACTGTTTAGTTCATTATCTTTTTTTTTTACTTATTCATGTTAACATTCAGCCTATTTCTTTTCTAATAATATTTTCTTTGGACACGAAAGATTTTTATGTTCATGGTTGTGTGTGTTTTGCTAGTGAAAAGAACTCACCAATTACGACGAGAAGCCGGAAAAAGCCACCGTGTCAACTAAACATCTTAGTATAAGCCAAAAAACGGAAAAAAACAACCATAACATATGGCGCCCAACGGAAGATAGGTAGTGTTAATTTTTTAAGTGGTCGTTTTAGGTTTCTGTAAATAAATTTCAATGAATTTTTTACTTTTGAACTTAAAATAACGTAACTGTGGCATCCTGAAAAACAGAATTTGAAACCAAAGAAGAAAAATTCCGATTATACTCGTATACAGCTGTGTCACTTATATATTTAGATAGTTATTGTCTTCGTTTATTCACGTTAGGATACAAAGACATTTTTTTTATGACCGTGGGAACTTTATTTGAAGTTGCCTCTTGCTTAGAAATGTACTTTAGTTTATACATCACACAACATAGTGTCTAGAATAGGTAGCCTTGTTAATATTGAATCTTCTAAGTTAATAAGAAGTACACTATTTTGAGACACATGTAGTTTTATAATTTTAATGGGGGGAATATATACATATATATATTTTTTTTATATACACCTGTAGCTTGATTTCACCGTATTCGCAGGCACAACACCAAAATCATTGACTGTTTAAACTTGATTTTAATATAACACAAAAATTTTTTATAAAAATTGTTTTATTATAATTATTTTGTTTTAGAATTAGGTAATGAATGGATAGTGAAGGAAATCCCTTAACCAATCCTGTCCATTCTTTATTTGCTGATAATAGATGTATCACTCGTAGCGTAGCTCGAGCTTTAGAATCACAAGTTGTTGGTTCCATTTTAACTCAGATTGATACTGGTATTGAACACCCAATCGATTTTCTTCCGATCGATTATTTCAATAGGTGCGCTAATATAATTTTTGCAGGAGAGAATCATAGACCTTCTTCTTCTTCCAATAGAGCCTCCGACAGTCAGGTCAATCAATCTGTAAGTTTCACCCGAAAAGTAGACAACTTGACTAGGTTATTAGAAATGTCACAAGAAAAAGAAAGTGGTGGTGAACTGCCACACGATAATATCCAGGGCCAGAATAGTAATTCAAGTGAACAGCTGAATCAACTAATGGCAATGGTGTTTCAACAAAGTCAAATGATGTCAAATTGTTTAAGTGAACTGAAGGAGGTTCGAGGAGAAGTTGTTTCTCTTCGTCGCCGTGTTGAAGAAGTAGAAAGCTCCGGAAATGCGATTTCTGCGGCGGGAGCTGTGCTTAGTTCAACTCCAGGTAGGGAATCGGTGCATGATGGGGAACTAACATCCAGAAATGTCAACAGGGAAGCAACTCTTTTGAATCAGCAGGAACGTCCGCGAGTTTCAATACCACCCGAAAACTACCAAAACTAGATCAACAGACATAGTATGAGAATAGCAAGAGACGTAGAGCGGGAGAACCCAAGTATTACTTACAGAGAAAGAGAAATAGAGGCACGAAAACATATTGACCTTAGTAAATGGCACGTTCAATTTGACGGTAGTGGACGAGATATGACAGTAGAGAGTTTTATATTTCGCATTGAGAAAATGCGAGAACAGTATAATATTTCGTATCATCAGTTATTTACTGATTTTCGCTGTTTAGTTTCGGGAAACGCAGCAAAATGGTATTGGCAGGCTTTGGAAGACAATGCAGATGACCCAGATTTTAGCTACTTTGAACTTAAACGTGCAGACACGGACTATGATATTGTACGAGATATAATAGATTATAAACAACAACCTGGTCAACCTTTTGAAGAATTTTATTCCGAGATTCATAACCTTACCTTTAAGTTGCTTAAAATACCTGAACTCGATTTGGTACACATTATACGCACTAACTTACGCCCTAATCTTGCTGGCCTTATATTCTCAGCAACAATAACCACCATTGCTGATCTCAAAAGAGAGTGCAAAAAAGCTGAGAAGTTAATTAAAGAATCCAGACAACGGCCAAAGGCAATTAATGAATTAGTGGAAGAAAAAGCAAAAGAACCAGAAGTAGATGCACTAAGGTCTTTTCAAAGAAGTACAAATTCTGGGAACCGTAGTGATAGTTTTGCGAACCACCGTAATATGCCTCCAACTCAGAGGTCATTTGAAAATCCCCCACATACGCGAACGCAAATAGCAAAGGCTCCAGACCCACCTAAAACATATTGTATGTCACCATTCCATTTGAATTTATGCTTTTCTTGCGGAATGCCAGTAGACTTCTATAGGAAGAATTCAGAAGAATTTAAGTGCGAGAGCATTTGTAAGTCAAAGTTCCACGAGATGAAATGTTTCTGCTGTGGCACAGATGAATCTTTTTGCGAGTATAAACCGAATTCTTTAAAAGTGAAGGTGGCGGAGCTATCCGGGAGCTCTTGCCAGAAAGTGGTATATCCGGAACCAAATCTTTAACTATTTTGCAAAGAAATGAGAAGGAGTGGGAAAATGATATTCAAATCTCTCCGCCAAGAAAGTCGTTGCATCAAAGAAAACTAGACTATGAAAAAGCAAGGCTCAGAATTATTAAACAGGAAACTAGGTGTTTGAGTAGAAATTACAAAAAAATACAGAAGTTAAGAAATAAAATCAAAAAAATTAAGTGGGCAAAGAAACTTTCAGTAGAGACTATAGTTAAGATGTAAAATTATAACCGGTTTTTTGCACAAACCTCAGTAGCTGGAAAGGAAATAATGTCCTTATTAGATTCAGGAGCTGGTGCATGCTGTATGGGTAAAAATGCACTTAAGTTTTTAGAAGAGTATGAGGGTTCGATTATTAAGCTAAGAAATCAAAACGTTAAGACTGCTGATGGGGGAAAAGTAACAGTGCTAGGTGTTGTAACGTTACCGGTCGTTTGGGATGGGACTTCGAAAGACATTGATTTTCTAATTGTACGCGACTTAGAGCAAGAATTCTACTTCGGTATTGATTTTTAGAAAGCCTTCGGATTGCCAGTTGCTGGGGAATCCGGACCATATGTATCTGAGATAACCGGGAGTACAATAGACAATCTTGAAGAGAATGATAAGTAACATGAGCTTTCAGCTAGTCAAACCGAACAACTTGAACGCATTAAAGCTATGTTCCCATCTTTTGCTGTTTTAGGATTAGGAAGAACGTCTTTAGAAGAACATGTCATAGAAGTCACGAACGAAGACATTCCAATTAAACAAAGACATTAATCGGTATCTCCAGTTATTCAAGAGCTATTATTTAAGGAACTTAAATAAAGTAATAGCAGCTGGAGTTCTCCGGTTACATTATCCGGTATCTCCAGTTATTCAAGAGCTATTATTTAAGGAACTTGACCGTATGCTTAGTCTTGATGTTATTGAACATAGTAATAGCAGCTGGAGTTCTCCGGTTACATTAGTGAGGAAAGAGTTGCAAAATTAATTTTGTGCCTAGATGCACGCAAAGTCAATGCACGTACAATAAAGGAATTTTAAGCAGGCTTCAAGAGACAAAATATATATCAGCCATTGACTTAAAAGATGCATTTTGGCAAATTCCGTTAGAAAAGCGGTCGAGAGAAAAGACGGCGTTCACAGTTCCTGGGCGTCCATTATACCAGTTTACGGTTATGCCTTTTGGCCTATGTAATGCCGCCCAGAGAATGTGTCGCTTAATGGACAAAGCTATACCAGCCAAAGTACGAAGCAATGTTTTTGTATATTTAGACGACCTCCTAGTGGTTTCTGCCAGTTTCGAAGAGCATATGGATTTCTTAGTTGCGGTTGCCCAATGTCTGAAAGAAGCTGTACTAACGATTAATTTAGAAAAAAACAAATTCTGTCAGCGAGAAGTTCAATATTTAGGTTTCATAGTGGGTAACGGGTGCATCAGAACAGATGACTCTAAAATAGAGGCTGTGAGGAATTTTCCACTTCCTAAGATACCAAAACAATTACGACGCTTTTTAGGTATGTGTGGGTGGTACCGCAGGTTTATTAAGGATTACGCAAGTATAGCGGCACCACTTCATGATTGCCTTACCAAAGAGCGTCTTCGAAAATTTTTTCTCTCTGAAGAAGCGCTTAGTTCCTTTGAAAAGCTAAAAAATAGTTTGACTTCAGCACCTGTTTTCGTCAATCCAGATTTTTCTCAACATTTTTTTGTACAGTGTGACGTAGAGTTTTTCATGTATTTGGCGTACCAGAATTTATTCACTCCGAAAATGGCAGACAATTTACATCTCAATTTTTTTGTGAGTTTTTGAGTAGGTATTCTATTAAACATATTCGTACTGCTTTGTATGCCCCACAGTCCAATGCAGCCGAAAGAGTCAATAGATCTGTGCTTCAAATGGTTAGGTCATTTGTCGGCAAAGATCAACGAAATTGGGACCAATGCATAAGTAATGTTGCATTTGCCCTGAGAAGTACGATTCATAGCTCGATAGGAATGCCCCCATATTATGCAGTTTTCGGTACCAACATGGTCCAACATGCGTCAGCATACCCGGTTCTGCGAAAATTAGGCTCTATTAAAGATAACGACGTAGCGGTAGAAAACCAGGCTGATAAAATGCAGCTGGTCAGAGACAAAGTTTTTAAGAATTTAGCAAAGGCCCACAAGCTTTCTGCCAGAACTCACAATACAAGATCGAAGGAAATAAAGTTTAAAGAAGGCCAGTTGGTGTATCGAAGAAATTTTAAACTCAGCAACAAGATACAAAATTATAATGCAAAGCTTGCTCCCACCAATGTCAAATGTATAGTCTTAAAAGTTCTTGGAAACTCCTTGTACGAACTCGGAGGGGTAGATAGAAGAAGTCTGGGGGGTTTTCATGCTCGAGACATGTTTTCGGTATAGTGGGTCGAGGCCACACGATTAGGAGGATAGTTTTTTTTGCAACTTACCGATACTACTACACTTTTATTATATGTAAATCGTCTATGTTTTTAAAAGTCTTTATCCGCACCCGTTCCAAACTTTATATCCGTATCGACGGCTGCGAGCTTGTTACGGTTACGATAGTAGTTTATATAGCCGCGACAGTCCTAAAAACTACACTGCTGGATCAGCTGTCTAAGTTACTGTTCAGAAGACAGGTTTTTTTTTAACGAAAAAAGGAGGAAGTGAGCGCACACGTTTTTTGGTTCTTCTTCGTTTTTTTCTGAGAAGGAAAGCAGTCCGATTTTTTTGGGAAAAAGTCTGATTTTATGCATGTTAAAACATATTGCCTATTATCTAGTAAACTGTGCTAGCGAAAATTAAAAATTAAATAAACATTAATTGCTAAACAAAATATATAAACATAAGCATGTACTGGCTGCATGCATGTACATTGAAATTTTTTTGAAGAAAAAGGAAAGTTACATAAAAAAAAAGCAAATAAAATATATAAAACAAAGCATAATAAAATAAAAAGAAAAAAAATTTAAAAAAAGAAAAAAAAAAAATCAAAAAATAATTAAATTATTGTTATTTTTACACAAAAGAAAACAAATATGTGTATGTATAGTAAACTTTATTACGGTGGTGTCCACCAATTGTCTAAGCTAATATATTAAGCTAACATATTCATATATGAATGTGAACCGAAAGCCAAGAATCATGGCGAACAAGAAATTGTAAATAACATATAACCTGAAGTGTTCCAGAACAAAAAAAAAAAACGGTGCCCATCATCAAAAATAAAAATCATAAATGATCATTCGTATTATCAGAAATGTAAAATTTCTGATAATACGAATGATAGCACAAAACGACTTTCCGAGTACAAGCAAGTCTGTACTCACTTTTACACTCCCCACTCTTTCCTCTCTTATTTGTCCACAAACTCTAGAATTGCGCAACTAAAATTGCCTCGTGAAAATTGGGACTAATTCTCTTTAAGCAATATATATAAATATTTTTTTTGTTTGTAAAGGAGAGTGAAAGCCGAGAATTACTTGAACAAAAAACATTTTGAGGTAGTTAAGAGAGTATGGATATATAAATCAAAGTCAGGTGAGTTCAGAATAAATTACATTTTTGACATTTGTTTCTAAAGAGAGGCTTACACTTTTCTATTTACATGAGTAGCATTACTTTAATCTGATTTTTTTTTATATATAAGATGAGGAATGTCAATATACATGGAATTTTTGGATTATATATTTTTTTATATTATATATTTTGAATATAAGTTTATTTGTAACGAAACAAAAGAAAGAAGAGAAGGTTAATAATAACAATAATAATAAAAGTTTTCTTAACATAAAGAAGAAGAAAATGTAACATTAAAGGTTTTTTGATTTTAATATAGATGTATTTTGCATCCTTTGTGGTAAGAGCCGCCCTCGTGCTTATGTGTATATATATATTTTTTTATTGGATAAGAATTTAGAAATCATGCTCGGTTAGTTATTTTCTTAAAGTCGATGTAGGGTGTTGTGTATGCCGGGGGTGTTACAAGTGACAGGATTGAAAAAAAAAGATATATATACATATGTATGTATTATGGACATTTAAGACTGGGATACTGTTTAGTTCATTATCTTTTTTTTTTACTTATTCATGTTAACATTCAGCCTATTTCTTTTCTAATAATATTTTCTTTGGACACGAAAGATTTTTATGTTCATGGTTGTGTGTGTTTTGCTAGTGAAAAGAACTCACCAATTACGACGAGAAGCCGGAAAAAGCCACCGTGTCAACTAAACATCTTAGTATAAGCCAAAAAACGGAAAAAAACAACCATAACATATGGCGCCCAACGGAAGATAGGTAGTGTTAATTTTTTAAGTGGTCGTTTTAGGTTTCTGTAAATAAATTTCAATGAATTTTTTACTTTTGAACTTAAAATAACGTAACTGTGGCATCCTGAAAAACAGAAATTGAAACCAAAGAAGAAAAATTCCGATTATACTCGTATACAGCTGTGTCACTTATATATTTAGATAGTTATTGTCTTCGTTTATTCACGTTAGGATACAAAGACATTTTTTTTATGACCGTGGGAACTTTATTTGAAGTTGCCTCTTGCTTAGAAATGTACTTTAGTTTATACATCACACAACATAGTGTCTAGAATAGGTAGCCTTGTTAATATTGAATCTTCTAAGTTAATAAGAAGTACACTATTTTGAGACACATGTAGTTTTATAATTTTAATGGGGGGAATATATACATATATATATTTTTTTTATATACACCTGTAGCTTGATTTCACCGTATTCGCAGGCACAACACCAAAATCATTGACTGTTTAAACTTGATTTTAATATAACACAAAAATTTTTTATAAAAATTGTTTTATTATAATTATTTTGTTTTAGAATTAGGTAATGAATGGATAGTGAAGGAAATCCCTTAACCAATCCTGTCCATTCTTTATTTGCTGATAATAGATGTATCACTCGTAGCGTAGCTCGAGCTTTAGAATCACAAGTTGTTGGTTCCATTTTAACTCAGATTGATACTGGTATTGAACACCCAATCGATTTTCTTCCGATCGATTATTTCAATAGGTGCGCTAATATAATTTTTGCAGGAGAGAATCATAGACCTTCTTCTTCTTCCAATAGAGCCTCCGACAGTCAGGTCAATCAATCTGTAAGTTTCACCCGAAAAGTAGACAACTTGACTAGGTTATTAGAAATGTCACAAGAAAAAGAAAGTGGTGGTGAACTGCCACACGATAATATCCAGGGCCAGAATAGTAATTCAAGTGAACAGCTGAATCAACTAATGGCAATGGTGTTTCAACAAAGTCAAATGATGTCAAATTGTTTAAGTGAACTGAAGGAGGTTCGAGGAGAAGTTGTTTCTCTTCGTCGCCGTGTTGAAGAAGTAGAAAGCTCCGGAAATGCGATTTCTGCGGCGGGAGCTGTGCTTAGTTCAACTCCAGGTAGGGAATCGGTGCATGATGGGGAACTAACATCCAGAAATGTCAACAGGGAAGCAACTCTTTTGAATCAGCAGGAACGTCCGCGAGTTTCAATACCACCCGAAAACTACCAAAACTAGATCAACAGACATAGTATGAGAATAGCAAGAGACGTAGAGCGGGAGAACCCAAGTATTACTTACAGAGAAAGAGAAATAGAGGCACGAAAACATATTGACCTTAGTAAATGGCACGTTCAATTTGACGGTAGTGGACGAGATATGACAGTAGAGAGTTTTATATTTCGCATTGAGAAAATGCGAAAACAGTATAATATTTCGTATCATCAGTTATTTACTGATTTTCGCTGTTTAGTTTCGGGAAACGCAGCAAAATGGTATTGGCAGGCTTTGGAAGACAATGCAGATGACCCAGATTTTAGCTACTTTGAACTTAAACGTGCAGACACGGACTATGATATTGTACGAGATATAATAGATTATAAACAACAACCTGGTCAACCTTTTGAAGAATTTTATTCCGAGATTCATAACCTTACCTTTAAGTTGCTTAAAATACCTGAACTCGATTTGGTACACATTATACGCACTAACTTACGCCCTAATCTTGCTGGCCTTATATTCTCAGCAACAATAACCACCATTGCTGATCTCAAAAGAGAGTGCAAAAAAGCTGAGAAGTTAATTAAAGAATCCAGACAACGGCCAAAGGCAATTAATGAATTAGTGGAAGAAAAAGCAAAAGAACCAGAAGTAGATGCACTAAGGTCTTTTCAAAGAAGTACAAATTCTGGGAACCGTAGTGATAGTTTTGCGAACCACCGTAATATGCCTCCAACTCAGAGGTCATTTGAAAATCCCCCACATACGCGAACGCAAATAGCAAAGGCTCCAGACCCACCTAAAACATATTGTATGTCACCATTCCATTTGAATTTATGCTTTTCTTGCGGAATGCCAGTAGACTTCTATAGGAAGAATTCAGAAGAATTTAAGTGCGAGAGCATTTGTAAGTCAAAGTTCCACGAGATGAAATGTTTCTGCTGTGGCACAGATGAATCTTTTTGCGAGTATAAACCGAATTCTTTAAAAGTGAAGGTGGCGGAGCTATCCGGGAGCTCTTGCCAGAAAGTGGTATATCCGGAACCAAATCTTTAACTATTTTGCAAAGAAATGAGAAGGAGTGGGAAAATGATATTCAAATCTCTCCGCCAAGAAAGTCGTTGCATCAAAGAAAACTAGACTATGAAAAAGCAAGGCTCAGAATTATTAAACAGGAAACTAGGTGTTTGAGTAGAAATTACAAAAAAATACAGAAGTTAAGAAATAAAATCAAAAAAATTAAGTGGGCAAAGAAACTTTCAGTAGAGACTATAGTTAAGATGTAAAATTATAACCGGTTTTTTGCACAAACCTCAGTAGCTGGAAAGGAAATAATGTCCTTATTAGATTCAGGAGCTGGTGCATGCTGTATGGGTAAAAATGCACTTAAGTTTTTAGAAGAGTATGAGGGTTCGATTATTAAGCTAAGAAATCAAAACGTTAAGACTGCTGATGGGGGAAAAGTAACAGTGCTAGGTGTTGTAACGTTACCGGTCGTTTGGGATGGGACTTCGAAAGACATTGATTTTCTAATTGTACGCGACTTAGAGCAAGAATTCTACTTCGGTATTGATTTTTAGAAAGCCTTCGGATTGCCAGTTGCTGGGGAATCCGGACCATATGTATCTGAGATAACCGGGAGTACAATAGACAATCTTGAAGAGAATGATAAGTAACATGAGCTTTCAGCTAGTCAAACCGAACAACTTGAACGCATTAAAGCTATGTTCCCATCTTTTGCTGTTTTAGGATTAGGAAGAACGTCTTTAGAAGAACATGTCATAGAAGTCACGAACGAAGACATTCCAATTAAACAAAGACATTACCCGGTATCTCCAGTTATTCAAGAGCTATTATTTAAGGAACTTAAATAAAGTAATAGCAGCTGGAGTTCTCCGGTTACATTATCCGGTATCTCCAGTTATTCAAGAGCTATTATTTAAGGAACTTGACCGTATGCTTAGTCTTGATGTTATTGAACATAGTAATAGCAGCTGGAGTTCTCCGGTTACATTAGTGAGGAAAGAGTTGCAAAATTAATTTTGTGCCTAGATGCACGCAAAGTCAATGCACGTACAATAAAGGAATTTTAAGCAGGCTTCAAGAGACAAAATATATATCAGCCATTGACTTAAAAGATGCATTTTGGCAAATTCCGTTAGAAAAGCGGTCGAGAGAAAAGACGGCGTTCACAGTTCCTGGGCGTCCATTATACCAGTTTACGGTTATGCCTTTTGGCCTATGTAATGCCGCCCAGAGAATGTGTCGCTTAATGGACAAAGCTATACCAGCCAAAGTACGAAGCAATGTTTTTGTATATTTAGACGACCTCCTAGTGGTTTCTGCCAGTTTCGAAGAGCATATGGATTTCTTAGTTGCGGTTGCCCAATGTCTGAAAGAAGCTGTACTAACGATTAATTTAGAAAAAAACAAATTCTGTCAGCGAGAAGTTCAATATTTAGGTTTCATAGTGGGTAACGGGTGCATCAGAACAGATGACTCTAAAATAGAGGCTGTGAGGAATTTTCCACTTCCTAAGATACCAAAACAATTACGACGCTTTTTAGGTATGTGTGGGTGGTACCGCAGGTTTATTAAGGATTACGCAAGTATAGCGGCACCACTTCATGATTGCCTTACCAAAGAGCGTCTTCGAAAATTTTTTCTCTCTGAAGAAGCGCTTAGTTCCTTTGAAAAGCTAAAAAATAGTTTGACTTCAGCACCTGTTTTCGTCAATCCAGATTTTTCTCAACATTTTTTTGTACAGTGTGACGTAGAGTTTTTCATGTATTTGGCGTACCAGAATTTATTCACTCCGAAAATGGCAGACAATTTACCTCTCAATTTTTTTGTGAGTTTTTGAGTAGGTATTCTATTAAACATATTCGTACTGCTTTGTATGCCCCACAGTCCAATGCAGCCGAAAGAGTCAATAGATCTGTGCTTCAAATGGTTAGGTCATTTGTCGGCAAAGATCAACGAAATTGGGACCAATGCATAAGTAATGTTGCATTTGCCCTGAGAAGTACGATTCATAGCTCAATAGGAATGCCCCCATATTATGCAGTTTTCGGTACCAACATGGTCCAACATGCGTCAGCATACCCGGTTCTGCGAAAATTAGGCTCTATTAAAGATAACGACGTAGCGGTAGAAAACCAGGCTGATAAAATGCAGCTGGTCAGAGACAAAGTTTTTAAGAATTTAGCAAAGGCCCACAAGCTTTCTGCCAGAACTCACAATACAAGATCGAAGGAAATAAAGTTTAAAGAAGGCCAGTTGGTGTATCGAAGAAATTTTAAACTCAGCAACAAGATACAAAATTATAATGCAAAGCTTGCTCCCACCAATGTCAAATGTATAGTCTTAAAAGTTCTTGGAAACTCCTTGTACGAACTCGGAGGGGTAGATAGAAGAAGTCTGGGGGGTTTTCATGCTCGAGACATGTTTTCGGTATAGTGGGTCGAGGCCACACGATTAGGAGGATAGTTTTTTTTGCAACTTACCGATACTACTACACTTTTATTATATGTAAATCGTCTATGTTTTTAAAAGTCTTTATCCGCACCCGTTCCAAACTTTATATCCGTATCGACGGCTGCGAGCTTGTTACGGTTACGATAGTAGTTTATATAGCCGCGACAGTCCTAAAAACTACACTGCTGGATCAGCTGTCTAAGTTACTGTTCAGAAGACAGGTTTTTTTTTAACGAAAAAAGGAGGAAGTGAGCGCACACGTTTTTTGGTTCTTCTTCGTTTTTTTCTGAGAAGGAAAGCAGTCCGATTTTTTTGGGAAAAAGTCTGATTTTATGCATGTTAAAACATATTGCCTATTATCTAGTAAACTGTGCTAGCGAAAATTAAAAATTAAATAAACATTAATTGCTAAACAAAATATATAAACATAAGCATGTACTGGCTGCATGCATGTACATTGAAATTTTTTTGAAGAAAAAGGAAAGTTACATAAAAAAAAGCAACTAAAATATATAAAACAAAGCATAATAAAATAAAAAGAAAAAAAAATTTAAAAAAAGAAAAAAAAATTCAAAAAATAATTAAATTATTGTTATTTTTACACAAAAGAAAACAAATATGTGTATGTATAGTAAACTTTATTACGGTGGTGTCCACCAATTGTCTAAGCTAATATATTAAGCTAACATATTCATATATGAATGTGAACCGAAAGCCAAGAATCATGGCGAACAAGAAATTGTAAATAACATATAACCTGAAGTGTTCCAGAACAAAAAAAAAACGGTGCCCATCATCAAAAATAAAAATCATAATTACCTGAAAAAAAGGCAAAATAAAATCTAACAAACAAAATAATTATTGTAAGATCAACACTAAAAGATATCCCAAATAAATATATGAATTTTGGTCTATGTACTAAAATGCAAAAATAAAATTTAGAAGTACCGAATGTGATGAATTTATAAAAAAAAAAGTAAAACTTATCAAGTATATGAAATTATATATAAAGGTTGTGTATGTTAAATAAATACTTATGTACATGAATATACACATACGAATATATTCTAGACCACTCTAAATAAAAATTAAAATAATAAAAAAACCGAAAGAAAAACATGTATGTGAATACATAAAAGTATATATGCTTATTATATATAATTCAAAATATATTTATATGCATGCATGTATATACGTATAAGTTACATGTAAGCAAATATCCCTAAGTCCCAATTTTCACGAGGCAATTTTAGTTGCGCAATTCTTATCAAATTTTCGTTTCAACTTGCTTTTATGATCAGACACAGTAATTTTACTTGAGAAATTTTCGTTTTCTATTGCTTACACTTTCTTAATCTTGCATGTACTGCATTCTCAAATTTTTCCATTTACTTTTCACTTCTTCTAAATTAATACTGCTTTGTATTTTTCGAAATTGTCCACAATATTTAATAAAAATTTTTTTTTTCAATTAAATTAAAATATAGCAATTTCGCGACAATATTACTTTCATCATGGATAACATATCAATACATAAAAGAAACACAAATGAAAGAAAATGTAAAGTTTCTGATAATACGAATGATAGCACAAAACGACTTTCCGAGTACAAGCAAGTCTGTACTCATTTTTACACTCTTTCCTCTCTTATTTGTCCACAAACTCTAGAATTGCGCAACTAAAATTGCCTCGTGAAAATTGGGACTAATTCTCTTTAAGCAATATATATAAATATTTTTTTTTGTTTGTAAAGGAGAGTGAAAGCCGAGAATTACTTGAACAAAAAACATTTTGAGGTAGTTAAGAGAGTATGGATATATAAATCAAAGTCAGGTGAGTTCAGAACAAGGCGAATTCAAAACAGGTGGTTGCAAGAGAACAATAAATACAACATTGCAAAAACAACACGCATTTTGTTAGTGTAATCATTACTGCCGATGTCAGATTGCAAATTCGCCGAAAGTTGTTTTTTGTTTACGAAAAAAGAAAGAAACACAAAAAATAGCTAAGAAGAAAAAGTGTTAAGAGAAAAGTAAGTATGATACAAAATTTAATTATTTTAAGAAATTAATTAAAATTTATTATTTTAAAGGTGGTTGTGGTGAATTTATTGAGTATTTGCCGGTCTGAGTGTTAGTGCTAAAACAATATAAATGTGTGTTGTTTTTTGTTTTCCATTTTTGTTAAAACGGCCCACAACAAAACTCGGCAACAGACGGACGTACAAACCAATAATGGAATCCATTGAAGAATATTTAACGCTAACCCTAAGGAATGGTGAGCACAATAATTCATTATATTACAAAACTATACTAAATTTATATTATACTATTGCAGCAACGTGGATGAGATAAACATTTTAGTTCCTGGTTGCGGCCTTGGGAGGTTATCGTATGAGTTGGCTTGTAGGGGTTACGAATGTGAAGCAAATGAATTTTATTTCATGCTTACATCTTTAAATTTTTTATTAAATAATTGTTCCCGGGAAAACAAGCAACCATAAATTCATCAACACGATAAGTCTACATCGAGCTGATCAAGTAGTTGCAGTGCGTTTTCCTGATGTTTGTCCTTTAAAGAATAGGAGTAGTGGCATGCTGTCAGCAGTAGCAGGTGGTTTTTAGAGGTAAATTACAATTATAAAAAAATTATTTTATTTGTAAATTGAAAATGAAACACTGCTTCATTTACATTTTAGGTTAAAAAACTCCATATTTTTACCACTGTGTTACATCATGTTTCTTTATCTTCTGCGCTAATAATGTGGTTGATTTTATTGAGACTATTTATCATAATTTAGTCCCAGGCTGCGGCATACAAATTGAGGACAGCATTGAGCCTACATATGAAGACATTATGTTGGTAATTACTGGTATCGTATTCAAGATCATAAGGTCAAAAACTGGTATACAAAAGCGAGTATGAAAGCTTTTTCTGGATATGCCGTAAGCCTTTGCAAAGTTCTAGTAATAATATTGTGAACGTTGGTGACAATGCAGGCGAAGAGAATGGATATAAATTTTTTAGCGGTTTTAAATGATTATTTACTTTAAAGCAGCGAATTTATTTTGCTGTCTTTGTAGAAGACGATGCAATGCACATAATTTTAATGACTTAATTTTCTTTTGTCATATATGTTGTGAACTATTCTTTTTATTTTTTATTAATATTCTTAGCAACTCCCCAATATTAACGAAAACATTGTTAAGACAAATGAATTTTATTATTTTAGCTGCATTTAATATAAAAACAAAATTATACATATACATAAATACTTTGTACAAATGATAATAATGGTTTTTAATTGTTAAGCTAATTGTATGAAGTTGTTGGAAAAGGAAAATACATAATAGATGGAGATTTTAATAACAGAGACCAGTTCGAGCTTAAGTTAAAACGAGAAACTGAAAGCTTATAGCACGGACGTTGTTTTTGCTATGGTCAACATGCAAGTTCAAGAAATAAAAGCCTAGGTATTTTTCTAATTCCTATTTTCTATTGTACCGAGCAGTGTCGAAGATATATACACTGGGCGCTGAGCAGTTTTAACTATCTAATTTAATTCCAACATTTTAAATTTTGTAATAGATTTGTTATTGCTCAAGTTAGACTTCCAAAAACTCTTTCATCCTATTATAACTTATTTTCCTAGTTCCAGTACAATGCACTGCATATGTAGGGGTCATCCCCTGAGTACTAGTCCAAGATAAAAAAAAATATCTGACAGTTTTAATTAATAATTTGAGTTTACTGACAACTAGCTTGCCTAACAAGGCATCTATCTGCCTTTGTCTCTTAATATTCAAATATATTATAAAAAGCGCAACTGTGCCTAAAGACTATAATTTAAAGAAGGATAAAGCTTTACGCAACAAAAAATTTTCCAATACAAGAAAGAAACTATTTCCGTATAGAATGGATAAAATATAAGCCCTTCAACTACATGTCGTTGGTCTCATGCAAAAAGGCCCTAACTCGCAGTTTCCCTGAATTTAGCTTTTTAAGGGATTCTACTACGTTTCACACAAGTACGCAGTGTCGCAAAGATTTAATTAAATATTTTTATACATATCGCTCTTACAAGCAATTGCACAAAAAAGTTTCTTTTAGATATATCTAGGTATACAGTTTCCATTATGATTTTTCCTTGTCCTGTAAAATTGCAATTATGTTTGTTAACAAAAAAATATTACGTAAATTAAGGTTTCCATTAGAAACCTTGTGTGGCAGTAGATTTGAGCATTCAGCTTATCATTCCGCGTTTACGAATACATTCATCGCAATAAAATTCGTTGATTCTTACGGAATCGCTTTTTATTGAACACTACGTCTGTTGGTGAATTTTACTTTGAGTGTTCACTGTCCACTGGACCTAAAGATAATTTCCAATGATTTCAATAAAAACGTCGTTTTTAATTTCTTATTATTAAGACAAAAGAAATAAACTTTTTTCAAGATAAGCTTGAATGATTACATATGCACATATTGCATACATATGTATATAAGTTTTATATAATAAGGAACACGGCTTTGCTTACAAAAACTTCTTTGTATAGCAATTAATTCGGCCCTAAAAAGGGAAGATTTTATGGAACAAAAAAAAAATTTTTTAATAAAATTGGTGGCCCTAAAAAGAGCCTATTTTATGAAACAAAAAGTTCTCTCTTTTTAATAAAATTGGTGGCCCTAAAAAGGGCCGATTGAATAAGTTTATAAAATTACAATTGTAATTGCCTTCTTAAAAAATACTTTTTGGAAAAAGTATTTTTTCTTAAAAAGTGCTTTTTAATAAAAAAAAAAGTACCTGTTTTACAAAAAAGTACTTTTTCACAGAAAGTACTTTTTCACAATAAGTAATTTTTCACAAAAATTACTTTTTGACAAAATAGTACTACTTTACATAAATGTAATTTTTTGTAAAAAAGGATTTTTAGGAAAAATTACTTTTTTATAAAAAAAAGTACTTTTTATTAAAAGGCAAAGGAAAAAGTACTTTTAACAAAAGTACTCTTTTTTGCAAAAAAGTACTTTTTTGTAGGACACTCTTTTTTTACTTATTTCTTCGTAAAAAAGAGTACTTTTGTTAAAAACTACTATTTTGTGAAAAAGCACTTTTTTGCAAAAAAAAGTGTTTTTTTTAATTGCCGCAAAAATTATTAACATTTGTTTTGAAGTTAACTTTCAGAACAGCCGTTTTGATAATTTTAACCAAAATTGGTAATATTTTGAAATAAACGACATTATGTGAATTAAGGGATCTCTTGGACGATACAGGTACTTGTTACTTTTCAAAATATTAATAACGGCTGTATTAATAAAAACAAATATTATATGTTTATTAAACACTTCTTTTACAAATTTCCTATAGAAATAGCAGTTAATAAACATACAATATTTTTTTATAAATAAGACTATTAGACAAAGTTGGTATCATTCGAAAGCTTTTGAATAAATATATATTTTTTTTAAACTGATTTGACACTTAATGTGTTTAAATTTGAAAATAAATATTATATGTCCGGAAAGATGCATTAAAAAGCTTTCAAACGGCACCAATTTTGTTCATATATGTACATATGTTCACAAATATGTGGTGGAAAATTCATACATATGTATGAAAACTTTTGAGGCCCATATTTGGAAAACTTTGTGTTGCCCAAAATTTCACCATTTAATATTTTTTCAAGTCTCTATCACCCTAAGTCTCCAAATGTTGTTTTTTTTTTTATTTTGGAGCTGCGTGGGTAAACTACATTAAACCGATAGTTTTATTGAAATTCAAATAGTTACTCAGTTTGAGTGATCTGCTCCTTCGGTAATAATTCAATGGTTTCCTTAGGAAGTGGCTTCGGTGGCTTCGGTGTTTTGCCACTAGCAACCCATTTCGGTCTGATAATTGAAAACAGATTTCTTTAATTTTAAACAATTAATAAAAAGAGAACAAATCTAATTTACCAATGCAGCTCCAAAAGAAACAAAAAGTACCTACTCTATGTAGCAAAATAATAAGAAAATGTAAAATGGCAATACTGATGGAAACACTTAGTTTCCGAGTTATGGACCGAAGAAGTTTTCATATATACACGGATTTTTCTGCCACATTTTTTTTTCTATATCGTATTATAATATTATCATTTTAAAGCTTATGGATATATCTTTTCAAATACACTAAAATGACTGAAAACAATTAGCTCGGGTATTATTAACATTTTAAACAAGTTTGTACCAAAATGTAAATACACACATATACATAAGTATTTACAATGTACATATATATAATTTAATTTGATAATAAGCACCGTCTTCGCCACCAAAATTTTTGCATAGCCAGCCTTCGGCCGGATGCAAGGGTTTTCTCCTCTATGGTATAACAAGCACCGGCTTCGCTAAACAAAAGTTTTTTTGCATAGTCGGCCTTCAGTTGGATGCATTATTGATCATATAAATTAAAAAATGTGATAGAAAACTTCTTTGGTCCATAATTCGGAAACTAACAAGCGTTTCACATTTTAAGAGCTGCGTTGGTAAACTAGATTTAAGCCATCAACTTTTGTACTTACACATCTGGGAGTATTTGGCAAAAGCACCACCCTTTTGCCCATAGTGGCAATATGCTTCTCTTTGAAGTGGCTAGAATACATAATTGAATATGCCTTTAGCTCCACACCACAAATTTGTCTCCAATTACTCCTTCTTTCGGGATCTTTTGTCACTTGATACCACCACCACTTCAAACTTTTTTTGCACAGTATACAATAACGCATTTTGTTATATATTATTGTGTTTTATTTATATTTATCCGATGATATATATTTAAAAATGCATTTTATTATTAACACTTCACTTTTTATGTATTTAAAAATACAATTTCATTCAACTTTTTAAGAAATAATTTATAATTGTTTAAATATGTATGCTTTATTCACTAATGAGGGAAAAATGTGTATAACGAAAGCAAGAATCAAAACAATAAGAAAAAATTTGAACTTGATGATGGAAAAAACGTGGCAAGCAAAAAATAATCACCTGTGCTGTCAAGTTCACCTATTATTGAATTCGCCTTGGTTCAGAATAAATTACATTTTTGACATTTGTTTCTAAAGAGAGGCTTACACTTTTCTATTAACATGAGTAGCATTACTTTAATCTGTGCCTCGTTTCTGTATTACTCGCATCGAGAAATTTCTCACAAGAAACAACGGAATTGTCGGAGAAACTATGCGAATAGAAACAACAAATGGAGTTTCTCACACAAATGTTTCTGTATCTTTGAGAAGCGAGAAATATCTGTCAAAATAGCGTTTTTGATGTAATTCATTGGAAGCTTGTGAGTAAACCTGTTTGTGTATTAAAATTTTGTGAGCATTTTCTCGCTAGAGCTGTCAAAACTTTTCACAAATAAAAGAGTTGCGGAAGTTATAAATTTAAAAAATATATAATTGACATAATGAATGCAAAAAGTGTAGAAAAGGTAAAGTTTTTAAATATTTATACACATATTGTCGTATTCATAAAAAATAATTTGCAATTAGTAAAAGTTTGCTTTACATACATATTTTTACACAAAATTTGTCAATTAAACCTTTGTTATGTGTAAATTATTTATTATTCATTTCTTCTTTTTATTTTAGAAAATTGAAAGAATTTCCACGGAGATATAATATAATAAATATACATATAAAAATTATGAATTAAATTTTTTTGGTTTTTTTCTTTATTTCTTAATATTTATGTACATACATACAGTATGATAAATTAAAAATTTAATGGCAAAATCTTAATTTTAGTCATATTGGTCAGCAACCATCACCACAAAACTATACCTTATTGAAAGTTTTTATGAAATTTATTTATGATTTGAATGTGCTTTTATTTATGTAGACGTGTTATTGATTGACACAATTTTATTTTATTTATAACACTAAATTCAATTGTTTTATTCACTGCTAATCTTAAATTTTCTTTTTGTTTGATAAATTTTTCCTATATTCGTCTTCTTATTTGTTTACTTTTTGCATTTTGACAGCTGCTTAATGGAAATATTCCAATAAAGACGTAACTAGTATTGCCTCTTTTCGATTTAGTATACAGAAACGCTGTTTTTCTCGATTGTCGAGAAACGATGGAATTTTATGTTTCGTAGTTTTCGATGCGAGAAACTTTTCACTAATCTTACAGAAACGAGGCACTGATTTTTTTTGTATATAAGATGAGGAATGGAATTTTTGGATTATATATTTTTTTATATTATATATTTTGAATATAAGTTTATTTGTAACGAAACAAAAGAATATTAAAGGTTTTTGATTTTAATATAGATGTAAGCAAAATCCTTTGTGGTAAGAGCCGAACTCGTGCTTATGTGTATATATGTATATATTTTTTTTTATTGGATAATAATTTAGAAATCATGCTCGGTTAGTTATTTTCTTAAAGTCGATGTAGGGTGTTGTGTATGCCGGGGGTGTTACAAGTGACAGGGTTGAAAAAAAAGATATATATATGTATGTATTATGGACATTTAAGACTGGGATACTGTTTAGTTCATTATCTATTTTTTTACTTATTCATGTTAACATTCAGCCTATTTCTTTTCTAATAATATTTTCTTTGGAAACGAAAGATTTTTATGTTCATGGTTGTGTGTGTTTTGCTAGTGAAAAGAACTCACCAATTACGACGAGAAGCCGGAAAAAGCCACCGTGTCAACTAAACATCTTAGTATAAACCAAAAAACGGGGAAAAAACAACCATAACAGCTTGAATTTGTTAAATTAATTTGAGCTTCCGGCAACACTTATGTGTGGTATGAAGCAGTGTTGCCAAATCTTAGTTAGAAAATTACACCTACGAGAAAGAAAACTTATCTGAATAAAATGAAGTTAAACTTAATTTGAAGTTAAAATTTCATTATAACAATGTATTATATTATATACAGTAAAATATTCCAGCATGTTCTGAATATAAGAACATATCAAATCACTTTGTTATATTCAAATAGTAATTGCACTCTGACAGTGTTTCGCAGATCAAAGAAATCCGAATGCCTGGCACTTAATGGCTAATAACAAAAATTTAAAAAATGAGTTTTTTTTTTTAGTTATTTTTGTACAAAGTTGGTTATTTTACTATAAATTCAATAAAAACGTAATAAATTATTTAAATCGGAAGATATTTTGCTGACCGGTAAAAATATAGATATACTACAGATATCGTATTGCGTATTTTAAAGCAACAGAATTGCAAATAATGTCATGCATGTACCTAAAAGAAACTCTCAACAATCAGCTCAGAACTGAAAAATTATGCCAAATTCGGTTATTTAAACACAAAGTGGCAACGTGGAAGAAGAAAGAACGAAATTGAACTGTTCTCCTAATAGAAATCTCTTTAGCTCCTTTTATATGTGCCCACTTAGCGCTTTTATTTTTTGTCGATAATTTACATTAACTTAATTTATATTACATTGTTTGTTTAAACTAGTCGGGCCTAAATTATTCGATGTAAGTAAGAACAAAATAATTTACGAGATTAGGATTTTAAGCCCGATTACCTTAAAAACACTAATAAAATTCGATAAATACTACAGAATATATATTTAAAAATGGAACAATATGTGCTATTGTAGAAATTGTCCACTTTGTTTAATATAAGAAAAATTTTAGGCTTTATATAAGTTTGGAAACATAACATAGAGAAAAAACTATACATATTATGTATATTGCATATTGTGCATATAGTACATAAAAGATTCATTTTGTCTTTAAAAGGTTCTAGTGTACAATTACTTTACGCATGTAAGTATAAAAGACAAACTAAACTATTGGTTGTTATAAAAAATCACCTTCTTAAATAGCTTTCCGCGCTTATTTGGCATCACTAATATATTTAGCTGGTTGTTAGATGGAAAGATGCCGTATTAATTTTAAATAATATCGCTAGTTCAATATTCAAAAAATAATATTCAGTTTTATAACTTTTTTATTAATACTAAAAAAAATATATACCCACTACACTATTAAATTATTGAGGTATTAGGTACACGTAGAACTATTACATTTTTTCGCATCTGGTGAATTAAAATGAGAAGGAACGTTGGTGTATTTGTATGCTTTAAATTATTGAAAAATCTATGAAAACCCTTAATTAATTACGTAATTAAATTGTGTCTTAATATATTTTGATCTTCGTTAAATAAATGAGTTAAATTTTTGGAAAAATAAAAGTTTAACAAATTTTAATTTTTTATATTAAGCATATTCATATCGTATATACTTATTTTTAGCAGATATTACTTTTTCTTCATGTGTTTTCTATATTAAAAAACCCCCACTTAATAAAGTGCGTTTGAAGTTTTAAAATTATTCATCACTTTTAACAAATATAGAAAACGTCAAATTATAGATTTTTAATCTTGAAGGAATATCGGCACTTTTACACCAAATTGTTTGATCTGGCAACCGCGTTTTTTTAGGAAGCTTTTCTGTAAGTTGAATATTGCATCATTCGTAAAGCCCAGTTCAGACTATTATACTTTGTATTAATACTTGTCAAAAATTCAAATAATACGTGCAAGTCTGATAGTCTGAATGTAATCCGTCATACATACGAAAAATAATACGATAAAAATTTGGCATCCCATACGACTTTGTTGTTTTTTGAAACTTTTCAAAACGATAATACTTTACATTAGATCACGGTTGTTTTTTAGCAAACCAGCTAATTAAAAATTGAGTAGTCGGCTATTTCGTAGCCGATGGGGTGCCGTCACTGACAGTATTTTTTGTCGTTATAAAAAAGCTCGAAATTTGGAATTAAGCCGTCATTTATAAATGTATTTTGCTCATGCTATATTTAGAACATAAAATATATTTGTGCTATTGAATTTGGATGTGTTATACATAATTATTATTTTAACTGTTGAAGAATTTCACGCGCCGGCACGTCTATCTCCTACGACGAATAGCGCACCAGCCGCCGTGAAAAGTTTTATGATGGCACATCTATGTTGGTTTATTCAAGTGTGATGGTGTGAATGCAAAATCTAATTTACGTTAGACTTTTTGACAGTCGCAAGAAATGTATTTAGACTTTTATCTCACAAAATCTAATGAAAGTATTTATACTTGTGTAGTAGTCTGATTGGGCCTTAAGTAGGCAAGCGTTCTGGTGACAGCTAAAAAAGTGAGTGTTGTATAGAAATATTAAAAAAAGTGTAAAAATATTAAAAAAGTGAAAAATATTAAGAAAGTGTATATTTTAAACATTAACTAATGGATGGACAAGACTTCCATTTACACCAATTTTTAAAAGACATAGATGTGGAAGCCGTCTATATTTTCTAAAAATATATCAGTGATTTAAAAAAGTTAGATAAGTGGATCTGATTTAATTTTATACTATTCTGAAACATAATCACGCTACATACATATATATGTACGTATGTAATCATTGGATTGATTATACATATGTACATACTTATGTATGTATGTATACACGTTTCAGAAAAAGAACGCTTTAACATTTTGGCAGCTTAGTTGGGCAAGTCCATTTTTGATTTCTATTTATTTTCAACAAACTTGCGCAATTAAGTTGCTAAATTTGGAAGCGCGTCCACTAAAATAAAATCAAGTCTGTTTAGTCAGCTTTTCTAAATCAAAAATAAATAATTGGAAAATTAAACTGAACATAGTTTTACTATTTTAGAATATGCAAATAGAATTAACATACATAATCTCTAGTTTTTTATTATAAAATAAAAAATATTTCATGTTTATTAAAGGTTTATTTGAAAAACATTTTATAGAAATTTGTCAAATAACCCTGAAATAAAGAAAAAAATATTTTTCATGAATATGGGCGTAACTTTATATATTTTTAACAAAATTTGTAAAACCCTATTTTGGGCATATTCATAAAAAAAGAGTGCTTCTTTATTACAGGTTTATTTGACATCTTTATTTACAAAGTTTGTGAAATAAACTTTTATTAAACAATAAATATTTTTATGTAGTTAAATTCATTCATTTATAAGCAATTTTATACAAAATAAATGTATAAAATTACAATCTTTCACATAAATTTGCCTGATCGAATTTGCAGCCAGAGGAAAATTATTCATGAATATGATCACGGAGTAAGTGTACAATTATTTACTTTTGCTCAACTCGCTGTAAGATCGGACTCAGAAAAATGTTATCGCTCTAGGTGACTAAGAACTCCTAGCTTCTTAATGGCATAGTTTCTCTTAGAGCATTGATGGGGTTGCACTTTTGGAGCGATGACGATTACAAATGTAATCAGCTTAGAAACGTGGGCTTAAGTTTAGAGCAAAATAGATAATTTTTCATTCCTTACGCATTCAAATTCCACTGGCAGCTTATATCGAACAACAAAAATATGCTGAAGATTTCAGTTTAAAATACATATGTATATTTTTTCTTTATTAAACATATTTAACTAAATATTCATATTTTGTAAATATTTATATGGATTTATACACGTAAATCTGCAGCCGTTCAGGTAACATACGGTAGCTTGCAATATATGCAACATATCGATGCAAAGGAAGAATTATCTCCCCTGGGACTTCGGATGGAATTTCGAGAAAAACACTTTAAGTGGAAAAAACTTTAGGTAAAAACATTTTTTAAAATTTCGTTTATTTTGAAAAAAAAAAATTATTAATTTAGAATAAAGTTTTGTTTTAATCTAAATAAAGTTTATTTTAAAAAAGCTACGTATATACATTCATATACTTACATATGAACATATATTTCCAAATGTATACTGAATTATTTTTCCTAGGGAGAGGGAATCGATGATGACACTATATCTATCGACTCAAATAATGATAACTGGTTAAAAGAGGATGATTTCCAAGGAAAGCAAGTTTTAAACCAAATAAAATGTGCATACGTACATGTATCAGTTTTAGACTGCTAAAATTTTTGCAATGCAATTAGAGTTTGGAAAGAATATTGAGATAATCCTCAATTGGAAGGACTGTGTTGGAGTATTAAAATAAAAAATTAACTTGTCGTGCAAGAGACACTCTTCTTAAGCTAATAGTTAAAGAGGTTATATCTAAAGATATCCCATTAAGGATTGATGATTTTTCCCTGTTATTGAATGATATTGTGTCCACGTTTCCACTTGAAAAGAAAGTGCAGGTAATTCGACTTTTAATAGTATTTTTGAATCTTTGCTATATTTTTTAACACTTATGTATGTCTGCAACTCCTTTTAGGACGTTTATTACATTTCGAGAAACAATAACGGAAGTCCATCTGGAAAATTGTACTCGAAATACAAAAACCACAGAGCTAAACATCTTAAATATGGAGACT
The DNA here is from genome assembly GCA_914767995.1 of Thecocarcelia acutangulata. Classification (NCBI taxonomy): domain Eukaryota; kingdom Metazoa; phylum Arthropoda; class Insecta; order Diptera; family Tachinidae; genus Thecocarcelia; species Thecocarcelia acutangulata. Next base: position 62,479,340 of record OU612096.1, on the reverse strand, counting down.
CGTTAAGTCAAGAAGAAAGCGATGAGAGAAAAGTCCCGAAACTAGTAACAGAAAATGAAATTGATGAATCTATAGCTACAGTGCTTAAAATGAGTTTGAACAGAGACTCGACAAATTGAGATGATGTCTACTCAAAGTGGCGACAGAACTTCCAAATACGTAGATGTGATCTGATGGAGCTAGATAATTTAAAGTTTCTCCAATCTTGGTCCAAGCTATCCCATGCTAAAGCCGCTGACCTGGTAAGATTTGGAAAATAACATATCCTTATTTAGAAAATAATAAATGTACATATATGTACTTACAAGTACAAATTGATTTTGAAATTTTATATCCTGGAAATTAATGCTATTTTCCAAATGGGAGATATTTAAGCAAAAAATTATGCTATATTACGAAAACAATATTAGCAATGAAACGACATACATAAGAATTTGTACTGATAATTTTTAAGTTTTCTTGATCATAAGTTTTCACCTTTTTTACAAATTAAAATGAAATGTTATTCCAGCGCGGCAAAACCTATTTATATACATATGTATAAGAATAATCTTTGAGTTTTATTTTTTCATGAAAAAATTTGATGTTTGGTTAATAAAAAACTACTTAAAAAAATTTGTGTCCAAATTTGGTTTGGACTTAAAAACTTTTATGTTTTTTGATAGCGTATATATTTATATAAAAAAAGCAATTCAAAGTGAATTCGTAATATTGCATTTATTTATAATTATTTGTTAGTATAACCTATTATATTATCTTTGAAATATCAAATTTGAATTTAACGCAATTTATTCAGTACGTACAGTACTTTTAATTTCTAAAGTTCGAAAGCTAGTTTTATTGCTTTGCTACAAAAAGGCAAAGTAATAAAACTGTCAACCTTGGCATTTAACTTGGATGTTTTTCAACACTTTTGGTATTATATATAGGTTTTTACTTTCAAATTAACGTTTTTTGTACTCAAATTCAATTTTTTTAGAAGTCAAACACAATGTTTTGCAACACAACTTCAATTTTTTGCACTTCAAATTAAATTCTTTTCATTTTATATTAAATTTTTTGTATATCAAATTAAACTATTTTCATTTCAAATTAAATTTTTTGTGTTTCAAATTAAATTTATTTAACTTCAAATTCAACTTTTTGTTTATTTGGGTAAAAATTTTACAAAATAAAATAAAAATAAACTTATTGTTCAGTTCATTACAATCTGAAGGTGTTACCGTTTCGACTGATTGTTTAATTATTGTTATCAAGTCTAAATTACTATCCGGATCAGCTAATAAATTTCGGGCATGTAGTTTTGTTTTAGAAAAAACCTTTTCTATTGGATTAAGCATAGGTGAGTAAGGAGGAAGTAAAATTAAAATGTGCCCAGACTCTGCAACCTTATCTTTTACATCTTGAGTTTTATGTATTTTAGCATTATCAAGGACCAGCCAAGTATTTTCGATATTGGATTCAGCTAATTTACTGAATAGCTCTTCCAGGAAAAGTATGAAAATTTTGGAATTTACAGATGAATTAGCAATGACTTTTTTATGTAAAATGCCATGTATATTCATTGCTGCAATAAGTGAAACATTTCTTCCTCTGACAGTAGGAACAATCACATGTGCCGCGGTATTTACTCGGGATCTCGCCTTGTTTCTTCGAAGGTGATAATTAAAGCCGGATTCATCAATGAAGACTATTTTTTCTCTTGTTTCTGGGGCATGTTGTGCATAGTTTAAGGCATCGCTATTTAACCTATCTATATTAACTGTGATAGATTTTAAGGTGATTCGCAAAGACTTTAATGCATTGTGTATAGCTGATATACTTAACGTCACGTTATGGACTTCTAGAATCTTTTTGCCAATATCTTTTAAGGTTATACTAGGGTTTTTTTTCGACAATCTCTTCAATTTTATTTAGTATCATGGAATTTAATTTGGAGTGACGTTTTCCACCACGGTTTTTTGTGACAATACACGCATCCTTCTTATAGCGATTAATAATTGCTGTAGCAGTATTATTATTTATACCAGCTATTTCAGCGGATTCAACAATAGTTTTCCCATCTTCATAAAACTTTATTAATATATTTATTTTATCTAAACTAATAATGTTATATTTCCCACGTCTCCTACGATGACGACCTGGAACAAATATATCTGAAGTGTTATCCTCTGATGAACTATCTGTCTGAAGTTGGTTTTCACGACAATATTGTGCACTAGACATTTTTTTAATTCAGGAGCATTAAGTTAAAAATTAACTACACACTCAGTTATTAAGAGGTTATCACAAGGTTATTATTGTAAAACTACTAAAATTTTCTTTTCGTTAAATAAACGAATGAAAGTCAGTTTTCGATAAAGTTTTAATTTCATTCGGTAGTTAAAAAAAACCAACAACAAATATGCAGCCTGTTTTATGTAAAATACATATTTTTATTCGTTAGGTTAAAGCAAAAAACAAAACTAAGAAAATAAAAATTAAAAGCACCCTGTTTTTATAAAACTTAAACGAAACATTCATTTGCATATGATCGTATTATTATAAAATAAAATTTTAAATAACTGCCTTATTAAAAAAATCTACTTTTTCTTTCATGTACATATTGGTTGATAAATGTTTAAAGTTTAATAAACCTTTGTTTGTATTAATAAATACGTATTAAATTAACTGATAAATAATTTAAGCAATTTTGAACTGGTAACAGTGTACATAAACTGGTTTCTTAAGTTCCACAAAATTTTAGGTTATGTTTTAATGACGCCAAAAATATGAATTATATTAGTCGGTAACAGAATTTTCAAATGAAAAAATAATAAGAAAGTACATATATGCGTATAATAAAAAATTATTTGCTATTATTTTTCAGTGAAACATTTTAATGAACAAACCTAAAAAAAAATTTTTAATAAAGCTAAATTAAATCTATTATCGAAAGCGAAGGAAATGTTATTTTTTTCATTTAGAATAAACAAAACTCGATTAACCTTCTCTTTATATTTTTTAATTTCAATATATTTTAAAATTTAAAATAAAGTTTGTTTCATAAACTCTTCTCAAAATTCTTTACTTGTAATGTGTAGTGAGTTTATTTGAATAAGGCTGTAAGTTTTTAGCCAAATAAACAAAAAGTTGAATTTGAAGTTAAATAAATTTAATTTGAAACACAAAAAATTTAATTTGAAATAGAAATAGTTTAATTTGAAATACAAAAAATTTAATATGAAATGAAAAGAATTTAATTTGAAGTGCAAAAAATTGAAGTTGTGTTGCAAAACATTGTGTTTGACTTGTAAAAAATTGAATTTGAGTACAAAAAACGGTAATTTGAAAGTAAAAACCTATATTTTTAGTCTATTCTTAACCTCTCAACTGAACTCAGCTAGAAGAATTGGAATGAATAAACCTCGTATTACCAAGCGTTAAACCCCTAGTTTTTTTACCCATATTCAACTTGGATAAAACCAATTGCCAATTTCTGGAATTAATAATAATAAAATAGCGATAGCGGAGCGCTGCTGAATTACTTTATCCTATTTTTATTCAATTTGTATTCTTAATACTATAAATCCTCAATTTAATATAAATTTAATTAAAAAGAAAATAATTCCTAATATTTTTATTTTCTATTTATATTTAAATAAATATATTATGTTTACTATATATGTATGTATATTACGTTTAAATAAATATATAATATACATATACACATATATAATTTGCTTATTCTTATTATTGGTAAATTTCTAAATCATAAATCTATGCACGATTGTGGTTTAAATTACTAATAAATATTCAATACTCATAACACAACGATCTGTAAGATACTCAAATCTAACGCTTTCTATACGCTTTTTTACCCGAATAGTTTTGGTTCACAGACAATAAATTTTGTGTCTAACTTCGTTATCAACTAATAATGTCTAGTTAAGAAAACCTAGCATTTTACACAAACAGATAAGCTTGCTCTTATTTACGAAGATAAAAGATACAAAATTGATGCAGATATTCAAATCTAGCGCTATACCTCAAATAGCCCCTTTTTCTGTGAAGTTCAAAATTATTCATAATTAAATCAACCCTCTTCTTAGTTCACGTCGCAAAAAACAAAAACCATACTGGTATTTAGACTTCAGAAATCATAAGGTCCTATTTTCATTCTCTTATAAATTTTTAACTAAGTTACAAAACCGGGAAACGAACTTAAAAAAAAAAAAAAAAAAAAAAAAAAGCAAGAAAGATCCATTCGCTCAAAATAGTTAATAAATTAACTAATTGGAAAAAATGGCCACAACAAACGAACATTGTTCTCCTCTAAATGATAATTTTTTATATAATTGTGGTTTTCTACTGCAATTCTGTGAAAAATTCAATAATGTGGAAGAACAATCAGAATCTGTTCTTGAAATTAAAATGAAAGATCTAGAGGCTAGATGGGCAAAGGTAGAAGCTTCCTACCATAAGTTACTGCTAGCCTCGGAAACTGAAGTGAGTAAAGAATTTAAGGAGTCCGCCCAGAGTCAATTTGATTCGTGTCTTGAAACGTACTATCTCTGCGTTGCACAGATAACCGATTTATTAAAAGCAGCAAGGACAGAAATACATCACTTTCAAGGCTTAGAATCAACAACTCGATATTCCTTAGCTCCGCCAACTGCAACACACAATAGCATGCAAGATGGCTCAAATATTTGTATAAAGGTACCCCCGTGTGACACGGAAGTATTCCACGGCAGTTACGAACAGTGGCCATCCTTTAGGAATATGTTCACTGCTGTATATATAAATCATTCAAAACTCTCTCTAGTTGCAAAGCTTTATCACCTTCGAATTAAGACACAAGGCGAAGCAGGAGCAATAGTCAAAATATATACGCTTTCTAATGACAATTTTGAACTCGCCTGGGAAGCACTTAAAACAAGGTATGAAAATAAAAGGGTATTGGTAGACAACCAAATAAAAATCTTGTTTGATATCCCACCAGCCAAAAAAGAAGATAGTGAATCAATTAGACAAATTCAGTCTTCAGTTAACGATTCATTAGCAACTCTTAGAGGACTGGGGATTCAAGTTGAAAGTTGGGACCCCATTCTAATTCGTCTTATATCTACAAAGCTTCCCGATTTAACACTCTCGCTTTGGGAGCAATCGTTAGCATCTCCCCGCGAGTTGCCTAAGTGGTCACAAATGTCACAATTTTTGGTCGACAGATATGAAGCTGTAGAGCGATTCACTAGCATAAAATCAACCAAAGAATATTTCAATCTCACGAGCACATCACCTGAAAAAATACAAATTTATACTTCTCAAGAAAGTATAATTTCCAGCTGTAAGTTATGCAACACAAATCACTCACTTAGAATATGTCCTAAATTTCGCGCATTTACAGTTCAACAAAGAGTTGAATACGTATTTAAAAATAAATTTTGTAACAACTGTTTGTCGCCAGCTCATTTGAAGACAAGCTGTAAAAGTAGAAACGCTTGTCTGAATTGTAAAAAGACCCACCATACCTTGCTGCACATGAAGAAAAAGGTTCCAAATTCACAGGAAACAAATAATGATTCAACGAAAGATTACACTCGTCAAAGTGAGGTTATGATATTCCCTCGAGGGAAGTTCAAGCCAATTTTTCGGCTGGCTATGAAGATATTCTACTGCGAACTGCACTAATGCAAATAGAACACATGGGAGAACTATTCACCATTAGAGTACTAATAGACCCTGGTTCGCAAAGAACTTTTCTATCAGAAAAGATTAGAAATAGGCTTCAGCTTCCATACAAAAAATCCCATTTTGACATTATTGGAATCGGTGGCCAAAAGCAATCTGCCAATAAAGAATGTGAATTTGTATTGTACGCTAAAATATACAACATTCGAGTACCCATTAAGGCCATAGTTTTGCCAAAAGTCACTAAAAAACTGCCTAGAAATACATTTAAAGTCCCAATATCACCGGAATTGTCTAATTTAGACTTAGCCGATCCAAACTTTAATGTAGCGTCTCAAATTGATTTAATACTTGGCAATGACTATGAACAGCTTTTGAACATTGAGGGAATTAAAAAGAATATATGTGGTAAAACGTCCGCATATAATACAATTTTCGGGTGGGTACTTAGTGGCCCCATAAAAACCCAATCGATACAAGCTTTCACAACTTCAGTGGTCCCTTCAGAAAATTTACAACTAAACGATCTGTTAAAAAAATTTTGGGAACAAGAAGAGTTTCCCAGAGGTCGGCCTAAAACGGAGGAAGATGAGTATTGTGAGGAACTATATGCGCAAACAATTCAACGACATGAAAGCAGAAAATATGTTGTACGCTTGCCATTTAAGAAAGATTTTCCACACACAATATTTCTCGGCTCGTCTCGCTTTTCAGCACTAGCTCAATTTATTAGAATGGAGAAAACTCTTTCTAAAGGCTCCAATCTTCAAATGCAGTACCACTCTGTACTTAATGAATATACTGCACTAGATCATATGGAGGAAACTTCATCTCAAGAATTTATCTCAGACGATAAATACTATTCGTTTTACTTACCACATCACGCTGTGGTTCGCCCCGATCACAAGACCACAAAAGTTAGAGTGGTGTTTAATGCATCACGTAAAACGAAATCTCAGTATTCACTAAATGATGTGCTGTATACTGGTCCAATACTTCAAATGGAGTTAACAACAATTATTCTGAATTGGAGATTATATCAATTTGTTTTTAGCGCAGACATAGAGAAAATGTATCGTCAAATTTTAGTGCATCAAAAAGATAGGCCTTTTCGGAGGATATAATTCCATGAAGAGTCTGACGGACATGAAGATTTTCAGTTAAAAACTCTAACCTTTGGAGTAAATTGCGCTCCATTTCTTGCGATACGCACTCTACATAAGATTGCTTCTGACTAGAAAACATCTCACCCTAAGGCAGCGTTTATTTTGTCCAATGAGACATATGTCGATGACGTACTCTCTGGGGGTCATTCAATACAAGAAACCCTTGAGGCCCAGAGACAATTAATTGATGTTTTACGAGCCGCTGGCATGCCACTTAAAAAATTCACAGCAAATAATAAGGCACTTTTATCGCATATACCAAAAGAAAATCTGTACGATCTAGATTTTTTAAGATTCTATGACTCCAGTTCCACCAAAACGCTGGGCATAAAATGGAATGCGTTGACCGACGCGTTTGCTTATAGTTTCACACCATTTTTATTAGGAGCCAAAACTACCAAGCGAACGATACTTTCTGCTATAGCAAAACTTTTTGATCCAGCGGGCTGGCTTGCACCTGTAATAATAAGAGCAAAGCTACTAATGCAGCAACTTTGGCTCGAGGGGCTTGACTGGGACGTCGAGGTATCCCCATAATCATTACAAATCTGGAGCAATCTAGTTCACGATCTTTCCGAAGTCGAAAATATTCACATACCTCGATGGCTTCAATTCAGCCCAACAGATGAAATCCAAATTCATGGATTCTCGGATGCTTCCAAATCTGCTTACTGTGCTACAGTTTATATAAGATGTCAGACGAAAAATAACGTTTTTTCAAACTTATTGCTGGCAAAAAGCAAAGTAGCCCCTATACAAACCATCTTCCTCCCACGGTTAGAGCTCAACGGAGCCGTACTTTTAGCAAAAATGATAAACGGCGTTACATCCTTTCTTAAACTTCACGATAAGGAAATTCATTTATGGACCGATTCGTCCATTGTGTTAGGATGGATCTCCAAACCTCCATCTACATGGGAAACATATGTCGCAAATAGAATATCGCGAATTCACCAGCTAGTACCCGAAGCAAATTGGCGGCATATTTCAACACATGATAACCCCGCAGATTTAGGGACTAGAGGCTGTAAGCCAGCTGAACTCAAGACCAATTCTCTTTGGTGGTTGGGGTCCACCTGGCTTCATAGACCTAAAAATGATTGGCCAAGTAGAAATCCCTTAAAAATGCCGGAAAATAGTAAAAAAGTGCACATTCTTCATGCCTCCATCGAAAGCCATGACATCTTAGATAATTTCTCCTCCTACTGTAAAGCCCTTCGAGTTATTGGATATATATTCCGCTTTTACAAGCGAGTAAGGAAAACCGAAATCAGTACGTATTCACCTACCCTAACTCAAGATGAAATAACATTCGTAAAAATGAGACTTATTATGATTTCTCAGAAAAATTATTTTGCTAACGAATATTCAAATATCTCTGCCTCAGAAAAAATATCAGCCAAAAGCGCTTTGAAACTACTTAGTCCATTTCTCGACTCAAGTGGCATTTTGCGGGTAAATGGCAGGTTATCTCAATCCTCACTCCCGTATAATGAACGCTATCCTATTATATTATCTGGCAAGTCTCGATTTTGTCACTTATATCTCACATATCTCCACACATTTTTACAACATAATGAACGCTATCCTATCATATTATCTGGCAAGTCTCGATTTTGTCACTTATATCTCACATATCTCCACACATTTTTACAACATGCCGATTGTACCCAAATGTGCAGAATGATACAGACAGAGTTCTATGTCTCAAGGCTCAAATCTCGAGTAAAAAATATAATTCGCCAGTGTAAAACTTGTATAATTTACAAGCAGCAGCCGTGTACTCAAATAATGGCTCCACTGCTATCCGAAAGAGGCCAATTATTCCCACCCTTGCAAATCACGGGCGTTGACTTGGCTGGGCCAATTGAGTTGAAATCTTCAACTCTGCGCAAGTCTGCTCTCATTAAGGGATATGTTTGCGTATTTACTTGCTTCAGTATGAAAGCAATTCACTTAGAACCCTGCTCAGACTTATCATCCGCAGCATTTTCCCGATTTGTCGGGAGGCGGGGGCTCCCCCAAAGGGTAGTCTCTGATAATGGAAGGAATTTTGTCGGGGCTAGTAGAGCATTATTGCGAGAGTTTAATTCATTTATCAACACGGTTGCCTCCGACACTACGCAAAAGTACATTGCTCACGGTTTCGAGTGGAAGTTCATACCTCCATATGCCCCTCACATGGGTGGACTATGGGAGGCAGCAGTAAAATCCTTTAAGTTTCACTTTAAGCGAGTATCTGGCGCCCAGAAATATAATTTTGAGGAGTTTTCTACCATCCTTGCTCGAATTGAAGGCATACTAAACTCACGTCCAATTTCCGCAGTATCGGAAGACCCTACCGATCTCACTACCCTTACTCCAGGGCATTTTTTAAGAGGAGCACCGATTATGGCTTTTCCAACAAACTCAAGATATGTCGATAATCAATCGGTGGGAAAAGCTCAAAGCTCTCCATCACAATTTTGCGATCCGATGGAAGGAAGATTACTTAAAACCTCTTCAAAAGAGATATAAATGGAAAAATGCACTTCAAAATCTTAAAATCGGCGACCTTGTAGTCGTCATAGACGACTTACAACCTCCCTTTGAGTGGCGGCTTGGACGAATAGTTAAAACTTTCCCAGGTTCTGACAATTATGTGCGTATCGCCGAAGTACGCACTGTTTCGGGAATTATAACACGGCCAATTGCTAAGTTGTGTTTTCTACCCTTCTACGATCCTTGTCCCCCTTACTAACAATCTCGATAAGCAACTTACAACTGTCAATGAATTTACATTCCTACATGTTATTAGTTTCTATCAGTAGTTTGGTGATCATTAATACAGCTTTGCATGTTAATGCGTGTTGAATGTTTACTAATTTTGTATCTTTTCCATCATTAGGAAATCGTACTTGTTATCATGAGCAATAGCCCCAGCACCCGTTCTAGAAGTATTCCTCGGACGCGATTGCGAAAGCATCGTAATCCAAAAATTCATCAATACCTAATATGCAAGAAGTTCCACCCACTAAAATTTTGTCGCAAATTTATTAAAATGGATGTAAAGAGACGCCAACTCGCCGTAGAAAAATATAATTATTGTTCAAATTGTTTGGCTTGGAGCCACATTGTCAGATCGTGTACGTCTTTGGATACATGCAAAAAATGTGATGCATTGCACCATACGCTATTGCATCAAAAGAAAAATGTTACGATTTTCGTTTTCCCCTTTTTGATCAGAACTTTATCTCGCATTTTTATGACGTCATTAATAAAAAAAAAAAAAATAATAAAAAAAAAGCAAAAAAACTACAACAAATACGAATTCTGAGAAAGGAGAAAATGGTACTAAAATTGTACTTTTTCTTTATATCTAATTACATTCTCACGTTAGAGAGCATAACCCTTTTTTCTATAAAATATTAACTCACAGTACTCAATGAGATCAAATATATTTGTCCTTCTTTTGTAAGTACATTTTAAGTCAATATAAATGTATAAATCAGATTTCTTTTTTTTTCTTAATAAATATACAGTTATTACTTTTTTTAAATTGCGCTTAGCCTCATTAAAGAATAAAAAAGATTAGAGCAGAAGAAAAAGCAACGTGGTGCCGTCAACAGGTGTCGTTTAGACAAAAGCAAAATTTTACAAAAAAAAAAAACCATATTTAAAACAAATTGAAATTAAGCAACCAAAATTAAAATTGAAAAATAATAAATCATTAAAAACACAATTCAACAAAGCGCTGAAACTTCCAAAACTGTCTGAAAGTTCGTAGCTTTGAAAACAGTGCAAAATCCCGAAACAGAAACACGTGGATTCTTCTTCAGTCTTCAACCGCATTCGAGCCACATTTGAGCCACGAGCTTGGGTTATGCCTTTCGACTAATCAACCTGAAAAACTACCTCATCCCCACCAAATTTTTGAGACAAACTGTTGAAATGAAGCAAACTGCGTGCATTTTAAATTCTACATAGATAAGTACATGTATCACTTGAGTGCTAACCTAAAATTAAGGAAGCTCAGGTTTTTTTTTGTATTTAAAATAATTAATATTTAAGTTGTGCATTGGCCCAATGATACAGATAGGGGAAACATTTTTCTTTGCTTTTATAATTAAATTTTACATCCACATCCTAATATAATTTTGCTTCCATAATTTTGTTGCATTTCTAACCTAATGCAGGTTATATGATAAAACAAATTGTTAACATAAAAAAAAAAAGAACTGCCTATAATAAGAGCCAAAGAAAAAAAAGAATTACCTAGAATAAGACAAACCATATTCTTGAAGCATAAACTTTTTTTTTTTATTTTTTTTATATAAATTCATATTTATTTTACTAACATTTTGTACTGAGTGTATTAAATATCTTTAACTCATCTTCAATACCTTGCTTTAGACCCATTTCTTTTTTCCCTCACTTACGAGTATGTAAATGATTTTGTTAAGAAGAAGAAAAAAACACGTCATCATGTTCTCTAAATATGCTGGGCCCATCATCAATGAGACATCATGAATTGGAACATCAAGCAGAATATTTTTGTGAGTAAACGATATTTTATTGTTTAGTAATTTGATTTATCATTCATTCATAAATTTGTTTTTTTTTTTTTCGTATTGATATTATTACTGTAAGATAACTTCTCATATTAGTCTCATATGAGTTTTAATTAGCGGGGATGACAACTACAGTACCATTGCGCACTGCTGTTTGCAAAATTGCTAATGGGTTTTGTTAAGAAATTTTAAATTCAAAAGAAACAAATTAAAAATATATTTAAATTAAAAATTGAATGTAAATAATTCTTATTTAAATTTTTTCTCTACTCGGATAGAATTTTCAAAGACCGTAGTAGTTTCATCATCCCCGGTATTACAAAACAAATTACCCTCTTATTACATATATATTCAATACTCTTTACTCTCAAGGAGCACAAGAATATTTTTGTTGTATTATACACAGTAACTCTTTTTTTTTTCATAAATTCGTAATTTTAATAACATATTCATTTATATATTGTTCTGAATAAACCATGAATTTATTGTTTATATATTATTTTTGAAATGAATCAATAGGCTTTTCATTCATTGGGAAGTACAACCAAGACATGTAAATATATTTAGGTAAGAGAACTTATTTTGGAACAGAGCAAAATCAATGGGTAATGTATCTGTTGTGGTGTTTGTTATTGGGTGGGAGCAATGTACCCTTCATGACTTACTATCTTGTCATGGGCATTACAATTTTTGTAGCATTTCATAAAATATGTTGACTTATTTCTTAATTGTTCTTCTGACACACTCTTAGGTAGTTTTTTTTATGCATGCAAAGAGTGTGTTATATGTGGACGCGGCTAAACACACGGGTTAAGAACTAATCTACCAAAGCTAGCTGGATGATCTTCGTGCATGCAACTTAACTTGATTTGTTTAATAATTTTAGTTTTCTTTTGGAAATCGAGCACAGGTATTTAGCACATTTGAGGCTGAAACGTCAGTAAAAGCAGTCGCGTAACAAAAAGTTTACCAAGCCACGCACTTTATCCACAAAAAATCTTCGGTCACGAAACAAGTCTTCGTCAGCACCACCATCGAACGTTATGTCACCTCATAATAGAATTTTATCTGAAGCTATAAAATCGTTAGCCATGGTTCTGTGTGAAGCGGAAGCAGCGTCAACATTTGCCTGACCGGAAGGTCGGCGGCATGTCCAAATTTGGTTTGGATTTAAAAACTTTTATGTATTTTGATAGCGTATATATTTATATAAAAAAAAAGCAATTCAAAGTGAATTCGAAATATTGCATTTATTTATAATTATTAGTTAGTATAACCTATTATATTATCTTTGAAATATCAAATTTGAATTTAACGCAATTTATTCAGTACGTACAGTACTTTTAACTTCTAAAGTTCGAAAGCTAGTTTTATTGCTTTGCTACAAAAAGGCAAAGTAATAAAACTATCAACCTTGGCATTTAACTTGGATGTTTTTCAACACTTTTAGTATTATATATTTTTAGTCTATTCTTAGCCTCTCAACTGAACTCAGCTAGAAGAATTGGAATAAATAAACCTCGTATTACCAAGCGTTAAACCCCTAGTTTTTTTTTTTTACCCATATTCAACTTGGATAAAACCAATTGCCAATTTCTGGAATTAATAATAATAAAATAGCGATAGCGGAGCGCTGCTGAATTACATTATCCTATTTTTATTCAATTTGTATTCTTAATACTATAAATCCTCAATTTAATATAAATTTAATTAAAAAGAAAATAATTCCTAATATTTTTATTTTTTATTTATAAGTATTATTTTATACATTATTTTTAACGATTTAATTAAAAAATTATTAATTCAATAAAAAATATATATCAATATACATATATAAATACATTTTTAGTCTTTTAATTCATTTGCCTATTAGGATTGGATCGATTACAGCTTTTCTAAAGTCAATCTCATTTTCGGCTTATTTCAAGTACGGAGTCGGATTAAATCAAGTTCAAAATTCTTGAAGTTGAATTTTTATACATATTTACGGTAAGGGATTTAAAGGTAACAAGTAAGAGTGTAGTATATTCGGCTGGGCCGAATCTAAAATACCCTTCACGATAGTCACGAATATGTATATACTATACAATATGCAATATTAAAATGCAGCCGTTTTACATCAATAAACAGAGACTTCAATTAAACACGATACATTTTATTCAAAAATTAAAAACGGGAAACGCTCCGGACTACTTAATAGAGCAGACGAGATATGTTGGAGAAGTTCAGTCATATAATCTCAGAAATGCTAATGATTTTAAGCTTCAACAAGCGCACACTATTGCGATGTAGAGAGCATTGTTTTACAAAGGATAGAAACTATATAACACCATGCCAAATGAAATTAAAAATGAACAATATGTAAAATTATTCAGAATGAAAGTTGTTAGTTTTATTAAAAATAATTTGGTTCAGAACACATAATAATTTTGTATTAGCTAAAAATTTTTCCTATTGTAATTAATAAAGTATTTCATAATACTACTTAAGGCTCAGTTAGCCGACTGGAATGTAATGTAAAAGTAACGTAATTGATGATCGGCTTTGTTATGTGTAAAGCAGTTAGAACGGTTATTGAAATGTAATGTAACGTAATCGGAATGTACACAGAAAGAAAAAGCTAGTACTAAATTTAAGTATTTTTTACTTGCTTTTAGTACGAGTCGTACTCAAAGATTTAAGTACGAATAACACACATGTGTACTTAAAATAAGCCGTATGCGGGATTGTTCATGAAGATCAATCCTGCGATGGCTTGAAACAAGTATAAAATTCTTGAATCAAGTGCAGAATTCTTAAACCGAATAAAAACAAGTAAGTGTGTAGTATATTCGGCTAGGCCGAATCTAAAATACCCTTCACGATAGTCACGAATATGTATAGTATATTAAAAATGTGACCTAAATAAAATACGAGAAATGCTTTTCAGCAAAAAAAAAAAATTTTTTTAATGGAAAAATCGGTTTAGGCTCTATCTCGGCTATATATGGACCGATATCGAAAATTTTAATTTTCCATATTTATATAACCTTATATCATTACCAGAACTGCTTTTGAGCACAACAAATTGTTTAAGTTCGCTTACGCGATATTTTCATGAAAACCCCGATTTAGGCTATATCTCGGGTATATATGGACCGATATCAGAAATTTTAATTTTCTCTATTTTCGTAACCTTCTTTTATAACAAGAACTGCTTTTTAGCAAAAAAAAATGTTATTGGAAAAATCGGTTCAGGCTATATCTCGAGTATATATGGACCGATATCGGATATTTTCTTTTTCCATATTTATATAACCTTATTTCATTATCAGAACTGCTTTTGAGCACAAAAAAGTTGTTTACTCGGCATTTTCATCAAAAAACCTGTTAAGCTATATATCGGGTATATATGAACCGATATCGGAAATTTTAGTTTTCCATATTTATATAACCTTATTTTATTACCAGATCTGCTTTAAGGTGAAAAAAGTTGTTTAAGTTCGCTTACGCGACATTTTCATGAAAAACCCGGTTTGGGCTATATCTCTGGTATATATGGACCGACATCGGAAATTTTAATTTCTCATACCTATATAACCTTATTTTATTATTAGAACTGCTTTTAAGCAAAAAATATTGTTTGAGTTCGCTTACGCCGCGTGCTCATGAAAAACCTGGTTTAGGCTATATCTCGGGTATATATGGACCGATATCGAAAAATTCATTTTCAATATTTATATCACCTTATTTTATTACCAGAACTGCTTTAAGGCGAAAAAATTGTTTAAGTTCGCCCACGCGGCATTTTCATGAAAACCCCGGTTTAGGCTATATCTCGGGTATATATGGACCGATATCAGAAATTTTTATCTTCCATATTTATATAAACTCATCTTATTACCAGAACTGTTTTTGATCAAAGAAAAGTTGTTAAAGTTCGCTTACGCGACATTTTCATGAAAAACCCGGTTTGGGCTATATCTCGGGTATATATGGACCGATATCGACAATTTTCATTTTCCATACTTATATAACCTTATTTTATTACCAGAACTGCTTTTAAGCAAAAAAAGTTGTTTAAGTTCGCTTACGCGGCATTTTCATGAACACCCCGTTCCAGGCTATATTTGCGGTATATATGGACCGATATCGGAAATTTTCATTTTTCATATTTATATAACCTTATTTTATTACCAGAACCGCTTTTAAGCAAAAAACGTTGTTTAATTTCGCTGACGCGGCATTTTCATGAAAAACACGTTCTAGGCTATATCTCGGGTGTATCGATATCGGAAATTTTCATTTTCCATATTTATGTAATCTTATTTCATTACCAGAACTGCTTTTGAGCAAAAACAAAGTTGTTTAAGTTCGCTTACGCGACATTTTCATGAAAAACCCGATTTGGGCTACATATGGACCGGCTACATATGGACCGATATCGGAAATTTTCATTTTCCATATTTATGTAACCTAATTTTATTACCAGAACTGCTTTTGAGCAAAAAAAAGTTATTTAGCTTCGCCTATGCGACATTTTCATTAAAAATTCGATTTGGGCTATATCTCGGGTATATATGGACCGATATCTGAAAAAAAAATTTCTTGCCTTTTAGTCACCATGCTTAATAAGTGTGTGAAGTTTGAAGCAAAACGAACAACTTTTGTTTTCAAAAATTTTCATACAAAACTGCAAAAAAATGGCTTTTTTCGGAATTTTGAATATATCTCAGCTATACGTGGACCGATATTACTGAATTTCAATAGCAAACCCATGAATCGATGGGGTAAAAGAATGGTGAAAGAAAAAAGTTTCTAAGACTGATGGTTTTCTCAGAAACGGTATTTCAACAGCGGACAGACGGACATCGCTTAATCGACTTTTCCATTAATTCTGATTCAGAATATATATACTTTATAGGGTCGCAAAAAAAAAACTGTAGAAATTACAAACGGAATCACAAACTTATAAATACCCTTTACATTTTTGTGAAGGGTATAAAAATGGCCCAAAAACCTTTATATGAATATTTTTAAGAAATATCAAACATTTCGATTAAGGTTCATGTGTTTATGAAATTACTATTATAACTAATAGCCTCATAAACATAGAGCTTTTCGGTTTGTTAATTTGTTCATTATTTTATATTAATTCATTCATTCAACAGTCTCTTATTAGCGAATAAGAGGAATTTTGATTTTTATTTAAATACTTATTTTTTAACCTTTTTATGTATTCAGTAATTTTTTCGTAGCCAGTTTCTTCATGTATGAGATACGTTGGATACCACCAGGGCTTGCTTTTGATCATTTTAAGACATTTATTTTGAATGATTTGCAGTCGCTTTAAATGACATCTTGCTGCGGAGCACCAAACGGGACACGCATATGTTAAAATCGGCCTGATAACGCTTTTAAACAGGAGACTTTTGTTTTTGTAGCTTAAGTAGGAACGTTTGTTTAGTAAATGATATAATGACCTGAGAGTTTTAGTTGCTTTAGAACATACCTCGTCAATGTGGTGTTTAAATAACAACTTTTTATCCAATACAACGCCCAGATATTTAGCTTTATTTGCAATATTTAAGGAGTTGTTTCCAATTATTAGCTGTCGCCTTGGTTGTCTTTTTGGGGACTTGTTAAACGGAAATATAATTGCTCGCGTCTTGTCTGGGTGGATCTTGATTTTCCATTTATGAAAAAATTTCGTACAACTCGTGAATCCTTTTTCCATTTTCTTCATCAGTGCGCTTGTAAGCTTGCTTGAAAAGATTAGAGCGGTATCGTCTGCGTAATATGCTATCTTGAAATAGTTTGGGATTCTAAAATCCGATATATAAATTGAGTAGAGCAATGGAGACAGGACTGATCCTTGGGGTAAACCGGCTGTAATAGATTTTGCTGCCGAAGTTTCCTGATTAAAGGCAACCTTAAAAGTTCTACAATCTATGAAATCAGCAATAAGTTTGCAAAGATTCCTTGGAATGTTTGTGGTTAAAAGTTTATAAATATGGCCATTGGGCCAGACAGTGTCGAATGCTTTTTCGATATCTAATAATATTAGACCTGTGGACCTTTTCTTTTTCTTGTTGACCAAAATTTGTTTTTTAATGCGGTTTATTTGATGAGTTGTACTATGTTCCTTTTTAAACCCGAATTGTTCTTTAGTGACAACCGAGTTATTAGTGACGAATTCATTAAGTCGGGCAAAGATTATTTTTTCAAGGATTTTTCCTACATTGCTTAGTAGGCTAAAAAAACGAAAGTTAATAATACGGAATCAACCGCAAAAGTGAACGAATATAGTGTGCCACAAGGCTCAATTTTAGGAGCTCTGTTATTTATTATATACATATTATTGTTTCAATAATAATAGATAAATCCGAAATAATTTTATACGCAGATGATACACTTATATTAACGGAAGCAGAGACAGAAGAAATGTGTTACGAAAATATTAAAAAGGACATGAAAAAAAAAAAAAATTAATCAATGGTTAAGCATTAATAAGCTAAACTTAAATGAATCTAAAACTAAATTAATGGAACTAAACATGGATTCTAACAGAGTACTTGAAATAGATAATATAACAATAGAAAAAGTTAGCAATAGAAAAATATCTCGGTTTCGTTATAGACAAAAACTTAAAATTTAATGATCATATGGAGTAAAAAGATCGGGAAAAAGATTGGGTTCTTTAAACGTATAAGAAATAAGATTTCAATTATGACTGCAATTAATATATATAACGTGACTATTAAACCACACTTTGAATATGGTTCAACAATCATATACTCAAGCTGCACTGACCAACAACTTGCAAGACTCCAAAAACTACAAAATAAAACTATGCGTGCAATATTAAAATGCAGCCGTTTTACATCAATAAATCATATACTAAACACGTTAAAATGGTTTAATATTAAACAGAGACTTCAATTAAACACGATACATTTTATTCAAAAATTAAAAACGGGAAACGCTCCGGACTACTTAATAGAGCAGACGAGATATGTTGGAGAAGTTCAGTCATATAATCTCAGAAATGCTAATGATTTTAAGCTTCAACAAGCGCACACTATTGCGATGTAGAGAGCATTGTTTTACAAAGGATAGAAACTATATAACACCATGCCAAATGAAATTAAAAATGAACAATATGTAAAATTATTCAGAATGAAAGTTGTTAGTTTTATAAAAAATAATTTGGTTCAGAACACATAATAATTTTGTATTAGCTAAAAATTTTTCCTATTGTAATTAATAAAGTATTTCATAATACTACTTAAGGCTCAGTTAGCCGACTGGAATGTAATGTAAAAGTAACGTAATTGATGATCGGCTTTGTTATGTGTAAAGCAGTTAGAACGGTTATTGAAATGTAATGTAACGTAATCGGAATGTACACAGAAAGAAAAAGCTCGTACTAAATTTAAGTATTTTTACTTGCTTTTTGTACGAGTCGTACTCAAAGATTTAAGTACGAATAACACACATGTGTACTTAAAATAAGCCGTATGCGGGATTGTTCATGAAGATCAATCCTGCGATGGCTTGAAACAAGTATAAAATTCTTGAATCAAGTGCAGAATGCTTAAACCGAATAAAAACAAGTAAGAGTGTAGTATATTCGGCTGGGCCGAATCTAAAATACCCTTCACGATAGTCACGAATATGTATGTATAGTATATTTAAAATGTGACCTAAATATGCTCGGTTATATATGAACCGATATCGGAACCTTCTTTTATAACGAGAATTGCTTTTCAGCAAAAAAAAAATTTTTTTTTAATGGAAAAATCGGTTCAGGCTATATCGATATGGACCGATATCGAAAATTTTAATTTTCCACATAACCTTATATCATTACCAGAACTGCTTTTGAGCACAACAAATTGTTTAAGTTCGCTTACGCAATATTTTCATGAAAAACCCGATTTAGGCTATATCTCGGGTATATATGGACCGATATCAGAAATTTTAATTTTCGTAACCTTCTTTTATAACAAGAACTGCTTTTCAGCAAAACAAGAAAATGTTATTGGAAAAATCGGTTCAGGCTATATCTCGAGTATATATGGACCGATGTCGGATATTTTCTTTTTCCATATATATATATATATATAACCTTATTTTATTACCAGAACTACTTTAAGGTGAAAAAAGTTGTTTAAGTTTGCTTAAGCGGCATTTTCATGAAAACCCCGGTTTAGGCTATGTCTCGGGTATATATGGACCGATATCGGAAATTTTTATCTTCCATATTTATATAAACTCATCTTATCACCAGAACTGTTTTTAATAAAAAAAAAGTTGTTAAAGTTCGCTTACGCGACATTTTCATGAAAAACCCGGTTTTGGCTATATCTCGGGTATATATAGACCGATATCAAAAATTTTCATTTTCCATACTCACATAACCTTATTTTATTACCAGAACTGCTTTTAAGCAAAAAAAGTTGTTTAAGTTCGCTTACGCGGCATTTTCATGAAAACCCCGGTCTAGGCTATATCTCGGGTATATATGGACCGATATCGGAAATTTTCATTTTCCATATTTATGTAACCTAATTTCATTACCAGAACTGCTTTTGAGCACAAAAAAGTTGTTTAAGTTCGCTTACGCGGCATTTTCATGAAAACCCCGGTCTAGGCTATATCTCGGGTATATATGGACCGATATCGAAAATTTTCATTTTCCATATTTATGTAACCTAATTTTATTACCAGAACTGCTTTTGAGCAAAAAAAAGTTATTTAGCTTTGCCTATGCGACATTTTCATTAAAAATTCGATTTGGGCTATATCTCGGGTATATATGGACCGATATCTGAAAAAAAAAAATTTCTTGCCTTTTAGTCACCATGCTTAATAAGTGTGTGAAGTTTGAAGCAAAACGAACAACTTTTGTTTTCAAAAATTTTCATACAAAACTGCAAAAAAATGGCTTTTTTCGGAATTTTGAATATATCTCTGCTATACGTGGACCGATATTACTGAATTTCAATAGCAAACCCATGAATCGATGGGGTAAAAGAATGGTGAAAGAAAAAAGTTTCTAAGTCTAATGGTTTTCTCAGAAACGGTATTTCAACAGAGGACAGACGGACATCGCTTAATCGACTTTTCCATTAATTCTGATTCAGAATATATATACTTTATAGGGTCGCAAAAAAAACTGTAGAAATTACAAACGGAATCACAAACTTATAAATACCCTTTACATTTTTGTGAAGGGTATAAAAAACAAAACAAAGACACAAATGCATGTATATGAATAAATTGCTGAGAGATAGGAATAAAAGATTCTCTGAGAATAAAATGTGAGTGTTATTAAAGTTGCCTTTACCGAACATGTACTTATGTATGCATACGATGTATGTGCATATGAATGTATGTACATGCCAGAACTCAGTTTACTTTGTGCTTTTGTTGTTACTAATTTGAAAATCCGCAAAAATACCGTTAGTTTTTATTTGTTTGTCAGCTCAGCTATTATGTATGTACATACATGATATACTTTAGCTACTACCAGCGTTGCCGAATAGGACAAAATAAAAAAGGATAGAAAGTGATAATAAAGTATAAATATATCGTACACTAGAGTTAAAATATATTTCTATTTTATATTTGTTGTCCTTAATTTACGTTTACTAAAAATTCATTACTATGAACAATTAAATAAGTGGGAAAATTAAAACCTTTCTTAATATTAACATTTTAATTTGTTTTGTAAAATTTTATACCTGATATTTTACAAAACATAACTTTTTTAAATTTTTATGTTTAGATTTTTTTTTTTAAGTTTTGTGTAATTTTGAGGGCTTGAATTTGTTAAATTAACTTGAGCTTCCGGCAACACTTATGTGTGGTATGAAGCAGTGTTGCCAAAACTTAATTAGAAAATTACACCTACGAGAAAGAAAACTTATCTGAATAAAATGAAGTTAAACTTAATTTGAAGTTAAAATTTCATTATAACAATGTATGTAGCAGATTTTATTTCGCTGTTAAAATTTCTTTTAGTTATTTTTATTTTATGTAAAGTTATTTTGGAACGTATCTATTTAAATAAATACAGTTTTTCGAAAATTAGTCTTTTATATAATTAACACAGGCACATTTGAATTTTATCCGTGATATTTTCATATATTTAAATGTAACGCTAAAACAACAAACAGAAATGTATCTTTCGTTAAGTAAACGACGCATGCATTAAATGCGGCGACGTGCATATAAACGTCAATAAGACATTTCGTTAAATACAATGTCATATGACAGGATGTAGTAACATGAGGTTTAAGAAGTTCACGCCTGGCAAATGGAGATTCTTTTTGATCCGGCCGCTGAAGTGAACATACAAAATTTGTTATATTATTAAACTCAAAATAATAATAAAAAAAAAGAAAAAAAAAAAAAAAAACAAAAGAAATTAGTTGTTTTTCTACCCGAAGCCCTGAATATTTTGGGAAGATTCACAACTTAAAAGAATAGATTGCCTCCAGAATCTATGAATCCGAAGAGAACAAAGGACGTTTTATTCCAGCAATCATTTGCAATATTCTTGGTTAAGTACTGCCTATTAAGAACTTGTTTGTCAGTAAGCACCGTCAACCACATTTCATCGGTTTACGACAAAAAAGTACATATAATCATTGTATCCATTGCTTTTGCTTAACTTTTGGAGCACTTAATATCAACAACAAATTTGTTTAATTTGTTACGGGGTAAAAAGAGCTAAAAGAAAAAAGAAAAAATACGACATCCAACAACATCCTACGGCCATTAACTTCACATTCTTAGTAAGAACACCACGTTGAAAGTTCTATATCTTGCAATTGCTTGGCTTAAAAATCATCGAAACAAAATCAAAATCATTAAACAAGCACTTTGATCGAAATTCCAAGAAAGGAGACAACCACCAGATGAGTTCGGAATTAATCATATTTCCAGGTCCCTGGTAGCAGAACCAGAAGTAACTAATCCTATTTGCCTCCAACAAAACATCCCTGGTCATAATTGTCCATCGTGTTATTGCGATGAAAGTGATAAATTAATTAAAATTTAAACAAATTATCTGTAACTATAAAATTCCTACATCATATTCCTTATTGACTAATATTAAATTTCAAAGTGCCCTGTGTTCTTTAGTTTAAAACATAATGAAAAAATGAAAAGCAAACCACTATAATTTCAGTGAAGTTAATAAGAAAAAATAAACAAATTCGCCAACTTTTCATTCGGAGGGCATAATGAAGTTTAGTTTTACATTTATTGACATTATAATAATTATTTCTTAAATTTAAGTCATGATCATCATTGTAAGTTTATATGGAAACCCTCATATCATATTTTAATTTCATTCATAAAAACCAACAGTAAATTTGGTTGCTTCGAATTTGTATCCAGCAATTGAAGAGGCCTCCTCAACAGCTGTTGTCAGCAACATTCTTCTTATTTGGTGAGTTTTTTTTTTACTTTACATTTATATCATTCCATGTACGTAGTTACTCTTAAATGATATGTTTATACAATAATCTCTCTTGAGAAAGCGTATACATTACGAAAATCGAATAACAAGAAACAACAACGTGAGTCTTCAACATATTCTTAGCAACATTATATAATTTTGAATTGCACACATATCTATACATATGTATCTCATTATTTTATCATTTGCGCTTTTGTTTCTTTTGTTCGTACCCTAGAATAAATCGATTAGACATATGACACTTGGTCATTCAAATCCTTCCTATATTTAGTTAAGTATTAAATTAAAACAGACCAGAATTTTTAATTGTTTATAATGCCTCTTTTTACATGAATAATGAATGAACGTTGCATTAAAATGGAAAAATAAAATTTTCAAAAGTTTCTTACTAATGTGAATGAAATGAGGTAACTTTATGGTGGGATCTAGGTAAATAATTATGCCACCGGGATCAATGGTTGGGCGGGTTAAGAGGCATTTCTCTCCATATTGTCATCCTGGAGGGACTTAAAATAATTTCAGTGGCAGTGGTTAAGATTTTTTTTTAATAAATTTTCCGTTTGTTGATCATAATTGGGGTTTAGTTTACATCATTAATAGGATGATCAATATACAGTCCATACTATTATAGCTTAGGGAGTCTATAATAAGATTTGTGTGATGAGTTTAATGAGTAGAAGAGTTAGAAGGAGCAAGAACCCCCCTCACCCGACTGCTAGCTAGCATAATCAATGGCTCCCGCGCGTCCTCCTATCTCTGGTAAAGTAATAAATACTTTTAGTTTATCAACATACATTTAGCAATACAAACTCACATCACATGTATTATATTATATACAGTAAAATATTCCAGCATGTTCTGAATATAAGAACATATCAAATCACTTTGTTATATTCAAATAGTAATTGCACTCTGACAGTGTTTCGCAGATCAAATAAATCCGAATGCCTGGCACTTAATGGCTAATAACAAAAATTTAAAAAATGAGTTTTTTTTTATTTTAGTTATTTTTGTACAAAGTTGGTTATTTTACTATAAATTCAATAAAAACGTATTAAATTATTTAAATCGGAAGATATTTTGCTGACCGGTAGAAATATAGATATACTACAGATATCGTATTGTGTATTTTAAAGCAACAGAATTGCAAATAATGTCATGCATGTACCTAAAAGAAACTCTCAACAATCAGCTCAGAGCTGAAAAATTATGCCAAATTCGGTTATTTAAACACAAAGTGGCAACGTGGAAGAAGAAAGAACGAAATTGAACTGTTCTCCTAATAGAAATCTCTTTAGCTTCTTTTATATGTGCCCACTTAGCGCTTTTATTTTATTGTTGATAATTTACATTAACTTAATAATTTATATTACATTGTTTGTTTAAACTAGTCGGGCCTAAATTATTCGATGTAAGTAAGAACAAAATAATTTACGAGATTAGGATTTTAAGCCCGATTACCTTAAAAACACTAATAAAATTCGATAAATACTACAGAATATATATTTAGAAATGAAATAAAAATTTACGAGATTAGGATTTTAAGCCCGATTACCTTAAAAACACTAATAAAATTCGATAAATACTACAGAATATATATTTAAAAATGAAACAATATGTGCTATTGTAGAAATTGTCCACTTTGTTTAATATAAGAAAAGTTTTAGGCTTATATAAGTTTGGAAACATAACATAGAGAAAAAACTATACATATTATGTATATTGCATATTGTGCATATAGTACATAAAAGATTCATTTTGTCTTTAAAAGGTTCTAGTGTACAATTACTTTACGCATGTAAGTATAAAAGACAAACTAAACTATTGGTTGTTATAAAAAATCACCTTCTTAAATAGCTTTCCGCGTTTATTTGGCATCACTAATATATTTAGCTGGTTGTTAGATGGAAAGATGCCTTATTAATTTTAAATAATATCGCTAGTTCAATATTCAAAAAATAATATTCAGTTTTATAACTTTTTTATTAATACTAAAAAAACAAGTAAGAGTGTAGTATATTCGGCTGGGCCGAATCTAAAATACCCTTCACGATAGTCACGAATATGTATAGTATATTAAAAATGTGACCTAAATATGCTCGGTTATATATGAACCGATATCGGAATTTTCTATTTTCTGTATTTTAGTAACCTTCTTTTATAACGAGAATTGCTTTTCAGCAAAAATTTTTTTAATGGAAAAATCGGTTCAGGCTATATCTCGGCTATATATGGACCGATATCGAAAATTTTAATTTTCCATATTTATATAACTTTATATCATTACCAGAACTGCTTTTGAGCACAACAAATTGTTTAAGTTCGCTTACGCGATATTTTCATGAAAAACCCGATTTAGGCTATATCTCGGGTATATATGGACCGATATCAGAAATTTTAATTTTCTCTATTTTCGTAACCTTCTTTTATAACAAGATCTGCTTTTCAGCAAAAAAAAATGTTATTGGAAAAATCGGTTCAGGCTATATCTCGAGTATATATGGACCGATATCGGATATTTTCTTTTTCCATATTTATATAACCTTATTTCATTATCAGAACTGCTTTTGAGCACAAAAAAGTTGTTTACTCGGCATTTTCATAAAAAAACCTGTTAGGCTATATATCGGGTATATATGAACCGATATCGGAAATTTTAATTTGCCATATTTATATAACCTTATTTTATTACCAGATCTGCTTTAAGGTGAAAAAAGTTGTTTAAGTTCGCTTACGCGGCATTTTCATGAAAACCCCGGTTTAGGCTATATCTCGGGTATATATGGACCGATATCGAAAAATTCATTTTCAATATTTATATCACCTTATTTTATTACCAGAACTGCTTTAAGGCGAAAAAATTGTTTAAGTTCGCCTACGCGGCATTTTCATGAAAACCCCGGTTTAGGCTATATCTCGGGTATATATGGACCGATATCAGAAATTTTTATCTTCCATATTTATATAAACTCATCTTATTACCAGAACTGTTTTTGATCAAAAAAAAGTTGTTAAAGTTCGCTTACGCGACATTTTCATGAAAAACCCGGTTTGGGCTATATCTCGGGTATATATGGACCGATATCGACAATTTTCATTTTCCATACTTATATAACCTTATTTTATTACCAGAACTGCTTTTAAGCAAAAACAGTTGTTTAAGTTCGCTTACGCGGCATTTTCATGAAAACCCCGTTCCAGGCTATATCTGCGGTATATATGGACCGATATCGGATATGTTCATTTTTCATATTTATATAACCTTATTTTATTACCAGAACCGCTTTTAAGCAAAAAACGTTGTTTAATTTCGCTTACGCGGCATTTTCTTGAAAACCCCGGCTTAGGCTATATCTCGGGTATATATGGACCGATATCAGAAATTTTCATTTTCCATACTTATATGAACTTATTTTATTATCAGAACTGCTTTAAGGCGAAAAAATTGTTTAAGTTCGCCTACGCGGCATTTTCATGAAAACCCCGGTTTAGGCTATATCTCGGGTATATATGGAGCGATATCAGAAATGTTTATCTTCCATATTTATATAAACTCATCTTATTACCAGAACTGTTTTTGATCAAAAAAAAGTTGTTAAAGTTCGCTTACGCGACATTTTCATGAAAAACCCGGTTTGGGCTATATCTCGGGTATATATGGACCGATATCGACAATTTTCATTTTCCATACTTATATGAACTTATTTTATTATCAGAACTGCTTTTAAGCAAAAAAAGTTGTTTAAGTTTGCTTACGCGGCATTTTCATGAAAACCCCTTTTTAGGCTATATCTCGGGTATATATGGACCGATATCGGAAAATTTCATTTTCCATATTTTTATAACCTTATTTCATTACCATAACTGCTTCTAAGCAAAAAAAAGTTGTTGAAGTTCGCTTACGCGGCATTTTCATGAAAACCTGGCTTAGGGTTCAGAGACTTGCATGCCTATGTACCACAGGGGCGACGAAAACAACCATTGGACATCTTGCAATCCTAAAGGATTTCAGAGACGTAATCGATATGTCTCAAACAAGTGACCTTATAGATCCTTCTAACTCCTTTGCCAGGAAGTTTAAGACCATCTTCTTAACAAGGGAGGAATGGAGCATGAACCCAAGATGGTTGCGGGATGGTTCACAAAAGTGGAACACGGATGGATCCAAAACGCTCCAAGGTGTTGGAGCGGGAATAGTGGGGCCTAGAGCACGCAAATATATAACCCTTAGCAAGGACACCACAATCTTCCAAGCGGAACTATACGCAATAAGGGAAGCGGTTGAAATACTTTCCCACAGGGGACACAAGGGAGTGCTGATAAAAATACTCTCCGATAGCCAATCAGTGCTGAAGGCCCTGAGTAGTTGTGTCTTCATATCCAAGTTAGTACTGGAATGTCACAACAGGCTAAATGAACTGGCAAGCCAGAACCAGGTCACCCTGATCTGGGTGCCAGGACATGAAGGGCATCATGGCAATGAAATGGCTGACATTTATGCCAAAAAAGGAGCAGAGGGGACTTTTATTGGACCCACTCCAACTTTTGGCTTCAATAAGGGTCTCCTGAATGAGGAGATAAATAAATGGACGGTGTCCATCGTTGAACAACATTGGAACGAGACAGCTGGTCTTGAACACTCCAAGAAATTTTGATGCGTCTACAATTATTATGAATTTTCTGAATCCGGATATTGCAATAGATTTGGAGAAACCAGGTTGGATTTTAAGAGTTCGAAGGCTTTCTGACATGTTTTATTCCAAGTAAAGTGAACATTTTTCCTTGTTAGGTAATTCAGTGATGCTGCTATAGTTGCAAAATTGTTTATAAATCTGCGGTAATAATTTGCAAATGCTACAAATCTCCTGACTTGATCCTTATCCGTAGGTGTTGGGTATTCCTGAACTATTTTAATTTTTGACTCGTCGGATAAAAGGCCATTTGAGGTACATTTATGGCCTAAAAAGGTGACCTCTGGTCTGAACAAATTTCACTTTTTGGAGTTGAGTTTCAAATTATATTTGCGTAAAATATCGAAAACGGATTTCAAATTGTTCAAGTGATGTTGCTTGCTGCAATCAATAACAATAATGTCATCGACGTAAGGAAATGCTTGGTGTAGCAGTAATCCCGAAAATGCGATTGCCATCATCCTTGAAAAGGAGTTGGGGGCAATATTCAATCCGAATGGTAAAACTTTCTAGCGATATGAACCAGAGTTTTACTGAAGGATGTAATGTCTCTTAAGTCAACGTGTATTGGTATCTGATGAAAACCAGAATATAGATCAAGAATAGAGAAATGTTTAGCACGTCCGAGGCTGTCCAAAATGGCGTCTATACGAGGGAGTGGGAATTTATCGGCTACCAATTTTTTGTTTACGGACCTATAGTCAACACACATCCTGTAAGATTTTTGTCCATTAGTGTCTTTTTTTGGTACTAGTAGAATCGCGCTATTAAAGTTCGACTAGCTTGGTTCTATAATATCGTTTTCTAATAAGCGTTTCACTTGAGCTTTATAATTGGATAACTTATCGAATTTTATATCTGTAGTTGAGATGGTGTGATATTTATTTGTCACGTTAACTATTCTCAAAATGGGGTTTTGAGCGTTGAACAGCATTACCTACAAAAACTCCTTCCTGTATTTCCTGAGCTTCCACAAAAAGTGGTTCCTTCACTTCAAGTTAAGACTGTATACAGGGCTTTATTTGTAAGTTTTTGTCCTGATGTATTGAATGAGATCTATTTCTCCCAACATTTCTTGTTGAGGGACTTCGGCGTTTAAATGTCTTACCGAAGATCTTTGCTGAGTTGAGTTTCGTGTCTGTTGTCGTCTATCATCTCCCCGATAATTATTTGGATGATGATTCGGGAACCGTCCACGTGTGTTATATTGTTGATTAAAAAATTGATTCCGACCATCTTGGGAATTATAGCTATTTCCCCTGTAATATCTTCCACCCCGATAGCCATTGCGATTATTTCCGCGAAAAAAACTGTTACGGTTACCATTTGAATTTGTCTGAAAAAAAGTGTTTGCCACATTTGTCTGTTCAACTATGAGTTTTGCCACGACTTCTTTTGGGTCGGCAAATACTGAAGAAGCTTATATTGACTTTACTAAGTCGGTTCTTGTATTGAGGCGACATACAGATACTGTCTGTTCGATAGCCATTTCGTCGGCCTTACTTTTATATACCTTCTATAACTAACGAGCGTTTTAGCGCGTCAGCAAGTTCTTCAGCTTGCTGCGCAAATTGAGCATAATCATTATTTTTCACGCTTAGTGCGGATATTCTCCCAGCTATGATTTTAGAACTGTCAGGTTTTAGTTTTGAGTTCAGAGCTAGCTTTATGTCCTCCACTGAAGTAATATTTTCTCACAAAGCTTCTCGAGCTTTACCCTCCAATTTCGATTTTAAGAATGTTATAAGAGTATTTGTCAAGTTATCGTCTGTTAAATCTTGTATTAAGTCAATCTTGTCGAGAAACGATTCTAAAGCGAGTGGGTTGCCGTTATAGTTATCCCTTATTATATCGGCGCACATGCCAATAAACCATCTTTTCTGTTCCACCGTCGCCAGCGTTCTTCCTATACTAAAATTCGTCTCTCTTTTCAAATCAATTTCACCGTCCTTTTTCCGACTCGACTATTTCCTGATAATTATCACTGTCGCTTACAGCATCTATATCTTAAAGTTCGAAACTGTACACATTCACCGGAACCTTTATGTTACTCTCTAATTTCCTAAAACACTTCAGTACAGCTTGCCGACACCTTTCAATTCTTAGAAATATAGGGTGTTTTTTTAAGCTAGATAGAACTTTAAATTGTAAAAAGTAACACAAAAAATTAAATTTTGATGAAACATTTTTTTTATTTGTTTCAGTATACTCTGACAAATCATCGAGAATAGACTCACGCTTGAAAAACGCTACGAAATTATCCAAATTTACTTTGAAAATCAGTCGTCGATTCGTGCGTTGTTTTATCGCAAAATTGTGTTCAGCGATGAGGCGCATTTTTGGCTTAACGGGTTTGTTAATAAGCAAAATTGCCGCATATGGAGTGAGACCAATCCACAAGAGACCCTACAGACTCCATTACATCCAGAAAAATGCACTGTTTGGTGCGGTTTTCATGCTGGTGGCATCATCGGACCTTATTTCTTCAAAAATGAGGCCGGAGCTCGCGTTACGGTCAATGGAGATCGTTACCGCACCATGATCAATGATTTTTTGTTTGAAAATATGGATGACATTGATCCGGAGGAGATGTGGTTTCAACAGGATGGCACTACGTGCCATACGGCGAACGCAACCATCGACTTACTGAAATCAAAATTTGGCGATAAGTTGATTTCGAGAAATGGACCTGTCAATTGGCCTCCAAGGTCGTGCGATTTGACACCTCTCGATTATTTCCTGTGGGGCTACGTGAAGTCACTGGTTTATGCTGATAAACCAGCAACAATTGACGCCTTGGAGGCCAGCATTGTTCGTGTTGTTCGTGACATACGGCCAGCAGTGCTCGAAGAAGTGGCCCAAAATTGGACGTCCAGAATGCGCTTCGTCAAGAACAGCCGCGGTGCCCATATGCCCGAAATCATTTTCAAATGTTAATGTCACGTATTGATCTTTCGAATAAAAAAAAAATTTTGATTACAATTTAATTTTTTGTGTTATTTTTTACAATTTCAAGTTCTATCGGGCTTAAAAAAACACCCTATATTTAAAGGGTAAGTAAAAATAGTGTCGAAAATATTGTTTGATGTTAAATTCTATTAACTTATTCTAAAATAGTGGAAATAAATTCAAGTTTAGTTTTCTAAAAATATATCAGTGATTTAGAAAAGTTAGATAAGTGGATCTGATTTAATTTTATACTATTCTGTAACATAATCACGCTACATACATATATATGTACGTATGTAATCATTGGATTGATTATACATATGTACATACTTATGTATGTATACACAATTCAGAAAAAGAACGCTTTAACATTTTGGCAACCTAGTTGCGCAATTTCTATTTATTTTCAACAAACTTGCGCAATTAAGTTGCTAAATTTGAAAGCGCGTCCACTAAAATAAAATCAAGTCTGTTTAGTCAGCTTTTCTAAATCAAAAATAAATAATTGGAAAATTAAACTGAACATAGTTTTACTATTCTAGAATATGCAAATAGAATTAACATACATAATTTCTAGTTTTTTATTATAAAATAAAAAATATTTCATGTTTATTAAAGGTTTATTTGAAAAACATTTTATAGAAATTTGTCATATAACCCTGAAATAAAGAAAAAAATATTTTTCATGAATATGGGCGTAACTTTATATATTTTTAACAAAATTTGTAAAACCCTATTTTGGGCATATTCATAAAAAAAGAGTGCTTCTTTATTACAGGTTTATTTGACATCTTTATTTACAAAGTTTGTGAAATAAACTTTTATTAAACAATAAATATTTTTATGTAGTTAAATTCATTCATTTATAAGCAATTTTATACAAAATAAATGTATAAAATTACAACCTTTCACATAAATTTGCCTGATCGAATTTGCAGCCAGAGGAAAATTATTCATGAATATGATCACGGAGTAAGTGTACAATTATTTACTTTTGCTCAACTCGCTGTAAGATCGGACTCAGAAAAATGTTATCGCTCTAGGTGACTAAGAACTCCTAGCTTCTTAATGGCATAGTTTCTCTTAGAGCATTGATGGGGTTGCACTTTTGGAGCGATGACGATTACAAATGTAATCAGCTTAGAAACGTGGGCTTAAGTTTAGAGCAAAATAGATAATTTTTCATTCCTTACGCATTCAAATTCCACTGGCAGCTTATATCGAACAACAAAAATATGCTGAAGATTTCAGTTTAAAATACATATGTATATTTTTTCTTTATTAAACATATTTAACTAAATATTCATATTTTGTAAATATTTATATGGATTTATACACGTAAATCTGCAGCCGTTCAGGTAACATACGGTAGCTTGCAATATATGCAACATACCGATGCAAAGGAAGAATTATCTCCCCTGGGACTTCGGATGGAATTTCGAGAAAAACACTTTAAGTGGAAAAAACTTTAGGTAAAAACATTTTTTAAAATTTCGTTTATTTTGAAAAAAAAAAATTATTAATTTAGAATAAAGTTTTGTTTTAATCTAAATAAAGTTTATTTTATTTTAAAAAAGCTACGTATATACATTCATATACTTACATATGAACATATATTTCAAAATGTTTGAATTAGAGTTTGGAAAGAATATTGAGATAATCATCAATTGGAAGGACTGTGTTGGAGTATTAAAATAAAAAATTAACTTGTCGTGCAAGAGACACTCTTCTTAAGCTAAAGAGGTTATATCTAAAGATATCCCATTAAGGATTCCTGATTTTTCCCTGTTATTGAATGGTATTGTGTCCACGTTTCCACTTGAAAAGAAAGTGCAGGTAATTCGACTTTTAATAGTATTTTTGAATCTTTGCTATATTTTTTAACACTTATGTATGTCTGCAACTCCTTTTAGGACGTTTATTACATTTCGAGAAACAATAACGGAAGTCCATGGAGACTCGTTAAGTCAAGAAGAAAGCGATGAGAGAAAAGTCCCGAAACTAGTAACAGAAAATGAAATTGATGAATCTATAGCTACAGTGCTTAAAATGAGTTTGAACAGAGACTCGACAAATTGAGATGATGTCTACTCAAAGTGGCGACAGAACTTCCAAATACGTAGATGTGATCTGATGGAGCTAGATAATTTAAAGTTTCTCCAATCTTGGTCCAAGCTATCCCATGCTAAAGCCGCTGACCTGGTAAGATTTGGAAAATAACATATCCTTATTTAGAAAATAATAAATGTACATATATGTACTTACAAGTACAAATTGATTTTGAAATTTTATATCCTGGAAATTAATGCTATTTTCCAAATGGGAGATATTTAAGCAAAAAATTATGCTATATTACGAAAACAATATTAGCAATGAAACGACATAAGAATTTGTACTGATAATTTTTAAGTTTTCTTGATCATAAGTTTTCACCTTTTTATACCCTTCACAAAAATGTAAAGGGTACATATAAGTTTGTGATTCCGTTTGTAATTTCTACAGTTTTTTTCTGCGACCCTATAAAGTATATATATTCTGAATCAGAATTAATGGAAAAGTCGATTAAACGATGTCCGTCTGTCCGCTGTTGAAATACCGTTTCTGAGAAAACCATTAGACTTAGATACTTTTTTCTTTCACCATTCTATTACCCCATCGATTCATTGGTTTGCTATTGAAATTCAGTAATATCGGTCCACGTATAGCTGAGATATATTCAAAATTCCGAAAAAGCCATTTTTTTTTTGCAGTTTTGTATGAAAATTTTTGAAAACAAAAGTTGTTCGTTTTGCTTCAAACTTTACACACTTATTAAGCATGGTGACTTAAAGGCAAAAAATTTTTTTTCAGATATCGGTCCATATATACCCGAGATATAGCCCAAATCGGATTTTTAATAAAAATGTCGCATAGGCGAAGCCAAATAACTTTTTTTGCTCAAAAGCAGTTCTGGTAATAAAACTAGGTTACATAAATATGAAAAATGAAAATTTCCGATATCGGTCCATATGTACCCGAGATATAGCCCAAACCGGGTTTTTCATGAAAATGCCGCGTAAGCGAACTTAAACAACTTTTTTGTGCTCAAAAGCAGTTCTGGTAATGAAATTAGGTTACATAAATATGAAAAATGAAAATTTCCGATATCGGTCCATATATACCCGAGATATAGCCTAGACCGGGGTTTTCATGAAAATGTCGCGTAAGCGAACTTAAACAACTTTTTTGTGCTCAAAAGCAGTTCTAGTAATGAAATAGGGTCATATAAATATGAAAAATGAAAATTTTCGATGTCGGTCCATATATACCCGAGATATAGCCCAAATCGGGCTTTTCATGAAAATGTCGCGTAAGCGAATTTAAACAACTTTTTTGTGCTCGAAAGCAGTTCTGGTAATAAAATAGGGTCATATAAATATGAAAAACGAAAATTTTCGATATCGGTCCATATATACCCGAGATATAGCCTAGACCGGGGTTTTCATGAAAAACCGCGTAAGCGAACTTAAACAACTTTTTTGTGCTCAAAAGCAAATCTGGTAATGAAATTAGGTTACATAAATATGGAAAATGAAAATTTCCGATATCGGTTCATATGTACCCGAGATATAGCCCAAATCGGGTTTTTCATGAAAATGTCGCGTAAGCGAACTTAAACAACTTTTTTTGCTCAAAAGCAGTTCTGATAATGAAATAAGATTACATAAATATGGAAAATGAAAATTTCCGATATCGGTCCATATATACCCGAGATATAGCCTAAACTGCGGTTTTAATGAAAATGTCGCGTAAGTGAACTTTTTTTTTTTTTTTAAGCATTTTTTTATTTATTGAATCTTCAAAATGAACTAACAATAAGTATTCAAATCTTAATACTAAATTTAAAAATTAAAAAATGTGATTCTTAAGTCCGGCCAACACTAGACAAAAAGTTTTATTATGCGGGAGCTATTTCGGTAAAATCACCTATTGAACAATCTGATGGTGGCAGCGGTATCCCTTCTTTTAAGCCGAGTGTGTCCGCCAAAATTAAGTATATTGCGCGCAAGAGGGTTTGGATGAAGTTCCAGTTTACTGACATACCTTGTCGCGTACTTAGAAAACTCCTCTTTTACCAGCGGAACTCTCAGATCTTTATGAATTCGTGAATTTTTTACATACCATGGAGCTGCAGTAATCGTTCGAAGAATTTTGTTTTGTCGCCTTTGGATTTTTTCAATGTTTGACGCTGAGGCGGTGCCCCATAACTGAATTCCGTAGCACCATATAGGCTTTAATATTGCGTTGTATAACAAAAGTTTGCAATCTAATTTCAGTGTCGAATTTCTGCCCATAAGCCAATTTAGCTGCGCTGCTTTTAGTTTTAACTGAGTGACCTTTGCTTCAATGTGAGACTTCCACGTTAGCCTACGGTCCAGGTGAATACCAAGGTACTTTACTTCGTTGTGCTGCGGAATAGGTGAGTTGTTAATTTGGATAGGGGGACATGTTTGCCTACAGTACATTTCTGTTCATTAACTTTGATTTTCCAAAGTTTTAGCCATTTCTCTAATATTGAAGTATATTCCTGTAAATTTCGTGATGCTAATTGGTGGTTTTCATGAACACTCAAAAACGCTGTGTCATCTGCAAAGGTAGAAGTGTGGATTTCGGATGTCGTTGGCATGTCAGACGCGCAAATCAAATATAAAGTAGGCCCCAGTATGCTGCCTTGGGGAACTCCTGCCTTGATTGGCTGAGTTGGGCTTATAAAGTCGCCTTCTCTGATAACAAACTTCCGCCCGTATAAGTAGCTTTCCAGAAGCTTGTGTGTATTTGCAGGCAAGTTTAGCTTTATTTTGTGCATCAAGCCGTCGTGCCACACTTTATCAAAAGCTTGAGAAATATCAATGAAAAGAGCTGAGCTTCTTCTCCTCAAAGGTTTGTCTTATGACATTGACTAGTCTGTGCATTTGTTCTATGGTGCTATGCTTAGCCCGAAAGCCAAATTGATGATCAGGGATGCATCCCACATTGTTCAATGTTGGACTCAACTTCGCCATTAACAATTTTTCGAATAGTTTTGAAATTGTTGGTAAAAGACTTATTGGTCTATATGATTCTACCTTAGCTAGATCCTTCCCTGGCTTGGGTATCATAGTAATCATTGAGACCTTCCACTCTGCAGGATAATACTCAAGGCGTAAAATAGCGTTAAAAATAAAAAGTAGAACCCTTCTAGCTACACGAGGTAACTGTTCAAGCATTTTACCAGTAATTTGATCTATACCTGGAGCTTTCCTGGGGTTTATGTTATTGATAACGTTTTCGACATCTTGAAAGTTAAGTCTCAAAGACACAGGCTGTCTAACAGCATACGGCGGAAATTCTGCTGCAGCATCCGCTGAATCGTTTGTCGTAAAAACATTTCTCAAATGGTTAACATACACCACCCCCTTTTCGGAATCGCTTCGTGCCCAGTCGCCAGTTGAAGTTCGCAAAGGTGGCTTACCTATTACGGGTCTTTTCAGACCTTTTGTCGCTTTCCACAAGGAATAATCAGATTGAGGGGTACCATCAAGGCTTTCCAAATATGTTTTAAGGGAAGCCATTCTATGGACTTCAAGCAGATTTCTTAGCTGAGTTATGCATTCCCGTAGCCTAGTTTTAAGCTGG
This sequence comes from Thecocarcelia acutangulata, assembly GCA_914767995.1. Taxonomy (NCBI): domain Eukaryota; kingdom Metazoa; phylum Arthropoda; class Insecta; order Diptera; family Tachinidae; genus Thecocarcelia; species Thecocarcelia acutangulata. Next base: position 62,443,183 of record OU612096.1, on the reverse strand, counting down.
GGCGACCTGCGAAGTTGCCACTCTCTTCTGAGTCTTCTTTTTTCTGACAGAAGTTGCTCAATTTCAGATGAATAAGTTCTATTGTTCGCATTTCTAGATCTTAAATGACTAGTGGTAGCATGCTGTACGGCCAGTTTGAGGTTTTCAGAAAAATCGTTAATTGACCCATCAATATCCTCAGGCGTTCTCAGGGCGATATTTTCAGTACAATGTGTACTCAGAAATTTTTTGTATTTTAGCCAATTAACTCTATTGACGGTCAACGGGGAGCAAATCTCTTGGGGAAACGAAACGGAGATTATAGTGGGTGAGTGATCTGATGACAAATCTAATGAAGGCTCCACTTGCATCCACTCTAAAGGAAAATTTTTCGCAAATCCAAAATCTATAACATCAGGGATCTTTCGTCGGTCTGACGGCCAATAAGTGGGGTGTCCGCTTGAAACCACATCTAAGCCCATTTTGGAAACGGTATCAAAAAGCACACGGCCTTTCGAGATAATTAAACGTGAACCCCAAAAAGTGTGTTTAGCGTTATAGTCGCCAGCCGCTAAAAATCGAGGCCCAAGTGAATTGAAAAAATTTGTATATTGATTTTCTGTTACTGAAAACCGGGGTGGGGAATAAATCGATGAAATAACAATTTTATGATGAAAATGTTCAATACAAATGTTTGTTGCTTGAAGATACTCCTCACATGTCTCGTTTAGCAAATAGTGCTTAATTCTAGTTTTTATCAAAATTGCTGAGCCTCCGCAAGATCTGGCACGGGGATTTTTAGTATCATATAGTCTGTAACCATTAATTTTGAAATAGCTGTTGCTTGTTAAGTGAGTTTCAGCAATCAGCATTATGTCGATTTGCTTTTCCATAAGGAAGTGCTCAAGTTCATTTTTGTGTTGGCGGATGCCGTTTGCGTTCCAGAAACATATTTTTAACCAGTTCATTTTTTTAAAATTGCCTGCAAAATAGTGGATTGCATTTTCAGCATTTCCTGCATCATGTTTGTCATGGAAACCGTAAATGTATTTATAGATTGAACAAGAGTCTGCAGAGTTGCCTCAAGATTGCTAAAATTTTGGTCGGAGTTTTGAGGCTTGGACTCTTGATTCAAGTTTGGATTATCGGATTTTACAACATTCGCATAAGAAATTTTTTGGGGGTTTTGCACGTTTATATGGCTGGTTGACTGGTGTACCTGGGGAAAATTGCTTGTAGAAATGATGGTTGTCAGCTGGGGTGGCATATTTAAAATTGGTGACCTATTTGTCATTGACCTCTTGAAGTGAGTGTAGACAGGGCAATCCCTGTAGTTTGCAGTATGGTTACCTCCACAGTTACTGCATTTTTTAACGCTCGCGTCAGTCTTAGGTTTTTTGCACTGCGATGTACCGTGAAGTTCACCACACACAACGCAAACTGCGGGCAACTTACAATAGGCCTTAGTATGGCCAAATTCTTGGCAGTTTAGGCATTGAACGGGCCCTAAACGCTTATGAGGCTCCTCAACGGTAACCTTACGATGCAAAAGATACTTGAGGTTATAAATGGGATGCACTTCATTCTTTTTTAAGGCAATATCTCTAGGTTCCAATTCAACCCTAAACATGGGTTGAGGCATTTTTTCACGGTTCCTAATATTAACCGCATTTTTAATTTTGAAGCCATTGTCCTCTAGGCCGGTTTTGACATCATTCGTATCCACAAAAGGGTTCCCCTTTATAACGACCTGAATACCTTTGGCACTTTTAAGCTGATATGTGTAAAACGATCTTTTCTCCTTCTCCAGGACATCAGACAACTTTCGGTATTCAGTTTCACTGTTTACCTAGATTTTGGTTTCATTGATGCTGCCGTGCTTAACCGATGTTACATTAAAAGTGTCTTTGCTGATTGCCGTAATAAGTTGTTTTACCAACTCACTAGAGGTAGGCTCTCGCAAATATATTGGTGGCGGCTTAAAAGTTTTTTTGGGTATTGCTGGTTCATCGGTCTGAAGGATAGCAAACCTATTACTATCCATTGTCGTGGTGGTCTTATCATCTTTGGGTATTTTGGACTGAGATGACATTTGAGCGGATTTGGGGCTTCGCTGCCGTTTAACTACGGTTACATACCTATCCATACCCACTTGCGGTTTATCAACAATAGCTGGACTGGAAGATGGTTTGTCGTCTGTTGTAACAACAATGTTTGGCGAGCACGAACGTGTGCGTTTTTTACCTCTTAGAGACAGAAGATTGTCCAATGATTTTTTCAATGATTCCTCTTCAGAAATCCAGAGGTTTTTTTAGTGGAGCTAAGCTCTCTTTCAGAATTGCACCTACTGGGTACACTCATGCAATTTTTTGTTTATTTATATTTTTGTTGCTTTAAAAGTATATAAAAATAATTGTCACAAAGTTTTTATTTTGTATTAATTCACTCTTCACTTATTGCGGTTTTTTACTTATACCGTTATCTTTTTTTTTTTTTTTGTAACACTCCGATCAAAAAACAAATACGTCCGTTCACTATCAAAGCTACACTCTGACTTGCGTAAGTGAACTTAAAAAACTTTTTTTTGCTTAAAAGCAGTTCTGGTAATGAAATAGGGTCATATAAATATGAAAAATGAAAATTTTCGATGTCGGTCCATATATACCCGAGATATAGCCCAAATCGGGTTTTTCATGAAAATGTCGCGTAAGCGAATTTAAACAACTTTTTTGTGCTCAAAAGCAGTTCTAGTAATGAAATAGGGTCATATAAATATGAAAAATGAAAATTTTCGATGTCGGTCCATATATACCCGAGATATAGCCTAGACCGAAATTTTCATGAAAATGCCGCGTAAGCGAACTTAAACAACTTTTTTGTGCTCAAAAGCAGTTCTAGTAATGAAATAGGGTCATATAAATATGAAAAATGAAAATTTTCGATGTCGGTCCATATATACCCGAGATATAGCCCAAATCGGGTTTTTCATGAAAATGTCGCGTAAGCGAATTTAAACAACTTTTTTGTGCTCAAAAGCAGTTCTGGTAATGAAATAGGGTCATAAAAATATGGAAAATGAAAGTTTTCGATATCGGTCCATATATACCCGAGATATAGCCCAAATCGGATTTTTAATGAAAATGTCGCATAGGCGAAGCTAAATAACTTTTTTTTGCTCAAAAGCAGTTCTGGTAATAAAATTAGGTTACATAAATATGGAAAATGAACATTTTCGATATCGGTCCATATATACCCGAGACATAGCCTAGACCGGGGTTTTCATGAAAATGTCGCGTAAGCGAATTTAAACAACTTTTTTGTGCTCAAAAGCAGTTCTGGTAATGAAATAGGGTCATAAAAATATGGAAAATGAAAGTTTTCGATATCGGTCCATATATATCCGAGATATAGCCTAAACCGGGTTTTTCATGAATACGCGGCGTAAGCGAACTATAACAACTTTTTTTGCTTAAAAGCAGTTCTAATAGTAAAATAAGGTTATATAGGTATGGAAAATGAAAATTTCCGATATCGGTCCATATATACCAGAGATATAGCCTAAACCGTGGTTTTCATGAAAATGCCGCGTAAGCGAACTTAAACAACTTTTTTCACCTTAAAGCAGATCTGGTAATTAAATAAGGTTATATAAATATGGAAAATGAAAATTTCCGATATCGGTCCATATATACCCGAGATATAGCCCAAACCGGGGTTTTCATGAAAATGTCGCGTAAGCGAACTTAAACAACTTTTTTCACCTTAAAGTAGTTCTGGTAATAAAATAAGGTTATATAAATATGGAAAATTAAAATTTCCGATATCGGTTCATATATACCCGATATATAGCCTAACAGGTTTTTTGATGAAAATGCCGAGTAAACAACTTTTTTGTGCTCAAAAGCAGTTCTGATAATGAAATAAGGTTATATAAATTTGGAAAAAGAAAATATCCGATATCGGTCCATATATACTCGAGATATAGCCTGAACCGATTTTTCCAATAACATTTTGTTTTGCTGAAAAGCAGTTCTTGTTATAAAAGAAGGTTACGAAAATTGAGAAAATTAAAATTTCTGATATCGGTCCATATATTCCCGAGATATAGCCTAAATCGGGTTTTTCATGAAAATATCGCGTAAGCGAACTTAAACAATTTGTTGTCCTCAAAAGCAGTTCTGGTAATGATATAAGGTTATATAAATATGGAAAATTAAAATTTTCGATATCGGTTCATATATAGCCGAGATATAGCCTGAACCGATTTTTCCATTAAAAAAAATTTTTTTTTTTTTTTGCTGAAAAGCAATTCTCGTTATAAAAGAAGGTTACTAAAATACAGAAAATAGAAAATTCCGATATCGGTTCATATATAACCGAGCATATTTAGGTCACATTTTTAATATACTATACATATACGTGACTATCGTGAAGGGTATTTTAGATTCGGCCAAGCCGAATATACTACACTCTTACTTGTTTACAAATTAAAATGAAATGTTATTCCAGCGCGGCAAAACCTATTTATCATATGTATAAGAATAATCTTTGAGTTTTATTTTTTCATGAAAAAATTTGATGTTTGGTTAATAAAAAACTACTTAAAAAAATTTGTGTCCAAATTTGGTTTGGACTTAAAAACTTTTATGTTTTTTGATAGCGTATATATTTATATAAAAAAAGCAATTCAAAGTGAATTCGTAATATTGCATTTATTTATAATTATTTGTTAGTATAACCTATTATATTATCTTTGAAATATCAAATTTGAATTTAACGCAATTTATTCAGTACGTACATCACTTTTAATTTCTAAAGTTCGAAAGCTAGTTTTATTGCTTTGCTACAAAAAGGCAAAGTAATAAACTGTCAACCTTGGCATTTAACTTGGATGTTTTTCAACACTTTTAGTATGATATATTTTTAGTCTATTCTTAACCTCTCAACTGAACTCAGCTAATGGGTGATTTTATAAGAACTATCGGAAATTTAAACAAAAAAACACATAAAATTCAGAAAAATGCATGAAATATTTATTTGGATCGATAGTTGGGTCGATATAATTTAATTTTTGAAGATTATTTCATGCAAATGTTGGCCGCGGCTGCGCCTCAAATGGTCCATCCGCTTAGTCCAATTTAGGCATACTCTTTCCAACATTTCGGCCGGTATCTCACGAATAATGTTGGCAATGTTGGCTTCCAGTGCGTCAATCGAAGCGCGCTTGTCGCTATAGACATTAGCCTTAACATAGCCCCACAAAAAATAGTCTAGAGGCGTTAAATCGCACGATCTGGGCGGCCAATTGACTGGTCCCAAGCGTGAAATAAACTGTTCACCGAACTCGCCTCTCAATTGGTCCATTGTTTCGCGTGCTGTGTTGCATGTGGCACCGTCTTGTTGAAACCACATGTCATGCAAGTCAAGCTCTTCCATTTTTGGCAAAAAAAAGTTTGTTATCATCGCACGGTAGCGCTCACCATTCACAATAACGTTGTGATTCGCATCATCCTTGCAGAAATACGGCCCAATGATGCCGCCAGCCCATAATCCGCACCAAACGGTTGTTTTTTGTGGATGCATTGGTAGCTCTTGCAATGCTTCTGGCTGCTCTTCACTCCAAATACGGCAGTTTTGCTTGTTCACGTATCCATTCAACCAGAAATCAGCCTCGTCGCTGAACACAATTCTTCGATAAAAAAAGTGGATCTTCATCTAACTTTTCAAGAGCCCATTCACCAAAAATTTGGCGTTGTGGTAGGTCGTTTGGCTTCAATTCTTGCACCAGCTGTATCTTATAAGGCTTCACACCCAAATCCTTCCGCAAAATTTTCCACGTAGTGGAGTAACAGAGGCCCAATCGCTGCGAACGGCGCCGAATCGATAATTCACGGTCATCACCAACACTGGCCGATACGGCTGCGATATTTTCTTCAGTTTGCACTCTACGTAAGCGTGTTGGTGGTTTAATGTCCAACAATGTAAATTTGGTGCGAAATTTTTTTACAATAGCCCGAATAGAAGCCTCAGTAGGTCGATTAAACTGACCATAAAATGGAAGAAGCGCGCGATGAACTTTCTTAACAGAGCACGCATTTTGGTAATAAAATTCAATAATTTGCAAGCGTTGTTCGTTTGTAAGACGATTCATGATTAAATTATAGACCAAACTGAAGATGTTTGACAGTGACACAAGATACAAAACGTGCGTGAGCTGTCAAAACTAGTGTTGCCAAAAAGATAATAGCAAAAAAATCACTCGTTAGAAAAATTGGAATGAATAAACCTCGTATTACCAAGCGTTAAACCCCTAGTTTTTTTTACCCATATTCAACTTGGATAAAACCAATTGCCAATTTCTGGAATTAATAATAATAAAATAGCGATAGCGGAGCGCTGCTGAATTACTTTATCCTATTTTTATTCAATTTGTATTCTTAATACTATAAATCCTCAATTTAATATAAATTTAATTAAAAAGAAAATAATTCCTAATATTTTTATTTTCTATTTATATTTAAATAAATATATTATGTTTACTATATATGTATGTATATTACGTTTAAATAAATATATAATATACATATACACATATATAATTTGCTTATTCTTATTATTGGTAAATTTCTAAATCATAAATCTATGCACGATTGTGGTTTAAATTACTAATAAATATTCAATACTCATAACACAACGATCTGTAAGATACTCAAATCTAACGCTTTCTATACGCTTTTTTACCCGAATAGTTTTGGTTCACAGACAATAAATTTTGTGTCTAACTTCGTTATCAACTAATAATGTCTAGTTAAGAAAACCTAGCATTTTACACAAACAGATAAGCTTACTCTTATTTACGAAGATAAAAGATACAAAATTGATGCAGATATTCAAATCTAGCGCTATACCTCAAATAGCCCCTTTTTCTGTGAAGTTCAAAATTATTCATAATTAAATCAACCCTCTTCTTAGTTCACGTCGCAAAAAACAAAAACCATACTGGTATTTAGACTTCAGAAATCATAAGGTCCTATTTTCATTCTCTTATAAATTTTTAACTAAGTTACAAAACCGGGAAACGAACTTTAAAAAAAAAAAAAAAAAAAAAAAAAAAAAAGCAAGAAAGATCCATTCGCTCAAAATAGTTAATAAATTAACTAATTGGAAAAAATGGCCACAACAAACGAACATTGTTCTCCTCTAAATGATAATTTTTTATATAATTGTGGTTTTCTACTGCAATTCTGTGAAAAATTCAATAATGTGGAAGAACAATCAGAATCTGTTCTTGAAATTAAAATGAAAGATCTAGAGGCTAGATGGGCAAAGGTAGAAGCTTCCTACCATAAGTTACTGCTAGCCTCGGAAACTGAAGTGAGTAAAGAATTTAAGGAGTCCGCCCAGAGTCAATTTGATTCGTGTCTTGAAACGTACTATCTCTGCGTTGCACAGATAACCGATTTATTAAAAGCAGCAAGGACAGAAATACATCACTTTCAAGGCTTAGAATCAACAACTCGATATTCCTTAGCTCCGCCAACTGCAACACACAATAGCATGCAAGATGGCTCAAATATTTGTATAAGGGTACCCCCGTGTGACACGGAAGTATTCCACGGCAGTTACGAACAGTGGCCATCCTTTAGGAATATGTTCACTGCTGTATATATAAATCATTCAAAACTCTCTCTAGTTGCAAAGCTTTATCACCTTCGAATTAAGACACAAGGCGAAGCAGGAGCAATAGTCAAAATATATACGCTTTCTAATGACAATTTTGAACTCGCCTGGGAAGCACTTAAAACAAGGTATGAAAATAAAAGGGTATTGGTAGACAACCAAATAAAAATCTTGTTTGATATCCCACCAGCCAAAAAAGAAGATAGTGAATCAATTAGACGAATTCAGTCTTCAGTTAACGATTCATTAGCAACTCTTAGAGGACTGGGGATTCAAGTTGAAAGTTGGGACCCCATTCTAATTCGTCTTATATCTACAAAGCTTCCCGATTTAACACTCTCGCTTTGGGAGCAATCGTTAGCATCTCCCCGCGAGTTGCCTAAGTGGTCACAAATGTCACAATTTTTGGTCGACAGATATGAAGCTGTAGAGCGATTCACTAGCATAAAATCAACCAAAGAATATTTCAATCTCACGAGCACATCACCTGAAAAAATACAAATTTATACTTCTCAAGAAAGTATAATTTCCAGCTGTAAGTTATGCAACACAAATCACTCACTTAGAATATGTCCTAAATTTCGCGCATTTACAGTTCAACAAAGAGTTGAATACGTATTTAAAAATAAATTTTGTAACAACTGTTTGTCGCCAGCTCATTTGAAGACAAGCTGTAAAAGTAGAAACGCTTGTCTGAATTGTAAAAAGACCCACCATACCTTGCTGCACATGAAGAAAAAGGTTCCAAATTCACAGGAAACAAATAATGATTCAACGAAAGATTACACTCGTCAAAGTGAGGTTATGATATTCCCTCGAGGGAAGTTCAAGCCAATTTTTCGGCTGGCTATGAAGATATTCTACTGCGAACTGCACTAATGCAAATAGAACACATGGGAGAACTATTCACCATTAGAGTACTAATAGACCCTGGTTCGCAAAGAACTTTTCTATCAGAAAAGATTAGAAATAGGCTTCAGCTTCCATACAAAAAATCCCATTTTGACATTATTGGAATCGGTGGCCAAAAGCAATCTGCCAATAAAGAATGTGAATTTGTATTGTACGCTAAAATATACAACATTCGAGTACCCATTAAGGCCATAGTTTTGCCAAAAGTCACTAAAAAACTGCCTAGAAATACATTTAAAGTCCCAATATCACCGGAATTGTCTAATTTAGACTTAGCCGATCCAAACTTTAATGTAGCGTCTCAAATTGATTTAATACTTGGCAATGACTATGAACAGCTTTTGAACATTGAGGGAATTAAAAAGAATATATGTGGTAAAACGTCCGCATATAATACAATTTTCGGGTGGGTACTTAGTGGCCCCATAAAAACCCAATCGATACAAGCTTTCACAACTTCAGTGGTCCCTTCAGAAAATTTACAACTAAACGATCTGTTAAAAAAATTTTGGGAACAAGAAGAGTTTCCCAGAGGTCGGCCTAAAACGGAGGAAGATGAGTATTGTGAGGAACTATATGCGCAAACAATTCAACGACATGAAAGCAGAAAATATGTTGTACGCTTGCCATTTAAGAAAGATTTTCCACACACAATATTTCTCGGCTCGTCTCGCTTTTCAGCACTAGCTCAATTTATTAGAATGGAGAAAACTCTTTCTAAAGGCTCCAATCTTCAAATGCAGTACCACTCTGTACTTAATGAATATACTGCACTAGATCATATGGAGGAAACTTCATCTCAAGAATTTATCTCAGACGATAAATACTATTCGTTTTACTTACCACATCACGCTGTGGTTCGCCCCGATCACAAGACCACAAAAGTTAGAGTGGTGTTTAATGCATCGCGTAAAACGAAATCTCAGTATTCACTAAATGATGTGCTGTATACTGGTCCAATACTTCAAATGGAGTTAACAACAATTATTCTGAATTGGAGATTATATCAATTTGTTTTTAGCGCAGACATAGAGAAAATGTATCGTCAAATTTTAGTGCATCAAAAAGATAGGCCTTTTCGGAGGATATAATTCCATGAAGAGTCTGACGGACATGAAGATTTTCAGTTAAAAACTCTAACCTTTGGAGTAAATTGCGCTCCAATTCTTGCGATACGCACTCTACATAAGATTGCTTCTGACTAGAAAACATCTCACCCTAAGGCAGCGTTTATTTTGTCCAATGAGACATATGTCGATGACGTACTCTCTGGGGGTCATTCAATACAAGAAACCCTTGAGGCCCAGAGACAATTAATTGGTGTTTTACGAGCCGCTGGCATGCCACTTAAAAAATTCACAGCAAATAATAAGGCACTTTTATCGCATATACCAAAAGAAAATCTGTACGATCTAGATTTTTTAAGATTCTATGACTCCAGTTCCACCAAAACGCTGGGCATAAAATGGAATGCGTTGACCGACGCGTTTGCTTATAGTTTCACACCATTTTTATTAGGAGCCAAAACTACCAAGCGAACGATACTTTCTGCTATAGCAAAACTTTTTGATCCAGCGGGCTGGCTTGCACCTGTAATAATAAGAGCAAAGCTACTAATGCAGCAACTTTGGCTCGAGGGGCTTGACTGGGACGTCGAGGTATCCCCAGAATCATTACAAATCTGGAGCAATCTAGTTCACGATCTTTCCGAAGTCGAAAATATTCACATACCTCGATGGCTTCAATTCAGCCCAACAGATGAAATCCAAATTCATGGATTCTCGGATGCTTCCAAATCTGCTTACTGTGCTACAGTTTATATAAGATGTCAGACGAAAAATAACGTTTTTTCAAACTTATTGCTGGCAAAAAGCAAAGTAGCCCCTATACAAACCATCTTCCTCCCACGGTTAGAGCTCAACGGAGCCGTACTTTTAGCAAAAATGATAAACGGCGTTACATCCTTTCTTAAACTTCACGATAAGGAAATTCATTTATGGACCGATTCGTCCATTGTGTTAGGATGGATCTCCAAACCTCCATCTACATGGGAAACATATGTCGCAAATAGAATATCGCGAATTCACCAGCTAGTACCCGAAGCAAATTGGCGGCATATTTCAACACATGATAACCCCGCAGATTTAGGGACTAGAGGCTGTAAGCCAGCTGAACTCAAGAACAATTCTCTTTGGTGGTTGGGGTCCACCTGGCTTCATAGACCTAAAAATGATTGGCCAAGTAGAAATCCCTTAAAAATGCCGGAAAATAGTAAAAAAGTGCACATTCTTCATGCCTCCATCGAAAGCCATGACATCTTAGATAATTTCTCCTCCTACTGTAAAGCCCTTCGAGTTATTGGATATATATTCCGCTTTTACAAGCGAGTAAAGAAAACCGAAATCAGTACGTATTCACCTACCCTAACTCAAGATGAAATAAAATTCGTAAAAATGAGACTTATTATGATTTCTCAGAAAAATTATTTTGCTAACGAATATTCAAATATCTCTGCCTCAGAAAAAATATCAGCCAAAAGCGCTTTGAAACTACTTAGTCCATTTCTCGACTCAAGTGGCATTTTGCGGGTAAATGGCAGGTTATCTCAATCCTCACTCCCGTATAATGAACGCTATCCTATTATATTATCTGGCAAGTCTCGATTTTGTCACTTATATCTCACATATCTCCACACATTTTTACAACATAATGAACGCTATCCTATCATATTATCTGGCAAGTCTCGATTTTGTCACTTATATCTCACATATCTCCACACATTTTTACAACATGCCGATTGTACCCAAATGTGCAGAATGATACAGACAGAGTTCTATGTCTCAAGGCTCAAATCTCGAGTAAAAAATATAATTCGCCAGTGTAAAACTTGTATAATTTACAAGCAGCAGCCGTGTACTCAAATAATGGCTCCACTGCTATCCGAAAGAGGCCAATTATTCCCACCCTTGCAAATCACGGGCGTTGACTTGGCTGGGCCAATTGAGTTGAAATCTTCAACTCTGCGCAAGTCTGCTCTCATTACGGGATATGTTTGCGTATTTACTTGCTTCAGTATGAAAGCAATTCACTTAGAACCCTGCTCAGACTTATCATCCGCAGCATTTTCCCGATTTGTCGGGAGGCGGGGGCTCCCCCAAAGGGTAGTCTCTGATAATGGAAGGAATTTTGTCGGGGCTAGTAGAGCATTATTGCGAGAGTTTAATTCATTTATCAACACGGTTGCCTCCGACACTACGCAAAAGTACATTGCTCACGGTTTCGAGTGGAAGTTCATACCTCCATATGCCCCTCACATGGGTGGACTATGGGAGGCAGCAGTAAAATCCTTTAAGTTTCACTTTAAGCGAGTATCTGGCGCCCAGAAATATAATTTTGAGGAGTTTTCTACCATCCTTGCTCGAATTGAAGGCATACTAAACTCACGTCCAATTTCCGCAGTATCGGAAGACCCTACCGATCTCACTACCCTTACTCCAGGGCATTTTTTAAGAGGAGCACCGATTATGGCTTTTCCAACAAACTCAAGATATGTCGATAATCAATCGGTGGGAAAAGCTCAAAGCTCTCCATCACAATTTTGCGATCCGATGGAAGGAAGATTACTTAAAACCTCTTCAAAAGAGATATAAATGGAAAAATGCACTTCAAAATCTTAAAATCGGCGACCTTGTAGTCGTCATAGACGACTTACAACCTCCCTTTGAGTGGCGGCTTGGACGAATAGTTAAAACTTTCCCAGGTTCTGACAATTATGTGCGTATCGCCGAAGTACGCACTGTTTCGGGAATTATAACACGGCCAATTGCTAAGTTGTGTTTTCTACCCTTCTACGATCCTTGTCCCCCTTACTAACAATCTCGATAAGCAACTTACAACTGTCAATGAATTTACATTCCTACATGTTATTAGTTTCTATCAGTAGTTTGGTGATCATTAATACAGCTTTGCATGTTAATGCGTGTTGAATGTTTACTAATTTTGTATCTTTTCCATCATTAGGAAATCGTACTTGTTATCATGAGCAATAGCCCCAGCACCCGTTCTAGAAGTATTCCTCGGACGCGATTGCGAAAGCATCGTAATCCAAAAATTCATCAATACCTAATATGCAAGAAGTTCCACCCACTAAAATTTTGTCGCAAATTTATTAAAATGGATGTAAAGAGACGCCAACTCGCCGTAGAAAAATATAATTATTGTTCAAATTGTTTGGCTTGGAGCCACATTGTCAGATCGTGTACGTCTTTGGATACATGCAAAAAATGTGATGCATTGCACCATACGCTATTGCATCAAAAGAAAAAGTTTACCAAGCCACGCACTTTATCCACAAAAAATCTTCGGTCACGAAACAAGTCTTCGTCAGCACCACCATCGAACGTTATGTCACCTCATAATAGAATTTTATCTGAAGCTATAAAATCGTTAGCCATGGTTCTGTGTGAAGCGGAAGCAGCGTCAACATTTGCCTGACCGGAAGGCCGGCGGCATGTCCAAATTTGGATTGGATTTAAAAACTTTTATGTATTTTGATAGCGTATATATTTATATAAAAAAAAGCAATTCAAAGTGAATTCGTAATATTGCATTTATTTATAATTATTTGTTAGTATAACCTATTATATTATCTTTGAAATATCAAATTTGAATTTAACGCAATTTATTCAGTACGTACAGTACTTTTAACTTCTAAAGTTCGAAAGCTAGTTTTATTGCTTTGCTACAAAAAGGCAAAGTAATAAAACTATCAACCTTGGCATTTAACTTGGATGTTTTTCAACACTTTTAGTATTATATATTTTTAGTCTATTCTTAGCCTCTCAACTGAACTCAGCTAGAAGAATTGGAATAAATAAACCTCGTATTACCAAGCGTTAAACCCCTAGTTTTTTTTTACCCATATTCAACTTGGATAAAACCAATTGCCAATTTCTGGAATTAATAATAATAAAATAGCGATAGCGGAGCGCTGCTGAATTACATTATCCTATTTTTATTCAATTTGTATTCTTAATACTATAAATCCTCAATTTAATATAAATTTAATTAAAAAGAAAATAATTCCTAATATTTTTATTTTTTATTTATAAGTATTATTTTATACATTATTTTTAACGATTTAATTAAAAAATTATTAATTCAATAAAAAATATATATCAATATACATATATAAATACATTTTTAGTCTTTTAATTCATTTGCCTATTAGGATTGGATCGATTACAGCTTTTCTAAAGTCAATCTCATTTTCGGCTTATTTCAAGTACGGAGTCGGATTAAATCAAGCTCAAAATTCTTGAAGTTGAATTTTTATACATATTTACGGTAAGGTAAAAATGGGTCAAAAACCTTTATATGAATATTTTTAAGAAATATCAAACATTAATCGAAAAGGTTCATGTGTTTATGAAATTACTATTATAACTAATAGCCTCATTCATAAACATAGAGCTTTTCGGTTTGTTAATTTGTTCATTATTTTATATTAATTCATTCATTCAACAGTCTCTTATTAGCGAATAAGAGGAATTTTGATTTTTATTTAAATACTTATTTTTTAACCTTTTTATGTATTCAGTAATTTTTTCGTAGCCAGTTTCTTCATGTATGAGATACGTTGGATATCACCAAGGCTTGTTGTTGATCATTTTAAGACATTTATTTTGAATGATTTGCAGTCGCTTTAAATGACATCTTGCTGCGGAGCACCAAACGGGACACGCATATGTTAAAATCGGCCTGATAACGCTTTTAAACAGGAGACTTTTGTTTTTGTAGCTTAAGTAGGAACGTTTGTTTAGTAAATGATATAATGACCTGAGAGTTTTAGTTGCTTTAGAACATACCTCGTCAATGTGGTGTTTAAATAACAACTTTTTATCCAATACAACGCCCAGATATTTAGCTTTATTTGCAATATTTAAGGAGTTGTTTCCAATTATTAGCTGTCGCCTTGGTTGTCTTTTTGGGGACTTGTTAAACGGAAATATAATTGCTCGCGTCTTGTCTGGGTGGATCTTGATTTTCCATTTATGAAAAAATTTCGTACAACTCGTGAATCCTTTTTCCATTTTCTTCATCAGTGCGCTTGTAAGCTTGCTTGAAAAGATTAGAGCGGTATCGTCTGCGTAATATGCTATCTTGAAATAGTTTGGGATTCTAAAATCCGATATATAAATTGAGTAGAGCAATGGAGACAGGACTGATCCTTGGGGTAAACCGGCTGTAATAGATTTTGCTGCCGAAGTTTCCTGATTAAAGGCAACCTTAAAAGTTCTACAATCTATGAAATCAGCAATAAGTTTGCAAAGATTCCTTGGAATGTTTGTGGTTAAAAGTTTATAAATAAGGCCATTGTGCCAGACAGTGTCGAATGCTTTTTCGATATCTAATAATATTAGACCTGTGGACCTTTTCTTTTTCTTGTTGACCAAAATTTGTTTTTTAATGCGGTTTATTTGATGAGTTGTACTATGTTCCTTTTTAAACCCGAATTGTTCTTTAGTGACAACCGAGTTATTAGTGACGAATTCATTAAGTCGGGCAAAGATTATTTTTTCAAGGATTTTTCCTACATTGCTTAGTAGGCTAAAAAAACGAAAGTTAATAATACGGAATCAACCGCAAAAGTGAACGAATATAGTGTGCCACAAGGCTCAATTTTAGGAGCTCTGTTATTTATTATATACATATTATTGTTTCAATAATAATAGATAAATCCGAAATAATTTTATACGCAGATGATACACTTATATTAACGGAAGCAGAGACAGAAGAAATGTGTTACGAAAATATTAAAAAGGACATGAAAAAAAAAATTAATCAATGGTTAAACATTAATAAGCTAAACTTAAATGAATCTAAAACTAAATTAATGGAACTAAACATGGATTCTAACAGAGTACTTGAAATAAATAATATAACAATAGAAAAAGTTAGCAATAGAAAAATATCTCGGTTTCGTTATAGACAAAAACTTAAAATTTAATGATCATATGGAGTACATTTGTAAAAAGATCGGGAAAAAGATTGGGTTCTTTAAACGTATAAGAAATAAGATTTCAATTATGACTGCAATTAATATATATAACGTGACTGTTGAAAAGGCAAGAGGCCGAGCCAGCAATTTCTAATGGATTTTGAATAAAACGCAAATGCAATTAAAACACTTGATTAATATGCAAATGTGTTTATATTAAAATTCAAAAATTACATTGTGACTCTCCAACCGAACGGTCGTAATAAGTGAACAAAAAAATAAAATAAAATCATTGCTTAAACGCCTTTAAAATTAAATTGTAAAAACAATAACAAATTATTTAAAAAAAACAACGGGAAAATAAATTCCTTTCATTTCAATAACTAAACAATAAAATCAATTTCAATAAAACAAGTGCGGTGGCAGTGCATTGTTATTGTTGTTATTGTGCGTGAAGATTAACTACCCAGTGGGAAAAAAACTATACATTAAAATTTTTTGTTTTCTGTATGAGTAATCCCATCAGAAATAATTCTGAAAAAGAGCCTAGCGCCACCAGCAAAAATATATGGACTTCTGAAGAAGAATCTATAAGGCAATCATTGGACAATTTTCTTTCTACAAGAGATAAAATTCGCTCCTGTTCCGGCTCGCCTAACATAGATGTTACAACAGAAGATAAAAGATCTTCTACTCTAACTAATGCCAATAAACAAAAAACGCAAGTAGGCATGGATAGGTATATCACCATCACCAAACGTCAGCGAAGCCCTAAATCTGCTCAAATTGCATCCAAATCAAAAATTTCTAAAGATGCCGAATCCGCTAGACCAACCAATCAAAATAGATTTTCTATTCTACAAACGGATGAGCCAACAGGATCGTCAAAAAAATCGTTTAAACCACCACCAATTTATTTAAGGGAATCTGCCTCCAATGAACTGGTAAGTAAAATTGTTTCAGTAATCGGAGAAAATACATTTAACGTTACCTCCATCAAGCACGGCAATATTAACGAAACTAAAATTCAGGTTAACCATGAAAATGACTACCGAAAACTGTCTGACGAATTTGAAAAGGAAAAAAAAGCTTTTTATACTTATCAGCTTAAAAGCGCTAAAGGTCTTCAAGTCGTAATAAAAGGGATTGACCCTTGCGTAGACATTGATGAAGTTAAGACCGGTTTGACAGACAAGGGATTCAAAGTAAAAAATGTTTTAAACATCAGAAATCGTGAAAAGATCCCTCAACCCATGTTTAGGGTTGAATTAGAGCCAGGAGATGTGACCTTAAGGAAGAATGAAGTTCATCCTATATATAATATAAAATACCTTTTACATCGTAAAATAACCGTAGAGGAACCGCATAAGCGCTTAGGACCCGTACAGTGCCATAACTGCCAAGAATTTGGCCATACTAGGACCTATTGCAAGTTGCCTACAGTTTGTGTTGTGTGTGGAGAATTCCATGGTACAGCACAATGCAATAAGCCGAAATTCGACCCAAAAATTAAAAAATGCAGTAATTGCGGTGAAAACCATACAGCTAATTATAGAGGTTGCTCCGTCTACACCCACCTCAAGCGCTCAATGAACAACAAACCAATAATTGCTTCTAAGCCACCACAGCAGACTCAAACTTTTTCTAATAACTCTTTTCCTCCGACACGACAGTCAACCGCAGACATAACCGTTCAAAATCAAAAACAAATTTCTTATGCTAATGTAGTTAAGTCTACATTCGCAAACCCGAATCAGGAATCTAGATCTCAACCGCCCGATCAAAATTTTAGTAACCTTGAGGCAACAATACAGACCCTAATTCAAACTATAAACACTTTTACGTCGTCTATGATGACAATGATGCAGGAAATGGTGAAAATGCAATCCACCATTTTGCAGGTTATTTCGAAAAAATGATTTGGTTAAAAATATGTTTCTGGAACGCGAACGGCATCCGCCAACACAAAAATGAACTCGAATACTTCCTGATGGATAAGCAGATCGATGTAATGATGATTGCAGAAACTCACTTGACGTCAACAAGCTTCTTCAAAATCAACGGCTACGTACTATACGATACTAAAGACCCCCGTGGAAGAGCTTGTGGGGGCTCTGCAATCTTGATAAAATCTAGGATAAAGCATTTTTTGTTGAACGACGCATGCGAGGACTATCTTCAAGCAACTAATATCTGTGTGGAAAATTTTCATTACAAATTGGTTATTTCATCGATTTATTCGCCGCCTCGATTTTCAGTGACGGAATCACAATATTCAAGTTTTTTCAACTCATTAGGACCTCGTTTTATAGCAGCTGGAGATTACAACGCAAAACACACTTTTTGGGGCTCACGTTTAATCACACCGAAGGGTCGAGTGCTTTTTGATACAATTTCTAAAATGGGCTTAGACGTAATATCAAGCGAACATCCCACTTACTGGCCGACTGACTGACCGGCCGAAAGATTCCTGATGTGATTGATTTTGGAGTGGTAAAGGGGATCCCTGTAGAATGGATGCAAGCTGAGCCTTCGTTAGACTTGTCATCGGATCATTCACCAACTATTATTTCAGTTCGTTTTCCCCAGGAGACTTGGTCCCCGATTAACAATTTGCATAGGACTGTCACCCAAGTGAATTGGCTGAAATATAAAAAATTTTTGAGTACCCATTGCACTGAGAATATTGTTTTAAGAACACCTGAAGATATTAATGCGTCACTAAGCAACTTTAGCGAAAACCTTAAACAAGCCGCTGCACTTGGTTCTAGCGTTTATTTAACACGCAGAAACCTTCAAAATAGAACATATTCTTCAGAAATCGAGCAACTTGTGTTAGAAAAAAGAAGAGTTCGACGAGAGTGGCAACTTCGCAGATCTCCGCAACTAAAAACAAGGCTACGTGAGTGCACAAGTCAGTTAAGAAATTTGCTTGCAACCCAAAAAACGGCTTCTCTACAAACGTATCTAGAAAGTCTGGATGGTACTCCTCAGTCCGACTATTCTTTATGGCGGGCGACTAAAGGTTTAAAAAGGCCAGTTAGAGGTAAGCCGCCCTTGCGAGAACCGTCTGGTGAATGGGCTAGAGATGACTCAGAAAAGGGTAATTTATTTGTTAACCATTTGAAAAACGTTTTTACCACAAATAGGTCTGACAATGCAAATGAGTTGCCACCTATCGTTAGTAGACCTCCTGTGCCTTTAAGATTCAATTTCCAAGAAATTGAAAATGCTATTGGCAATCTAAACCTTAAAAAAGCTCCAGGTATGGATAAAATCAGCAACAAAATGCTCGTAGAGCTGCCTCGTGTAGCTAAAAGAATTGTTCTTTTTATTTTTAATGCTATTTTACGGCTTGAGTATTACCCTGCAGAGTGGAAGGTGTCCATGATAACAATGGTTCCTAAGCCAGGGAAGGATCACACGAAAGTAGAATCATACCGTCCAATAACTCTATTGTCAACAATATCAAAACTTTTCGAAAAATTGCTAAAGGCGAAGTTGGATCCAATGCTTCATAAGGTTGAATGTATTCCTGATCACCAATTTGGTTTTAGAGCGAAACATGGCACCATTGAGCAAACACACAGGTTAGTTAACGTCATAAGAAAGGCATTTGAAGATAAAAAATATTGCTCTGCCTTATTCATCGACGTCTCACAGGCTTTTGATAAAGTGTGGCACGATGGACTAATGCATAAAATAAAGTTTAACTTACCTGCAAACATACATAACCTTTTGAAAAGCTATTTATATTGTCGCCAATTTATAATAAAAGAAGGCGATTTCATAAGCCCCGCCCAGCCTATTGAAGCTGGAGTTCCCCAAGGCAGCATATTAGGGCCTATCTTATATTTGATCTACGCATCTGACATGCCGACAAGCACCAACATTCACACTTCAACATTTGCAGATGATACAGCATTCCTTAGCATACATAGTAACCACCAGCAAGCATCAATAAACTTACAGGAACATATCGACAAACTAGAAAAATGGCAAAAGCTTTGGAAAATCAAGGTTAATGAACAAAAGTGTGCCCATGTTACATTCGCACTGCGTCTAGGAACATGCTCACCCATTACTATTAACAATAAAGTAATACCTCAACACAGTGAAGTCAAATACCTCGGTATTCATCTTGACCGTAGACTAACATGGAAGATGCACATCGAGGCAAAAGTAACGCAAATGAAATTGAAAGCAGTGCAAATTAACTGGCTAATAGACAGAAATTCGACTTTGAAGCTTGATTGTAAACTTTTGCTGTACAACGCGATTCTAAAGCCAATATGGTGCTATGGGATTCAATTATGGGGCACAGCCTCTGCATCTAACATTGAAAAAATTCAAAGAAGTCAAAATAGAATTCTCCGTAGAATTACAAATGCTCCATGGTACGTTAAAAACTCACGAATCCACGCAGATCTGAACGTACCTTTTGTGAAATCTGAATTTGTGAAGTACGCGACAAGATATATTAACAAACTTGAAATCCATCCAAATCCACTTGCAGTTAATATCCTTAACTTTGGTGGTCATACCCGTCTGAGAAGGAGGGATACTTTGGCTACCATTAGAGCTCTAAACAGATGACTGAATTCTGAAATAATATTCGCATAAAAATAAATTTTTGTCCAGCACTGGCAGGACTTTAATTAAAATTTTTTTTAGTATTAAGATTTGAATACTTATTGTCATTACATTTTTTTATGTAGATTGAATAAATAAAATAATAAAGTTAAAAAAAAAAAAAAAAAAAAAAAAAAAAAAAAAAAAAAATATTAAAATTCCTTTAAATATATAACAATTCATTAGGAAATAATTCAGTTAAAATAATTAAATAATTACATACTTTTTGGTTTGGAAAATTACTGGAAAGTAGTAAAATATAAAAAAATCTTATATTCAAAAAATGCTAGGTCACCTCGCAAAGCTTCAATAGAAAATGGTCGAGGCGCCATAACTTGATTTGCAATTACAGGTTTCGTTAAAAAAAAATATGTATAAATTGTGTTGACAGGTTGTTATTTGTCAATGTGTACTAAATAAGTGAAGCTAACTTATTATAAAATTATTTATGGATATTTTGGGAGTTGTGCCAAGATTCCCCCCGCAGTATGGCAAGAAGCATCTTCGTCGCCAGACTCCTCCTGAGTAGCAACTTCCAAAATAGCTAATTTTGTTGCTGGTCTGTCCAGAATTCCATGGGTAGTAAGTATTTTTGCGCTTCTGACTTGCCCATCGCTTGCCAATCTCGTCTCCAAAACTTTACCACGAAGCCAAACATTACGGGGCGTGGTAGGGTCAACAATGATTACCAAGTCCCCCTGACGTAAAGGTTTTTGTCGATCATGCCACTTAGTTCTACACGTTAACGATGGTAGGTATTCCATAAGTCACCTTTTCCAAAATATATTTCCATATTGTTGTGAAGTTAACCAGGATTGTTTTAGAAGCACCCCACTATCATTACAAATTGACAAAGGTTTTAAGCCTGACGAGCTACCCACTAGGAAATGATTTGGTGTTAAGGCCTCACCAGATTCTTCGTCCACAGGAACATAGGCTAGGGGCCTGGAATTTATAATGTTTTCTATTTCAACCAGCATACTATACAAAAGCTCATCGCTTGGTGACCTTGAAGGCATTATTTGATATAAAATAGTTTTTATTGAGCGCACTAGGCGCTCCCATGCACCACCCATGTGTGGCGAAGCCGGAGGATTAAAATTCCATTTTGTTGTGGTTGTAGTAAAGGTTTTAATGAGTTCGTCCCGATCTACATCTGCTATGGCCTCACGTAGTTCTCTCTCCGCACCAACAAACTTTGTCCCATTGTCGCTATAGAATTCATGTGGAATTCCCCTCCGAGCCATAAAATTGCGAATAGCGAGAATGCATGATGATGTTTTCAACGAATGTGCAATTTCAATGTGCACTGCTCTTATGGACAAACAAGTAAATAAGACCCCATAACGTTTTTCTTTATGACGACTAACCGTTACCAGGAGGGGACCGAAGAAATCTACTCCGGTGTATGTAAAAGGTGCTACATATGAGGCGACTCGAGGTCGAGGCAGCGCAGCCATCTGTGGATTTTGAGGTAGCGCCCTTTTAATTTTGCACATTTGACAATTACGAATTACTGACTTATACGATGTCCGAAGTTTTGAAATAGAGTATTTTTGTCTAATTTCGTTGATTGCAGTCTCATGGTTCATGTGATGCAATTTTTCGTGATAGTTTTGAAAAATTAATCTAGTTATATAACCTTTTCGTGGCAATATAACAGCACGCTTTTGCTCAAATGGGATCTCTGCGTTATCGATTCTGCCATGAACTCGTAGTATACCATCTTCTAGATAAGGATTTTTTTTATAAAGTTCGCTGGTCTTTTGTATCGGCAAATTAGATTTCAATAAAGAAATTTCATGAAAATACTTTTCGTGCTGGGCTTGCATAAATAAAATCGTTTCTGCATTTCGTAATTCTTCTTGGGTAAGATCTTTTTGTTTGTTTGTGATTATTTATTTTGAAATCTTCTACAACAAAACTTAAGTCTTAGAGTAGCAGAAGTATACTAATAGTTATTTTAAAGTTTACATTCAAAAATTGTGAAAAAGATAAATATATAACAAAAATCAAAGAATAGAATAAGAAATAAATTTAAGAAATAAATAAAAATGTATAGATGAATCAATAGTAAGTCGTACAAAATATAAACTTTACGAGTAAATTATTGCCATAACACTGTCATTAACTTGTAGCTAAGAATAATATTGAAAAATTTTTCTTTTAAAAAGTAAATCGTTGCTAATTCCCCTAATATCCGGCGGAATAGTATTCCAAAGACGTATCGTGGATATGAAAAACTGCCAATTTGACACTAATGTTTTACTTCTTAGAGGTATTATTGCTTTACTTCTAGCGAACCGACTGAAGCTGAGCCGATTATACAGTTCATCAGGTTGACGGGAAGTCACTATTTTGTGTAATAATATCAGAGCTCTTACTCTCATTAAGTCCTCAAAGTGAACACCAAAAATTTGCCTTGAGTAGTGGTTTATACTATAAAGATTCCCGTAGGACTTAAGCCCAAACACATATCTTGTTATGTTATTAAATGTAACATTAAGCCTTGACTTGCTTTTTGCATCACAGCTTGCGAAAACTTCGCAGCCATAGGTTAAAATTGGGATCAGGTAAGTTTTTGCGAGAAGTAGTCTGATTCTAAAAGGTGTGCAATATTGTGTAGGCCACAGGGTTCGGAGCATCGAAAAAGTTTTACCACAAGCGGCTGAGACATGGTCCGACCAGGTTAATGTGCTATTGAATGTAACCCCTAAATTCTTAGCTTTATTCACCATTTCAATTTTCTGGTTGTTGATACTAACGTTTGGTTTGCAAACCACTTGATGGAAACGTTTATGGATCAACATACATTTTGATTTTTTCGGGTTAAGGCTCAGACCATTAATGGCTGCCCATGAGGAAATTCTATTTAGGTCTACATTTAATTTATTCTCATAGTTTTCCATTCTGCTGCTTATATAAATTTGGACATCATCGGCGTACAATCGAATATTGCAATTTATCAGCTGATTCGGCAGATCGTTGATATATATTGTGAAAAGTAAAGGCCCCAAAATTGAACCCTGTGGGACGCCTCTAAATACGTACTGCTCGCGGCCACTGAGATAAGTTCTTATTAATTTGTTAGATGTTGACGAGAAGTTCATCATTTTTTCCAATTTTTGCATCAAAATAGTGTGGTCAACGGTATCGAAGGCTTTCGAATGGTCTAGTAAGACCAACAAAACTATGAAACCATCATCCAGCTCTTTTCTAATGCCTTCTGTTATGTCAACGAGAGCCGTCACACAGCTGTTGCCGGCGCGAAAACCAGATTGTTTGCATGTTAGTAGTTTACTATCCTCTAGATATGCTGTTATTTGTTTGTGTAGAAGTTTCTCAAAAGCCTTTGATAAATAGGGCAGTATAGTAATTGGACGATAATCTGAGGATGATTTCGGGATAGGTCTGACTTTTGCAAGTTTCCATACTTTTGGATAAGTGCTAGTTGTGATAACAGAATTGAATATATGTGTTAGAAACGGCAATATATATGGAAGAAGCATTTTTAGGAACGATGGATGAATTTCATCAACTCCTGTAGCCAATGATTTAATGGCAAGGCAGCTTCTCAAAACATCGAAATCGTCAACACAATCAAAGCTGAAAAGCCTTCTTTTTGGCTTGTCATCTTGCAACTTGCTGTAAAACGAGTGATCAGCAGATGGCATTGGAATATCAACAAAATTCTTGTTAACAGTATTTGGGTCTGAGATCGGGCCACCATCAACGTACTTCTTCTGAACAATCCCAATTTCTCTTATGGTCTTCCACGTTTTCTTCACATTTGATGAATTTTCAAATTTGGCTGCATAAAACGATGACTTGGCCTGTCTGATTGCTCTGGTTGTGTTTTTTCTAGTAAGCCGATAGTTTTCATATAATACATTTGTTTTGTATTTCTTCCAGCGTGTGTACGCAGTATCACGTTCTTCAATTAAACGCTTAATGTGCGATGTGAACCACGGCTTCTGCGTACTTTTAATTACCTTTGTTTGTAATGGTATAACGATGTCATACAAGGCCAACACATGGTAGTTCAAAAACGCTAACTGCTCGTCTGCTGTTGAGAAATAGTATATCTGGCTCCAATCTATCTTGCATATTTCTTCATCTAATACGTTTTGATTGACTCGCTTGAAGTTACGGTAACTTATTGTGTTCTTGGTGGGATGAATTGGTATGTTATATATCAAAAAAATTAGGTCATGTTTGGAGAAACATGATGCTGATAGTTGATCATACATCAAAACATTGGACTCAGTAGATACGAAGAACAAATCGAGTAAAGTAGAAGCAGTTGATGAGAAGTGTGTTGGCATGCTTATATTAGTTGGACTAAGACCGAGAAATTTCATATTTTCTGCCAAACTTGAATCAGATAGAAGATTCGAATTGAAATCACCCCCTATTATTACCTCCTCATAAAATGGCGTTAATTCTTCCATTGTGTTATAAAAGTAGGATAAGTCAATACGATTATTTGGTCTGTACACACAACCGATCAGAAATTTTATACCCCCGCACCAAGTCTCTAGAAATAAATGTTCAACCTTATCCCTGGATGTTTTGTTATTTATGCTTTTTATTTTGTAAGCTAGTTCAGATTTTACGTACATTGCCACGCCGCCATATCCATCCTCTCTGTCATTTCTATACATTTTATACCCATTCATTGAAACCATAGCATCTGTAATTGAGTCACGAAACCAAGTTTCAGATATGCATATGATATGTGCACCAGAATTTTCAAATATGTGACGAAATTCATCAATTTTATTAAAAAGGCTTTGTGCATTTATGTGACAAATTTTAAGTTCCAGTTTCTGTTTACAAAGGATTTTTAACATGTTGGCAGTAACGTCTTTAGAATGAGATCTACTATTTGCTATTTGAGTCATGTTGATATTTAAATATACTTTTAGCAACGCTAGTTTTAGCTACAGTTAACGTTTTCATTATAGCAATGATATAAGTAAGTTCAATAAATATACAATGTTCACATAAAATAAAATAAAAAGTACAGCGGTGATAACATTTGGAAAAAATATGTATTTTAACATTATAATAAATGAAAACATTTGGCAATGAAAAACAAGTAATGTATTGATTAAAATCAAAAAAACTGCTGCAGCTGTTCACAAGTTTCTATATGGATTGGGTTGTCAGAATCTTGCATCTTTATATACACTAGACCGCGCAACGTATATGTTGCTTTAATAAGATTTGATTTTTTCCTTTTCAGAGCTTCTTGTAAAATTTTGTGATTTTGTGGTGTTAAATTTTCATTAATATAAATAGGTCTGTCGCTATCAAAACCAGCATGTCTAAGACACAATGATGCTTTGTTATCTCTTCTATACTTTGCAATTGTCTTCAACAGGAAATTTTTTTCATATGGCGAATGCATTTTCACGATTATGGTGTCATCTTTAGGTGTATATGTTGTCTTGTCTTTATAAATTTTCGTAAGTCTGTAAGCTCTATCTACTTTAGGCACTGTTACATTTAAATTACCGCATATATTGTTAAAAATGTCACACAAACTCTCATCTTCGTAGTACGGGATACCACAAATTCGTACACTGCTAGCCACGGAAGAATTTTCTTGTTTATTTAATTGTCTCTTTACATTGTTTAATTCTGTTTTAACATTTTTTATCTCATAAGTTTCTGATTCTAAATTGCTTACTCTCTTTTTTAAATCACTTATAGTTGTGTTTTCTATTAATGTGACTCTTTCATTCAAGGAATGCAGATCAGTCTGAAGAGAAGTAAATCTCTTGTCTATTTCACTTAACAGTTCCTCTTTGCACTGTTTAAATTTATTTTCAATAATAACGTTTATTTGTTGAGTTAATTTTTCAAATCTATTGTCCAACATTGTAACTAGTCTAAAAGGCGATTGAACTGCAGATAGACGAGATGATTCACTTGTATTCCCTATATGGGATTTTTTTACTGCTCTTTGGTGTGTTTGTACAGGAGTGTTTAAAGAGGATATTAAGTCAGTGTTATTATTGTTAGACGCATGCATGCTGTTGTTGTAATTTGATCTTTCACTTGTATCAAGATTTTTGACTATGTTTTTGGTGCTTCTCTTTTTTAAGTTAACAGTTTTCTTACTTCTTGTAAACATTTGCTTGTTTAATCAGATTCTGTTTTTAATTATTATTTGTTTTAAGAGATGTAAATTAATATTGTGGAGAGAATAACCTATTGAATTTGTAGTTGTTGAACGGAATAACCGTAGTTTAAAGCTTATTGAAGTTTTTTGTTTTATATGAATATTTTAAAACGCAGTTTAAAATTTTAGAATGTTTTTATTTGTTTTTGAATATTATTTGTAGAGCTCACTTAATAATTATGTGAAATAATTTTTAACTTTTATGTTTTTCGCATTTTTTCATTTCTTGTTTATGATTTTGAAGAAGAAAATTGAATATCTTTGAGAGCCTAACGAGAACACAACCGATCAGCACGATTAAACAATCTCTTTCTTTACGTTGTTTATTAACAGAACGGCAGTTGCTTATGAATCTTAAAACATAAGCTGCTGTTCGCAGCAAACGATCCCATTTTGAAAATCTATATATGTATGTCAAAAACCTTCTCGAATTTTGTAATTCTTAGTAAATGTTTTACACACTCCTCTTGGGTTGGCTCTAGTGGAGCATTTGCCAGAGGCCATTCGTTCTCAGAACTCATTAGAAACTCAGGACCCTGCAGCCATCGAGATGAATTTGTGATTACAGGAACTTTTGACCATTTTGTAGCATCATCTGCAACATTCTGCTTGCTTGGAATCCATCTCCATTCGTTAATTGATGATAACTCTAAAATCTCGGTGATTCGAAAGCTACAAATTGGCTATATTTACGGTGATCGGAATTAATCCAGCTCAACACCGTTTTTGAGTCGGTCCAATAAAATTTTGATGAAATTTTAATGCTATGATTTTCATATATATATTTGGCGTATCGAGCCCCTATTAGGGCAGCCATTAGCTCCAACCGGGGCACGGAAGTAATCTTCATAGGTGCTACGCGGGTCTTTGCGCCGACTATTGAGCATACAATACTGCGATCCTTCTTCAATCTGAGGTAACATACAGCTGCATATCCGTCTTTGCTTGCATCTACAAACGTATGCAGTTGTACTTCGGGCAAAATGCTAACCCACTTAGACCATTTAGAGTATAGTTCAAGGGGAATTTTATCATCCCAACCTATCTTCGATCGCCATACATCTTGCAACAGAATCTTGACATACATTATAATATACCCGATTAAACCAAGGGGGTCATATATGGACATAACAAGCCGTAACATCTCCCGTTTAGTTGGAATTTTTTCACCAGAAAATATATCACTTTGTAATAACCATGGTGATATTTTGAATGTTATTACATCTTCTTGATGTTCCCAAAAAATGCCTAAAACTTTCTCAATTTGCTTCTCTTCTTTTACATTTAGGCATTTTGCGCCCACTTCTTTCGCTGAAGGCATAGATTTTAATGCATGTTTATCATTAGAAATCCAATTTCTGATATTAAAACCAGCCTGACGATGAATGTAGCAAACATCGGAAACAAGTTTTGATGCTTCCTCTGAATTGTCAACAGAATCAAGGAAATCATCTACGTAATGATTTTCTTTTATTGCTTTCGCGGCTACAGGGAACTCATTTTCGAATTTGGTAGCATTTAAATTTTTGACGTATTGGGAAATGCTAGGAGCACATGAAGCACCGAAAATCATCACATCCATTACGTATATATCGGGGGATCTATTCTGCTCACATTCGCGCCAAAGAAATCGTTGAACATTGCAATCCTCTGGTCGTATGTGCACCTGGTGGAACATCTCCTCGATGTCTCCACAAACAGCCACAGATTTTTCACGAAATTTGAACAGAATTGATGGCAAAGAGGCCAAATAATCGGGTCCCTTTAGTAAAAATGTATTTAAGGACACGCCATTAGATTTGGCAACAGCATCCCATACAACTCGGGATTTACCCGGTTTATTTTTATTAAATACGGCAAAAATGGGCAGATACCAAAGCCTTGTATCAACACAATCGATTTCATGTGGGTTTAGTTTACGTATGTAGCCTTTAGCCAAATATTTAGATATTGTTTCTTTAAAAATGTTTAAAAGTTCTAAATTTAATATCAATTTCCTTTCCAAACATATTAACCTTTTTAAGGCCATTTCATAACTAGATGGCATCTCTATTATATCGAATTTCCATAAAAGTGGAACTTCATAATGCCCACTAGGCTTTTGTTTTGTAATTTTTTTAACAATTCTAATGCCCTTTTATCATCATCAGACTCTAGGGGAGAATTTAACTCTACCTTGTTGTTTCCTATTACGTTTTCAAGCGAATAAAAATTCCTAACCAACTGATCTAATTCTTCAATAGTGGTTGTGCAATTACATACTTGAAAATTAAAATTCTTACTTGCTTTGTTTTTACCAACAGCCCCATAAATCAACCATCCTAATTTCGTACGAACAGCAATCGGTTCTTGCTGCGATCCCTCACGAGTCTTATTTGATACTCCTAAATCAAAATGATTCAAGCCAATTAATATTTGTGGCACTGCATTATCATAACTTTCAACTGGCAGGTTTCGCAAGTGGTGATATTGTTGAGATAATTTCTCATAGTTCATGGATTGAACCGGTAAATTTAGTGATTCAACTGTGGAAACATTAATTGTTACCCGTTTGTTATTTCCTCCTGAAATAGAAATTGTTAATTTTCTTGAATTTTCTTCGTTTCGTTCCATACCTCCCGTCCACCGCAAACACAACGGATTTGAAACTCCACTAAGATTTAGTTCACTCGCCAGTGATTCATCCATTAAACTGATGGACGATCCTTCATCGATGAAGGCAAAAGTATTTCTTGTTTTATTCTCTCCATAAATTTTAATAGGAATTATTTTAAATAAAACTTCTTTTGATTGATCACTATGTGCGTTATTTATAACTACCTTTTCTTCTTCACGTTTAGTCTGACTTTCATCATTGTAATTTTGTTTAGAATAACGATGTAACGAAGGGTGATGAAAATATTCACATTCCTCTTCCCCACATTTTCTCTTTTTATTGCAGTCTCCACTATGTTTGATCAAACAAATTTTACATAAATTGTATTTACGTACAATATTCCACTTCTCCCCTCGATCAAGTGATTGGTATGTTGAACAGGTAGATATTGTTCTACAATTGTTATTTTTACATACCACACACATGCGTTGATTATGAGAGTGTAAAAAGGCTCTACTACTTGTTGTTGCTGATTTATTTATTTTTTCCTTGCTTTGAATTTTTGTACTTTGGTCAACTGTTATACTGCTAGCTATTATACCAATATTAAAAAACCATTTATCAAGTTCGTAGAGATTTGGTTTTCTGTTTTGGTTAATCAGCTGCATCTTATGAGTTGCCCATTGCATTTGATACAGAGTTGGGAGCTTTTGTATCAAATCGTGAAGGATTGACGAATTGTTAAGCTCTTCAAGTAATTCGCTCGCTGTGATAGTAGAGATCAAGCTACGAACTTGTACAGCCATGGAGGTAAGTGTTTTTAAATTATTTTCATCAACTTTCGGTGTATTTTGTATTTTAGTTTTAATTGTATTTATTATCTTTTCAGGTTGGCCAAACAATAGGTAGAGGATATGTATGACGTCAGGCACATTTGCGGGGTGGATTAACATATGACGAACGCTGTTAAGTGCTTCGCCCTTTAGGGCCCTTTGAAGACGGATGAGGTTTTCTTCGTTGGTGAAAGCGCAGGATGCGGTAGACCATTTAAAGGTAGAGAAAAATATGGGCCATTCTTCGGGTTCACCAGAAAATATTGGGAGTTCCTTTGGCAATGACTGTCGTGAAGAAATGTTCATTTGTGAAAGGCTGTGCGGTGATTGAAAATAAGTGGGTGGATATGTAGAATTCAATGGTGTTGTAAAATTGAAATGTGACGAAGAAATTGGTTGTTGTGGAATAAATTCTTGAGAGTACGAATGATTATGTGTGTTTTTAAGTGAAGCAGAAGAGGTAAGTACATGATTAGGAATATTGAATGACGGCGCTGGTCTTGATGACTGCATTCACTGATAGCCACTAAAGGTAGAAATGTTCGCTGTACAGTTGGGTACTGCGTACACAGGTAAAGACGAATTATTGGCAGCATTGATAACCATTGGTGGGACATATGTTCCGCTATTTTGTACTGCTATAAAAGCGCCACTACATGTTGTTGGTGGTTGTTCTGTTTGAGGTGCAGTAATATTTACTGAATTCTGCACTGGTTTTATAGTCTGATTTGGCAAACTAGTTGTTGGTAAGTTTGAATTGGTACTTATATCCTTATGTAAGGGTTGTTGTCGAGACACAGAATTAGTAGAAGTAAGCCAATTATTGATGGTCTGAGATTTATCGGACGAGATATCTGAATCTTCCGCTTCTTCAAGAAGTTGATATTTTTTATTTAGATAATCTTGATTTAATTTTCGTTCTTCCTCTAACTTTTGAAGCTGTAAATCAATTTTTTGTGCCTGCGACCGGCGAGAACGATTTGAGCGTCGGCTTGTAGTACTAAGCGTAGGAGAATTCGGCCTTATGGAGGAACATGAAAGGCATTTAAAAAGCGTGTCATCGATTACACTACCGCAATTTTTGTGGAATACATTGTGGCATTGGGCACAAGTCGACATATTTTCGTCAGAGGGGTTATGGCAAACTGAACAATCGTGAGTGTGTTGCTCAGTTTCCTGTTGACTACTTATGTTTTGTAAAGACATTTTCTACTTACTGCGAGATTGGCTTGTCGTCTTGACGATAGGGTTTGATCCAAGCAAGGCAGATGAATAGCAAAAAGAATTTTAAAATGTTCAAAAGGCAAGAGGCCGAGCCAGCAATTTCCAATGGATTTTGAATAAAACGCAAATGCAATTAAAACACTGGATTAATATGCAAATGTGTTTATATTAAAATTCCTTTAAATATATAACAATTCATTAGGAAATAATTCAGTTAAAATAATTAAATAATTACATACTTTTTGGTTTGGAAAATTACTGGAAAGTAGTAAAATATAAAAAAATCTTATATTCAAAGAATGCTAGGTCACCTCGCAAAGCTTCAATAGAAAATGGTCGAGGCGCCATAACTTGATTTGCAATTACAGGTTTCGTTAAAAAAAATATGTATAAATTGTGTTGACAGGTTGTTATTTGTCAATGTGTACTAAATAAGTGAAGCTAACTTATTATAAAATTATTTATGGATATTTTGGGAGTTGTGCCAACAGTGACTATTAAACCACACTTTGAATATGGTTCAACAGTCATATACTCAAGCTGCACTGACCAACAACTTGCAAGACTCCAAAAACTACAAAATAAAACTATGCGTGCAATATTAAAATGCAGCCGTTTTACATCAATAAATCATATACTAAATACGTTAAAATGGTTTAATATTAAACAGAGACTTCAATTAAACACGATACATTTTATTCAAAAATTAAAAACGGGAAACGCTCCGGACTACTTAATAGAGCAGACGAGATATGTTGGAGAAGTTCAGTCATATAATCTCAGAAATGCTAATGATTTTAAGCTTCAACAAGCGCACACTATTGCGATGTAGAGAGCATTGTTTTACAAAGGATAGAAACTATATAACACCATGCCAAATGAAATTAGAAATGAACAATATGTAAAATTATTCAGAATGAAAGTTATTAGTTTTATTAAAAATAATTTGGTTCAGAACACATAATAATTTTGTATTAGCTAAAAATTTTTCCTATTGTAATTAATAAAGTATTTCATAATACTACTTAAGGCTCAGTTAGCCGACTGGAATGTAATGTAAAAGTAACGTAATTGATGATCGGCTTTGTTATGTGTAAAGCAGTTAGAACGGTTATTGAAATGTAATGTAACTTAATCGGAATGTACACAGAAAGAAAAAGCTCGTACTAAATTTAAGTATTTTTTACTTGCTTTTAGTCCGAGTCGTACTCAAAGATTTAAGTACGAATAACACACATGTGTACTTAAAATAAGCCGTATGCGGGATTGTTCACGAAGATCAATCCTGCGATGGCTTGAATCAAGTGCAGAATTCTTAAACCGAATAAAAAAAACCAAAACAAAGACACAAATGCATGTATATGATATATAAATTGCTGAGAGATAGGAATAAAAGATTCTCTGAGAATAAAATGTGAGTGTTATTAAAGTTGCCTTTACCGAACATGTACTTATGTATGCATACGATGTATGTGCATATGAATGTACATGCCAGAACTCAGTTTACTTTGTGCTTTTGTTGTTACTAATTTGAAAATCCGCAAAAATACCGTTAGTTTTTATTTGTATGTCAGCTCAGCTATTATGTATGTACATACATGATATACTTTAGCTACTACCAGCGTTGCCGAATTGGACAAAATAAAAAAAGAATAGAAAGTGATAAAAAAGTATAAATATATCGTACACTAGAGTTAAAATATATTTCTATTTTATATTTGTTGTCCTTAATTTACGTTTACTAAAAATTCATTACTATGAACAATTAAATAAGTGGGAAAATTAAAACCTTTATTAATATTAACATTTTAATTTGTTTTGTAAAATTTTATACCTGATATTTTACAAAACATTATTTTTAAATTTTTATGTTTAGATTTTTTTTTAAGTTTTGTGTAATTTTGAGGGCTTGAATTTGTTAAATTAATTTGAGCTTCCGGCAACACTTATGTGTGGTATGAAGCAGTGTTGCCAAAAATTAATTAGAAAATTACACCTACGAGAAAGAAAACTTATCTGAATAAAATGAAGTTAAACTTAATTTGAAGTTAAAATTTCATTATAACAATGTATTATATTATATAACGTAAAATATTCCAGCATATTCTGGATATAAGAACATATCAAATCACTTTGTTATATTCAAATAGTAATTGCACTCTGACAGTGTTTCGCAGATCAAAGAAATCCGAATGCCTGGCACTTAATGGCTAATAAGAAAAATTTTAAAAATGAGTTTTTTTTTTTATTTTAGTACAAAGTTGGTTATTTTACTATAAATTCAATAAAAACGTATTAAATTATTTAAATCGGAAGATATTTTGCTGACCGGTAAAAATATAGATATACTACAGATATCGTATTGCGTATTTTAAAGCAACAGAATTGCAAATAATGTCATGCATGTACCTAAAAGAAACTCTCAACAATCAGCTCAGAACTGAAAAATTATGCCAAATTTGGTTATTTAAACACAAAGTGGCAACGTGGAAGAAGAAAGAACGAAATTGAACTGTTCTCCTAATAGAAATCTCTTTAGCTCCTTTTATATGTGCCCACTTAGCGCTTT
Source organism: Thecocarcelia acutangulata (assembly GCA_914767995.1). Taxonomy (NCBI): domain Eukaryota; kingdom Metazoa; phylum Arthropoda; class Insecta; order Diptera; family Tachinidae; genus Thecocarcelia; species Thecocarcelia acutangulata. The sequence goes on along the minus strand of OU612096.1, from coordinate 62,409,568 downwards.
TATTTTATTGTTGATAATTTACATTAACTTAATAATTTATATTACATTGTTTGTTTAAACTAGTCGGGCCTAAATTATTCGATGTAAGTAAGAACAAAATAATTTACGAGTTTAGGATTTTAAGCCCGATTACCTTAAAAACACTAATCAAATACGATAAATACTACAGAATATATATTTAAAAATGAAACAATATGTGCTATTGTAGAAATTGTCCACTTTGTTTAATATAAGAAAAATTTTAGGCTTTATATAAGTTTGGAAACATAACATAGAGAAAAAACTATACATATTATGTATATTGCATATTGTGCATATAGTACATAAAAGATTCATTTTGTCTTTAAAAGGTTCTAGTGTACAATTACTTTACGCATGTAAGTATAAAAGACAAACTAAACTATTGGTTGTTATAAAAAATCACCTTCTTAAATAGCTTTCCGCGCTTATTTGGCATCACTAATATATTTAGCTGGTTGTTAGATGGAAAGATGCCGTATTAATTTTAAATAATATCGCTAGTTCAATATTCAAAAAATAATATTCAGTTTTATAACTTTTTTATTAATACTAAAAAAAAATATATACCCACTACACTATTAAATTATTGAGGTATTAGGTACACGTAGAACTATTACATTTTTTCGCATCTGGTGAATTAAAATGAGAAGGAACGTTGGTGTATTTGTATGCTTTAAATTATTGAAAAATCTATGAAAACCCTTAATTAATTACGTAATTAAATTGTGTCTTAATATATTTTGATCTTCGTTAAATAAATGAGTTAAATTTTTGGAAAAATAAAAGTTTAACAAATTTTAATTTTTTATATTAAGCATATTCATATCGTATATACTTATTTTTAGCAGATATTACTTTTTCTTCATGTGTTTTCTATATTAAAAAACCCCCACTTAATAAAGTGCGTTTGAAGTTTTAAAATTATTCATCACTTTTAACAAATATAGAAAACGTCAAATTATAGATTTTTAATCTTGAAGGAATATCGGCATTTTTACACCAAATTGTTTGATCTGGCAACCGCGTTTTTTTTAGGAAGCTTTTATGTAAGTTGAATATTGCATCATTCGTAAGTAGGCAAGCGTTCTGGTGACAGCTAAAAAAGTGAGTGTTGTATAGAAATATTAAAAAAAAGTGTAAAAATATTAAAAAAGTGAAAAATATTAAGAAAGTGTATATTTTAAACATTAACTAATGGATGGACAAGACTTCCATTTACACCAATTTTTAAAAGACATAGATGTGGAAGCCGTCTATATTTTCTAAAAATATATCAGTGATTTAAAAAAGTTAGATAAGTGAATCTGATTTAATTTTATACTATCTGAAACATAATCACGCTACATACATATATATGTACGTATGTAATCATTGGATTGATTATACATATGTACATACTTATGTATGTATGTATACACGTTTCAGAAAAAGAACGCTTTAACATTTTGGCAGCTTAGTTGGGCAAGTCCATTTTTGATTTCTATTTATTTTCAACAAACTTGCGCAATTAAGTTGCTAAATTTGAAAGCGCGTCCACTAAAATAAAATCAAGTCTGTTTAGTCAGCTTTTCTAAATCAAAAATAAATAATTGGAAAATTAAACTGAACATAGTTTTACTATTTTAGAATATGCAAATAGAATTAACATACATAATTTCTAGTTTTTTATTATAAAATAAAATAAATAAAATAAAAATAAAATTTTATAGAAATTTGTCAAATAACCCTGAAATAAAGAAAAAAATATTTTTCATGAATATGGGCGTAACTTTATATATTTTTAACAAAATTTGTAAAACCCTATTTTGGGCATATTCATAAAAAAAGAGTTCTTCTTTATTACAGGTTTATTTGACATCTTTATTTACAAAGTTTGTGAAATAAACTTTTATTAAACAATAAATATTTTTATGTAGTTAAATTCATTCATTTATAAGCAATTTTATACAAAATAAATGTATAAAATTACAATCTTTCACATAAATTTGCCTGATCGAATTTGCAGCCAGAGGAAAATTATTCATGAATATGATCACGGAGTAAGTGTACAATTATTTACTTTTGCTCAACTCGCTGTAAGATCGGACTCAGAAAAATGTTATCGCTCTAGGTGACTAAGAACTCCTAGCTTCTTAATGGCATAGTTTCTCTTAGAGCATTGATGGGGTTGCACTTTTGGAGCGATGACGATTACAAATGTAATCAGCTTAGAAACGTGGGCTTAAGTTTAGAGCAAAATAGATAATTTTTCATTCCTTACGCATTCAAATTCCACTGGCAGCTTATATCGAACAACAAAAATATGCAGAAGATTTCAGTTTAAAATACATATGTATATTTTTTCTTTATTAAACATATTTAACTAAATATTCATATTTTGTAAATATTTATATGGATTTATACACGTAAATCTGCAGCCGTTCAGGTAACATACGGTAGCTTGCAATATATGCAACATACCGATGCAAAGGAAGAATTATCTCCCCTGGGACTTCGGATGGAATTTCGAGAAAAACACTTTAAGTGGAAAAAACTTTAGGTAAAAACATTTTTTAAAATTTCGTTTATTTTGAAAAAAAAAAAAATTATTAATTTAGAATAAAGTTTTGTTTTAATCTAAATAAAGTTTATTTTAAAAAAGCTACGTATATACATTCATATACTTACATATGAACATATATTTCCAAATGTATACTGAATTATTTTTCCTAGGGAGAGGGAATCGATGATGACACTATATCTATCGACTCAAATAATGATAACTGGTTAAAAGAGGATGATTTCCAAGGAAAGCAAGTTTTAAACCAAATAAAATGTGCATACGTACATGTATCAGTTTTAGACTGCTAAAATTTTTGCAATGCAATTAGAGTTTGGAAAGAATATTGAGATAATCATCAATTGGAAGGACTGTGTTGGAGTATTAAAATAAAAAATTAACTTTTCGTGCAAGAGACACTCTTCTTAAGCTAATAGTTAAAGAGGTTATATCTAAAGATATCCCATTAAGGATTGATGATTTTTCCCTGTTATTGAATGATATTGTGTCCACGTTTCCACTTGAAAAGAAAGTGCAGGTAATTCGACTTTTAATAGTATTTTTGAATCTTTGCTATATTTTTTAACACTTATGTATGTATGTCTGCAACTCCTTTTAGGACGTTTATTACATTTCGAGAAACAATAACGGAAGTCCATCTGGAAAATTGTACTCGAAATACAAAAACCACAGAGCTAAACATCTTAAATATGGAGACTCGTTAAGTCAAGAAGAAAGCGATGAGAGAAAAGTCCCGAAACTAGTAACAGAAAATGAAATTGATGAATCTATAGCTACAGTGCTTAAAATGAGTTTGAACAGAGACTCGACAAATTGAGATGATGTCTACTCAAAGTGGCGACAGAACTTCCAAATACGTAGATGTGATCTGATGGAGCTAGATAATTTAAAGTTTCTCCAATCTTGGTCCAAGCTATCCCATGCTAAAGCCGCTGACCTGGTAAGATTTGGAAAATAACATATCCTTATTTAGAAAATAATAAATGTACATATATGTACTTACAAGTACAAATTGATTTTGAAATTTTATATCCTGGAAATTAATGCTATTTTCCAAATGGGAGATATTTAAGCAAAAAATTATGCTATATTACGAACACAATATTAGCAATGAAACGACATAAGAATTTGTACTGATAATTTTTAAGTTTTCTTGATCATAAGTTTTCACCTTTTTTACAAATTAAAATGAAATGTTATTCCAGCGCGGCAAAACCTATTTATGTATATACATATGTATAAGAATAATCTTTGAGTTTTATTTTTTCATGAAAAAATTTGATGTTTGGTTAATAAAAAACTATTAAAAAAAATTTCTTAATACTATAAATCCTCAATTTAATATAAATTTAATTAAAAAGAAAATAATTCCTAATATTTTTATTTTCTATTTATAAGTATTATTTTATACATTATTTTTAACGATTTAATTAAAAATTTATTAATTTAATAAAAAATATATATCAATATACATATATAAATACATTTTTAGTCTTTTAATTCATTTGCCTATTAGGATTGGTTCGATTATAGCTTTTTTAAAGTCAATCTCATTTTCGGCTTCTTTCAAGTACGGAGTCGGATTAAATCAAGTTCAAAATTCTTGAATCAATCTAATATTCGGCTTATTTGAAGTACGCATTCGGGATTAAATCAAGTTTAAGTTTCTTGAATCAATCTTATTTTCGGCTTATTTCAAGTACGGATTCGGATTAAATCAAGTTCAAATTTCTTGAATCAATCTCATTTTCGGCTTATATCAAGTACGAAGTTGACATTAAATCAAGTTCAGAATTGTCGAATCAATCGCATTTTAAGACTGATTCAATCTCAGTTTTTCTTAAATCAATCTCATATTTGGCTTATTTTCAGTACGGATCCGGAATTAAATCAAGTTCAAAATTCTTGAATCGATCTCATTTTCGGCTTATATCAAGTACGAATTTGAGATTAAATCAAGTTCAGAATTGTCGAATCAATCGCATTTTAAGATTGATTCAATCTCAGTTTTTCTTAAATCAATCTCATATTTGGCTTATTTTCAGTACGGATCCGGAATTAAATCAAGTTCAAAATTCTTGAATCGATCTCATTTTCGACTCGTTTCAAGTACAGAATCGGGATTAAATATGTCTAAAAGTAAGTATTTAGTGCTTGAATAATCCGTACTTGATTTAAGAAAATCCGTACTTACCGTACTTTTGACACCGCTTGGGATTGATTCAAGTACGGATGGATTGAATTTTGCTTTCAGTGTATGAACCTGTAGAAAATAGAATTTTCTTGCATTTTTACGTTACATTTTTTTTAAGTGTTGTCAACATGGTGATATAAAAAACACTTAATAGCACAATTTATTCCATTACCTCATAACTTTAGTTTTTAAAATTGTATTTAGTATGCTAGAAATTAAATACAATAATGCATTACATACAGCATGCATTTTTCACGATCATGTGTGCACACAAGAAACTAATATTCAAATGCATTCATGTTAAATATTTTGTAATCGTGTTGCCTACGTGATGTGATAAGAATTGAAGTACGAATATGTGTGATCATACAAATTAAGGAAATCAGCTTTTATTTTGAAATCTAATTTTATTTCTCAAACTGAATCTATAGACGCAAGGCAGCTTGCTTACGGTAGTGGTATAAGTACAGCTGTCTTTCGTTTCCTTTGCGTAAATTTGTCAAAAGCACATAGACTTCCTTGCTTTTTCAAAAAAAATTTTGATAACTGTTCGTAAATTCTACCAAAGAAATATATATGTTGATGTTTTTTGATGTTGTATTTATTGTAATTCTGCCACTACCTGTTTAAAGCTGCCTTGTACAGACTCAATTAAAAAAAGTTATTTTATTTTATTGTTAAAATTTTGATATCTTTCTCATTTTTTTAATTCATTAATTTTTGTGCATAATCAGCACAAAAAATATTATTCGGTGGTCCATTAAATTTACTTCATTCACATTGGTTATATTCGTGAGCGTGGTACTCGTAATGCCTAGAGCGAAGCCCATTTATGATTGAAATACATATACATGTGTACATGTATACATATATACATGTGTTAAATTGAAAAATAATTTTTTTTTTTTTATAATTCAATTATTTATTGTATCTTCTAAAAGAACTAACAATAAGTATGCAAATCTTAAAAATAAAAATTCTTTAATTAATATAGAAAAAAAATTAATTAATATTGAAAAAATTTATTTACTTAGGTCCAGCCAATGCCAGAAGAAAAGTTGTTTCTTACCTTTTTTTTAACAATTTTTATATATTTGTTGAATCTTCAAGAAGAACTAACAACAATTATTCAAATCTTAATAACTAAAAAATTTTCTTTAAGTCCAGCCAATGCTAGACAAAAAATTATGATTCAGCGAATGTATCAGAATACCGTGCCACAGGACATCATCTGCTATGCTCCCGAATGGAAGCCAGGGTGTCCCTTCTTTTTAATCGTGTGTGACCACCAAAGATAAGGATGTCTCGAGCAAGTGGATTTGGGTGGATTTCAAGTTTGGTTATATACCTTTCCAGCATATTTGGAAAATTCATCTTTTACTAAAGGTACGTTTAGGTCCTTGTGAATTCGAGAATTTTTTAGATACCATGGGGCTGCTGTAATCGTACGTAGAACGCTGTTTTGACGCCTTTGAATTTTTCCAACATTCGATGCGGAGGCGGTGCCCCATAGTTGAATTCCATAGCACCATATTGGCTTTAGGATCGCGTTATACAGCAAAAGTTTGCAATCTAAGCTCAGTGTGAAATTTCTGCCGATGAGCCAATTCAATTGCGCGGCTTTTAATTTCATCTGGGTTGTTTTTGCGTCAATGTGTTTCTTCCAAGTTAGTCGACGGTCGAGGTGAATACCGAGATATTTGACGTCACTGTGTTGTGAAATTATTTGATTATTAATTTTTATTGACGGGCATGTATTTTTACGCAGTGTGAACGTGATATGGACACATTTTTGTTCATTGACTTTGATTTTCCAGAGTTTTAACCATTTCTCTAAATTGTAAATATGTTCCTGCAAATTTTGTGATGCTGTTTGGTGGTTTTCATGTACACTGAAAAAAGCCGTATCGTCTGCAAACGTGCATGTATGAATTTTATCGCTTGTTAGCATGTCAGAAGCATAAATCAAGTATAAGGTAGGGCCTAGTATGCTGCCTTGTGCGACGCCTGCGTCGATTGGTTGAATAGGGCTATAAAAGTCACCTTCCTTAACGATAAATTTACGTCCATACAAATAACTTTCAAAAAGTTTGTGGGTGTTCGCAGGAAAATTTAGTTTTATTTTGTGCATTAAACCGTCATACCACACTTTGTCAAAAGCTTGGGAAACGTCAATGAAAAGTGCAGAGCAATACTTCTTGTCTTCAAATGATTTTCTTATGACATTAACTAGTCTGTGTGTCTGTTCGATGGTACTATGTTTGGCCCTAAAACCGAACTGATGATCAGGAATACATTCTATTTCTTCCAGTACTGGACTCAACTTCATCATTAGCAATTTCTCAAATAGTTTTGAAATTGTTGGCAGTAGACTTATTGGTCTGTACGACTCTACTTTAGTATGATCCTTCCCCGGCTTAGGTATCATCGTTATCATAGACACTTTCCATTCGACCGGATAATACTCAAGGCGTAAGATAGCGTTGAAAATAAAAAGAAGAATTCTTCTAGCCACACGAGGTAGTTGTACAAGCATTGTACCAGTAATTTTATCCATACCTGGAGCTTTATTAGAGTTTATTTTATTGATAACGTTTTCCACATCTGGAAAACTAAATCTCAAGGACACAGGCGGTCTTACGGCAAATGGCGGAAATACTGCTATGTCGTTTGCTGCATCATCTGTAAAAACATTTCTCAAGTGATTTACATACAACATCCCCTTTTCGGAGTCGGTTCTTGCCCAGTCGCCAGTTGGAGTCCGCAAAGGTGGCTTACCTCTAACGGGTCTTTTTAAACCTTTTGCCGCATTCCACAAAGAATAGTCTGATTGAGGAGTGCCATCAAGGCTTTCCAAGTATGATTTAAGGGAAGCCATTCTTTCTATTTCAAGCAGATTTCTCAATTTGGTTACACATTCTCGTAGCCTAATTTTAAGCTGGGGAGACCTGCGGAGTTGCCACTCCCTTCTAACTCTTCTTTTTTTTTACAAAAGTTGCTCAATTTCCGACGAATAAGATCTATTGTTCTCGTTTCTGTATCTTATATAGTTAGTGCTAGCATGTTGTACGGCCAGTTTAAGGCTTTTGGAAAAACTATTAATGGACACGTCAATATCTTTAGGCGTTCTCAAAGCAATATTCTCCGTACAATGAGTACTCAAATATTTTTTATATTTAAGCCAATTAACTCTAGTGGTCATTAACTCTAAGTCAGTAGACGGGGAGTAAAACTCTTGGGGGGAAAAAACAGATATTATTGTGGGTGAGTGATCTGATGACAAATCTAACGAAGGCTCCACTTGAAACCACTCTAAAGGAAAACTTTTCGAAACTCCAAAATCTATAACATCTGGAATCTTTCGTCTGTCTGACGGCCAATGCGTGGGGTGACCACTTGAAATCACATCTAAGCCCATTTTAGAAATGGTATCAAAAAGTTCACGGCCTTTCGGAGAAATTAACCGTGAACCCCAAAAAGTGTGTTTAGCGTTATAGTCACCAGCCGCTATAAATCGAGGCCCAAGTGATTTGAAAAAATCCGAATATTGGTTTTCTGTTATTGAAAACCGAGGCGGTGAGTAAATCGAGGAAATAACAATTTTCTCATTACAAAATTCAATGCATACATTAGACGCTTGCAGATATTCCTCACGTGTTTCGTTGAACCAATAATTCTGGCTTTTATCAAAATTGCCGATCCCCCACAAGATCTTCCACGGGGATCTTTGGTGTCATATAGTATGTAGCCATTAATCCTGAAATAACTTGTTGACGTCAGGTGAGTTTCAGCGATTAACATTATATCGATTTGCTTTTCCATAAGGAAGTGCTCAACTTAGACCAGTACCCAGGGGATGTCCCCTACATATGCAGCGCATTGTACCAGAACTAGGAAAATAGGTTATGAGTAGGGGGAAAGAGAGAGTAGTGTTTGTGAACATTTGACTTGAACTTTCCAACGCTATAACAGACAGGAAACACGTCAGCAGGCAACATATTCCACAGACGAAGCGTACGGCTGAAAAACGAATTCTCTCTGTAATGCGTAGTACGATTCCCTGGGCAATCGACTACAAATGGATGAGCTCTGGACGATGAACGCGTGCTACGTAAAAATATGCGAGTTTCGGGAACAAGACCCCTGATCTCGTCAGAGCAAAATCCATTGTAGTAACGATAGAACAAGTAACGCACCCTAGACTGCGTCGATGCTCCAGTGAGTCAATAGAGTTGGATACCCTACTGCAAGGCGAATTAATACAGGTGAACTTGACAGCTGAGGTGAATATTTTGTGCTTCCCTCCTTTTTCTTCCTGAGATTGTCAAATTTTTTCATTTGTTTACAAACAGTTTCGCGCCATTTCAATTTGAAGATTTGTTTGTGATTCAGTGCAATTTCAAGAAATTTTTTTTGCCGAGGCACAACTTTTATATTTATATATTTTTGGTGTGCTGAGGCCTTATATATACATATGTTTATATGAATTGGCCTTAATTAAGGTTTTGTATTCCATTGAATAAATAAATAAATAAAAATTTGGCACTTCGTGTAAGCGATGCTCCAACAAACCAAGTGACTATTACAACATTTGTTCAAGACACAGTTGATGCTTTATGTCCATTTGGTGTAAAAGTTGAAATACGTACAATGGAGTGGATTGACCAGCAGAATTTAAATTATTTTCTTACCATAGCTAAAGGATCATGCGAGCCACCAGTTTTATTGGAAATAAGCCATTGTGGTACCTCGTCAGAGAATGTACCGATTTTGTTGCGGGGAAAAGGAATGACTTAACAGATAAACTGCTGGTGCTTTATTTACAAAAATTGTTAAATTGTAATATAATTTAATTTCAATAAAAATTATAAATAGCTTGTTTTCTATGTTTCCTAGCTATCTACATGTCGACATTTCATAGGAACTACCCTAATCATTAGTAGACTTTGGAAATTTTTGAAAGATATTCTCAAACATTAAACTTTATATCCCAACAATATAAATAAATTGTTGAGAATTTAAAAGAAAACTGCTCTAATAATATATGTCAAAAGACAAAAAACAAGCTTTTTCATTTATATACGTCTCTATCATTTCTTTACACCTTTCAAACAAATGAACAACCGATGGTTGCTACGATTTGCTCTTTGAAAGTATCGAAAAGCAGAGAACAAAAATTCAAACAATTAAGTTTTTTATTCGCTATTTTTAGCTTCTACCATTTATACCAATAAAAATTATAAATAGCTTGTTTTCTATATTTCCTAGCTATCTATATGTCGACATTTCATAGGAACTACCTTTAAATTAAACCTTAACGAAATGCTCACTAGAACAGCATCATTTTCGGAAAGCAGAGAAAGAAATCGGGTGTTTTTTTTTTTTTTTTATTGTTGAAGCGTTCGGACGTATAAGCGGAGCGCAAAAGTTTTAAAATTAAATAGCGGAAGAGTAAGCAAAAGAAAAATAAAAAAATATAAATAAGTGAAAAAACAAGAGTGAGACTCCGCTGGCAATTGAGACTCCGCTGGCAAAATCTCCGGCCAAAAGTTTGGTTAAATTGAAGAACTAAGTGACTCTAAAGTGTGTGTGTGTTTTTGTTTTGAGACTCCTTTGGCAGGTGTCTCAAGGTTAAAGCAAATATTCCGGCCAAAAGTTTGGTGTGGGTGAATTGTTGACTTAAGAATACGGTAGATAATTGGCTGACGGTTCGCGGATTTGATAAGGATTTGCTTTTGGACAAGTACTACTACACAAAGGTAGGTGGCACTGATTTATTTATTTAAGAAAGCGGAGATTGCTGACATGCCGCCGGCAAGTAAGAGAAAGGGCGATAAGCCAAAGGCAAGAGGCGATGCAAGCGACGGCACGACTGATGACCCGAGGATGCCGCTACCATTTGATTAGGCACACGGAGTCTGAATGTTCGTCGAGGGAGGAAGCGGAGTTCCCCAAAATCCAGGCGACGCAAGGTGGGAATGAATGTTGAAGGTGCTACTGTCAGCAGCGTTGGTGGTGTGGCTGGTGGTAAAGATCTCGATGTGGGTGTAGCTGTACCTGAAGTGATGATAGCTGAGGACGAAGTGGTGGTGACTACAGTCGAGGATGTCAGCGATGGGAAGGTATTGGCTGGCGGGCAGGGAAGGGCTTCCCGAAGTAAGAAGAAGAAAAGGGTACTAGCGGAGGGCGTAATCGCTGAGATGAAGAGAGTCACGGATAGGGTGATGGAGTTGGTGCTGGAGTTTAATAAAAAATATATATCAATATACATATATATATAAATACATTTTTAGTCTTTTAATTCATTTGCCTATTAGGATTGGTTCAATTATAGCTTTTTTAAAGTCAATCTCATTTTCGGCTTCTTTCAAGTACGGAGTCGGATTAAATCAAGTTCAAAATTCTTGAATCAATCTAATATTCGGCTTATTTCATGTACGCATTCGGGATTAAATCAAGTTTAAGTTTCTTGAATCAATCTTATTTTCGGCTTATTTCAAGTACGGATTCGGATTAAATCAAGCTCAAATTTCTTGAATCAATCTCATTTTCGGCTTATATCAAGTACGAAGTTGACATTAAATCAAGTTCAGAATTGTCGAATCAATCGCATTTTAAGACTGATTCAATCTCAGTTTTTCTTAAATCAATCTCATATTTGGCTTATTTTCAGTACGGATCCGGAATTAAATCAAGTTCAAAATTCTTGAATCGATCTCATTTTCGGCTTATATCAAGTACGAATTTGAGATTAAATCAAGTTCAGAATTGTCGAATCAATCGCATTTTAAGATTGATTCAATCTCAGTTTTTCTTAAATCAATCTCATATTTGGCTTATTTTCAGTACGGATCCGGAATTAAATCAAGTTCAAAATTCTTGAATCGATCTCATTTTCGACTCGTTTCAAGTACAGAATCGGGATTAAATATGTCTAAAAGTAAGTATTTAGTGCTTGAATAATCCGTACTTGATTTAAGAAAATCCGTACTTACCGTACTTTTGACACCGCTTGGGATTGATTCAAGTACGGATGGATTGAATTTTGCTTTCAGTGTATGAACCTGTAGAAAATAGAATTTTCTTGCATTTTTACGTTACATTTTTTTTAAGTGTTGTCAACATGGTGATATAAAAAACACTTAATAGCACAATTTATTCCATTACCTCATAACTTTAGTTTTTAAAATTGTATTTAGTATGCTAGAAATTAAATACAATAATGCATTACATACAGCATGCATTTTTCACGATCATGTGTGCACACAAGAAACTAATATTCAAATGCATTCATGTTAAATATTTTGTAATCGTGTTGCCTACGTGATGTGATAAGAATTGAAGTACGAATATGTGTGATCATACAAATTAAGGAAATCAGCTTTTATTTTGAAATCTAATTTTATTTCTCAAACTGAATCTATAGACGCAAGGCAGCTTGCTTACGGTAGTGGTATAAGTACAGCTGTCTTTCGTTTCCTTTGCGTAAATTTGTCAAAAGCACATAGACTTCCTTGCTTTTTCAAAAAAAATTTTGATAACTGTTCGTAAATTCTACCAAAGAAATATATATGTTGATGTTTTTTGATGTTGTATTTATTGTAATTCTGCCACTACCTGTTTAAAGCTGCCTTGTACAGACTCAATTAAAAAAAGTTATTTTATTTTATTGTTAAAATTTTGATATCTTTCTCATTTTTTTAATTCATTAATTTTTGTGCATAATCAGCACAAAAAATATTATTCGGTGGTCCATTAAATTTACTTCATTCACATTGGTTATATTCGTGAGCGTGGTACTCGTAATGCCTAGAGCGAAGCCCATTTATGATTGAAATACATATACATGTGTACATGTATACATATATACATGTGTTAAATTGAAAAATAATTTTTTTTTTTTTATAATTCAATTATTTATTGTATCTTCTAAAAGAACTAACAATAAGTATGCAAATCTTAAAAATAAAAATTCTTTAATTAATATAGAAAAAAAATTAATTAATATTGAAAAAATTTATTTACTTAGGTCCAGCCAATGCCAGAAGAAAAGTTGTTTCTTACCTTTTTTTTAACAATTTTTATATATTTGTTGAATCTTCAAGAAGAACTAACAACAATTATTCAAATCTTAATAACTAAAAAATTTTCTTTAAGTCCAGCCAATGCTAGACAAAAAATTATGATTCAGCGAATGTATCAGAATACCGTGCCACAGGACATCATCTGCTATGCTCCCGAATGGAAGCCAGGGTGTCCCTTCTTTTTAATCGTGTGTGACCACCAAAGATAAGGATGTCTCGAGCAAGTGGATTTGGGTGGATTTCAAGTTTGGTTATATACCTTTCCAGCATATTTGGCAAATTCATCTTTTACTAAAGGTACGTTTAGGTCCTTGTGAATTCGAGAATTTTTTAGATACCATGGGGCTGCTGTAATCGTACGTAGAACGCTGTTTTGACGCCTTTGAATTTTTCCAATATTCGATGCGGAGGCGGTGCCCCATAGTTGAATTCCATAGCACCATATTGGCTTTAGGATCGCGTTATACAGCAAAAGTTTGCAATCTAAGCTCAGTGTGAAATTTCTGCCGATGAGCCAATTCAATTGCGCGGCTTTTAATTTCATCTGGGTTGTTTTTGCGTCAATGTGTTTCTTCCAAGTTAGTCGACGGTCGAGGTGAATACCGAGATATTTGACGTCACTGTGTTGTGAAATTATTTGATTATTAATTTTTATTGACGGGCATGTATTTTTACGCAGTGTGAACGTGATATGGACACATTTTTGTTCATTGACTTTGATTTTCCAGAGTTTTAACCATTTCTCTAAATTGTAAATATGTTCCTACAAATTTTGTGATGCTGTTTGGTGGTTTTCATGTACACTGAAAAAAGCCGTATCGTCTGCAAACGTGCATGTATGAATTTTATCGCTTGTTAGCATGTCAGAAGCATAAATCAAGTATAAGGTAGGGCCTAGTATGCTGCCTTGTGCGACGCCTGCGTCGATTGGTTGAATAGGGCTATAAAAGTCACCTTCCTTAACGATAAATTTACGTCCATACAAATAACTTTCAAAAAGTTTGTGGGTGTTCGCAGGAAAGTTTAGCTTTATTTTGTGCATTAAACCGTCATACCACACTTTGTCAAAAGCTTGGGAAACGTCAATGAAAAGTGCAGAGCAATACTTCTTGTCTTCAAATGATTTTCTTATGACATTAACTAGTCTGTGTGTCTGTTCGATGGTACTATGTTTGGCCCTAAAACCGAACTGATGATCAGGAATACATTCTATTTCTTCCAGTACTGCACTCAACTTCATCATTAGCAATTTCTCAAATAGTTTTGAAATTGTTGGCAGTAGACTTATTGGTCTGTACGACTCTACTTTAGTATGATCCTTCCCCGGCTTAGGTATCATCGTTATCATAGACACTTTCCATTCGACCGGATAATACTCAAGGCGTAAGATAGTGTTGAAAATAAAAAGAAGAATTCTTCTAGCCACACGAGGTAGTTGTACAAGCATTGTACCAATAATTTTATCCATACCTGGAGCTTTCTTAGAGTTTATTTTATTGATAACGTTTTCCACATCTGGAAAACTAAATCTCAAGGACACAGGCGGTCTTACGGCAAATGGCGGAAATACTGCTATGTCGTTTGCTGCATCATCTGTAAAAACATTTCTCAAGTGATTTACATACAACATCCCCTTTTCGGAATCGGTTCTTGCCCAGTCGCCAGTTGGGCAAGAGGTAAGCCACCGCAAAGGTGGCTTACCTCTAACGGGTCTTTTTAAACCTTTTGCCGCATTCCACAAAGAATAGTCTGATTGAGGAGTGCCATCAAGGCTTTCCAAGTATGATTTAAGGGAAGCCATTCTTTCTATTTCAAGCAGATTTCTCAATTTGGTTACACATTCTCGTAGCCTAATTTTAAGCTGGGGAGACCTGCGGAGTTGCCACTCCCTTCTAACTCTTCTTTTTTTTTACAAAAGTTGCTCAATTTCCGACGAATAAGATCTATTGTTCTCGTTTCTGTATCTTATATAGTTAGTGCTAGCATGTTGTACGGCCAGTTTAAGGCTTTTGGAAAAACTATTAATGGACACGTCAATATCTTTAGGCGTTCTCAAAGCAATATTCTCCGTACAATGAGTACTCAAATATTTTTTATATTTAAGCCAATTAACTCTAGTGGTCATTAACTCTAAGTCAGTAGACGGGGAGTAAAACTCTTGGGGGGAAAAAACAGATATTATTGTGGGTGAGTGATCTGATGACAAATCTAACGAAGGCTCCACTTGAAACCACTCTAAAGGAAAACTTTTCGAAACTCCAAAATCTATAACATCTGGAATCTTTCGTCTGTCTGACGGCCAATGCGTGGGGTGACCACTTGAAATCACATCTAAGCCCATTTTAGAAATGGTATCAAAAAGTTCACGGCCTTTCGGAGAAATTAACCGTGAACCCCAAAAAGTGTGTTTAGCGTTATAGTCACCAGCCGCTATAAATCGAGGCCCAAGTGATTTGAAAAAATCCGAATATTGGTTTTCTGTTATTGAAAACCGAGGCGGTGAGTAAATCGAGGAAATAACAATTTTCTCATTACAAAATTCAATGCATACATTAGACGCTTGCAGATATTCCTCACGTGTTTCGTTGAACCAATAATTCTGGCTTTTATCAAAATTGCCGATCCCCCACAAGATCTTCCACGGGGATCTTTGGTGTCATATAGTATGTAGCCATTAATCCTGAAATAACTTGTTGACGTCAGGTGAGTTTCAGCGATTAACATTATATCGATTTGCTTTTCCATAAGGAAGTGCTCAACTTAGACCAGTACCCAGGGGATGTCCCCTACATATGCAGCGCATTGTACCAGAACTAGGAAAATAGGTTATGAGTAGGGGGAAAGAGAGAGTAGTGTTTGTGAACATTTGACTTGAACTTTCCAACGCTATAACAGACAGGAAACACGTCAGCAGGCAACATATTCCACAGACGAAGCGTACGGCTGAAAAACGAATTCTCTCTGTAATGCGTAGTACGATTCCCTGGGCAATCGACTACAAATGGATGAGCTCTGGACGATGAACGCGTGCTACGTAAAAATATGCGAGTTTCGGGAACAAGACCCCTGATCTCGTCAGAGCAAAATCCATTGTAGTAACGATAGAACAAGTAACGCACCCTAGACTGCGTCGATGCTCCAGTGAGTCAATAGAGTTGGATACCCTACTGCAAGGCGAATTAATACAGGTGAACTTGACAGCTGAGGTGAATATTTTGTGCTTCCCTCCTTTTTCTTCCTGAGATTGTCAAATTTTTTCATTTGTTTACAAACAGTTTCGCGCCATTTCAATTTGAGGATTTGTTTGTGATTCAGTGCAATTTCAAGAAATTTTTTTTGCCGAGGCACAACTTTTATATTTATATATTTTTGGTGTGCTGAGGCCTTATATATACATATGTTTATATGAATTGGCCTTAATTAAGGTTTTGTATTCCATTGAATAAATAAATAAATAAAAATTTGGCACGGCGTGTAAGCGATGCTCCAACAAACCAAATGACTATTACAACATTTGTTCAAGACACAGTTGATGCTTTATGTCCATTTGGTGTAAAAGTTGAAATACGTACAATGGAGTGGATTGACCAGCAGAATTTAAATTATTTTCTTACCATAGCTAAAGGATCATGCGAGCCACCAGTTTTATTGGAAATAAGCCATTGTGGTACCTCGTCAGAGAATGTACCGATTTTGTTGCGGGGAAAAGGAATGACTTAACAGATAAACTGCTGGTGCTTTATTTACAAAAATTGTTAAATTATAATATAATTTAATTTCAATAAAAATTATAAATAGCTTGTTTTCTATGTTTCCTAGCTATCTACATGTCGACATTTCATAGGAACTACCCTAATCATCAGTAGACTTTGGAAATTTTTGAAAGATATTCTCAAACATTAAACTTTATATCCCAACAATATAAATAAATTGTTGAGAATTTAAAAGAAAAATGCTCTAATAATATATGTCAAAAGACAAAAAACAAGCTTTTTCATTTATACACGTCTCTATCATTTCTTTACACCTTTCAAACAAATGAACAACCGATGGTTGCTACGATTTGCTCTTTGAAAGTATCGAAAAGCAGAGAACAAAAATTCAAACAATTAAGTTTTTTATTCGCTATTTTTAGCTTCTACCATTTATACCAATAAAAATTATAAATAGCTTGTTTTCTATATTTCCTAGCTATCTATATGTCGGCATTTCATAGGAACTACCCTTAAATTAAACCTTAAACGAAATGCTCACTAGAACAGCATCATTTTCGGAAAGCAGAGAAAGAAATCGGGTGTTTTTTATTTTTATTTTTTATTTTTGAAGCGTTCGGACGTATAAGCGGAGCGCAAAAGTTTTAAAAATTAAATAGCGGAAGAGTAAGCAAAAGAAAAATAAAAAAATATAAATAAGTGAAAAAACAAGAGTGAGACTCCGCTGGCAATTGAGACTCCGCTGGCAATATTATATATTTAAAATTTCATTTATGGTGAATTAAAACTTCTTGCTTTATTTAATTTAGTTTGGTTTGTTGATCAGCCGCTTAACGGTCTGATCAACTTGACTTCTTATTTCTTAATGTTTTATTATTTCTTAAAATTCTATATACATTTTCTTTTGCTTAATCTAAGCGTGAGAAAATGCTTGGTCGGCATAAATACATGTCGACCAGCTGCATGGTATGTGTGGGTAAATAGCCGCAACAATCTGTGCATATCAAGTGTCATGCTGACGGCATGACTACTTACAGTCAAACACATATAATGTGGACTTATTGCATTTACAGTCAAACACATATAATGTGGACAAATGCAAATTAACTAATTACTCACACTACACCTCCCTTTTTCAGAAAGAATGATCAATATGCATATGTGAATTGGTCATTCTTACTTTACAATACTTAAAATTTCAATAAGGGATTTCTCACTTTTATTTGTTTAAAAATATTCAATTAATTTATTTATTCCTATTTTTATATAGAATCTTACTTTCAAATTAAGTATTATATTAAGAAGAATATTAGAGAATATGAGTAAAACTGAACATTGAAAAATTAACAATGTAATATAATAAATTGAATAAAAATGGAATTTAATAGATTTAAATAATTCGATAGAATTAATAATAATTATTTATTTTAATGTCATAATAAATGAATAAGTAAAAATAAAAAAATAGAATTAAGTGGCTTGTGGGGTAAATCATTTTTATAAATTGAATATTATAAATTGAATAGAAATAGAATTAATAACAATTATTTATTTTAATTTCCTTATGGTGAATGAATAAGTATGATAAAAGTAGAGTTAAATAAGTGGCTTACGGGAGCCCTTTACCCTTTCCAAAAATGAGTGATTTGTTGCTTTGAAACGAATCACTTATTTTACTTTAATTTAATTGTGTGTTTGAATTTGTTACTTATTGGCAAAGAACCTAGTATTTGTAGAATTTCTTTATTCTATTTTTATGAACTGTTATGGTCTTGTCCCCTTCCGTTTGTAGTTCCACATTATTTTTATCATGCAGCTTCACTACTTTATACGGACCTTTGTATATAAAAGTGAGAAAGTTTTTGGACAAAGTGTCTAACTTTTCTTTTTTCCTAGATGCAGTGCAGGTTTGGTTAACTATTTTATAATCATTTAGGTTTTCAACCTGAACTAGGACATTACTAACGGTTAAATCGTTGTCTGTAATGTTAACGATTTTGACGTAAGGATTTGATTTAGAAGTAATTGTGTTTGCGATGTAAATACCATCGTGAAGCATTTGCTGTGGAATTAAAACATCCTCTACTGAAGATTCGAATTTTACTGGTCTAATTACTTCAGATCTCGCTGGAATCGTTATTGAGTTGATTGTTGGAGCACTCATAAGTGGAATAGCTAGATCATAAGGAATGTCATGTGACTTTAGAATTATAATATCTTTTTCGTTTTGAAAATCCAATATGCAGCGATATGCTCTTATAAAGTCCATTCCTATGATTCCGTCTACTTGAATTGGAAAATCGTCCGTTACAACGTGAAAATTATGCGCTATTAGGAGATCTTTAATTTTTAGATCACATTGTACTCTTCCTAGAGTAGTGATCAGTCCTTGTCCAATTCCATTAATATTTGATCTTTTCCTAGTATCTACGGGTTCGTGTAGAACTTGATTATGTTTTATTACCGAAATGTCTGCTCCAGTGTCTACTAAGAATATTGAGACATTATTGTTCATAGATGTTCTGGTTTTTAGGTAGCTGTATAGACTTAGATTGATGACATGGTTTGAGTATTTAGAGGTCTTTATTGGTTTTCCGAATCATTTTCGGTTACATGTCTCACACTATTGTGGACTTGTCTTCTGCTATTGTTATCGTAGCTAGAAGTGTTATTATTTCTGGAATTGCTGTATGTGTTACGGGAATTATTTGTGTTTCTGAAATGTTGGTGGTTATTGTTAGGTTGACCGTGTCTAAAGTTCTGACCGTGATTACCGTTGTTTCTATTAAAATTTCTAGTAAAATTTCCACCATTTTTTCTGGGTGATGGTGTGTTGTTATAGTGTCTGTCGTTGTTGTATCGGTGTTGAGTACCGTAAGTTAAAATTGCATTTTGTTGACCGTAGGTATCGGTGCAACTGCTTATAAATTTGGACATGACTTCGTTCATGTCATTGAAAGAGCCTGATTCCATTATCAGTTTAACTCTATCATTGGAAGAATTTTTCACGATTGCTTTAACTGCAGAACGTGTTGCGTATTTGGTGGCTATTTCGTTTGGTAAACCATCCGTTATATACGCGGTTTCCAATTTTTTTGTCAAATCGGCAATTTCAGTCGCGTATGAATTCGCATTTTTTCCTGATTGCCTTATATTTAACAACTTAGCGGTTATAACGTCAACGGATTCACCTTTTACCGTTGACTTGAGTTTATGGATTATTTGTGTAATGGTTGATTCAGTAGATATGAGGTTTCGAGCTGTGCCTTTTAATTTTGTTTTTATGATATTGACGGCTACAGACTCGTGAGTTTCTTTAATTTCATTGAGCAAGTTTAATGCATCAATGAAGCTTTGTAGGTTTTCTGAACTTCCATCGAAGTCAGGTAGGATTTTTGATGCCGTGTTTAGGAATTCAATCATTGTTTGTGGCATTTTGCTTTTGTTTTCAGTACTTACTGGATTATAGAGAGTGATTGATTCATGTAATGATGTAGGAATTTCGAGGTTTATTCCTCGTTTTTGAGTGATTAATATTAGTTTTTCGCGTGTGTCTAGGAAGAAAGACTCGGCCGCAGCTTTGTGTGCTTGCGTAAGCCGTGAGTAATTTACATTTAATAGAACTCGTATTTGTTCTAGACAATCTACAAGGGTTTTAACATGTTTGTTGATTGTTTCGTCCCTTGTGTCTCTGTTGACATTGAGGCATTTGTAAGATTTTAGGAACTCTTCCCTAATCAATCTCGCTTTACGTACAATGTATTCCCATTCCATAAAGTCTACTTGGGTTTGAACTGAAAGTTTTTAAATGTATATTTCGACAATATTGCGGCGTCAATTGCTAATAATATAAAAGCAACGTAACAATTAAATGAATGAGGGACCGGGCCAAAGCGTCCTCTTTCTCCTACAGGATCTGGTATTACCTTAAAATGGTGGCTTGAAGAATTTAACATTGAACACTAATATAAAGTTATTTGCTTTTAAATGGCGGCTAGACTTTATTTAGGTCAGTTGCTAAAGAGGCTGCACGTGCATAGTTCTTTTTTATAGATCTCTTATGTAGTTGATACAAGGTTATGAGGATTTGCACGGCAAGCAAGGAGATAATAATTGTGAGATATATTATTGGATTCTCTATTTTTACAGTGATGTCATTAATGACATTTGCATTAGGATTTTCAATTTTTGACTCGTGTCCACCCATATTTGGGCATGACGCTAAATCTAAATTGTAGTTAGATATATAAATCAGATGATGTTGTATGTGGAGTAATTACGTACATTGAGAATGCGGATGAATTGAATTTCTTTATATTTGATTACAATTTGCAATATAGTCCTGCTGTAGTTGAACTTTCGAAATCTTTGCAATTGCGTAAAATAGTAGAACTCGAATCATAAATTCAAGGATGAGTTTATGATCAGAGATCGCAACCGGGGAATAATCATAAAATTGTGTTTTTTTTTTTCTTGTTTTTCAATTCAAATATTGCACTTTTGACAGGTTAAGTCGTAATTAATAACACCAACCCGAAAAATATTGAATGAAGTAAAGTTGCGTTATAAACCGCAGTAAGGGCATTATTCTTTAAACAAAATATATCATAATTATTCATACCGAAAATCATTCTTAATAGCTAAAAATAATTATTTATATATTGATTTTTCTTTTTTTGTGAAAAACTGATGCGAAATTTGTTACTTCTGATTTTTTTTTTTTTTTTTTTTTGAAGTTTACTATGTAAATAATAATTTTTATAAATAATAATTAAAGAACTAGTTGTAAATAACGAGAATATACTATATTGTTTTTTGTTTTTTTTTTTTTTTTTTTTTTTTTTTTTTTTTTGTTTAATTAATAACGTGTCTTTTCTTTTGACCTAAAAGTATGCAGTAGCAAAATAATTACTATTTTAATATCTTTTGCAATATATCTCTAAGGCAATATATCAATATCATATTATTTCAATAAAGGAATATTTGTATTTAATATAAACTCAAAAAAAATTTTTGTGTTTGTTTGAAGAAAAAGAATGCATCCTCCGTAAAAGTCTGCACTAAGAGTTGAATTTACAGATGTTGAGGGCATCGAAAGTGAACTGAATTTTACTGAAGCGTTACTGGAGGGACTCGTAAGTGTCGCAGTAATGCTAGTAGAAAAAGAGTTAACTAACACTTAATACTTGCCTAATGGAACAATGCGTGTGTCCAGCAATTGGTAGATATTTTTCGGTCAAAGCGTCTGGATTATTAGTAGGACTTTGTTACGATTGCTGATGCATAGTCTGCTGTTCTGGTAAAGTTGATCCTATCCTGGGCGTTTGCTTTTGATGAGTTTGTTGCATACTCATACTTTGTTTCATGTGAGTATTTGTTGGTTGTGTGACATTATATTGATTACTTGAGGATTACATTTTTCACTTTGCCTGGTGGTGGATAAGCTGTAGCACTGGGGTTTTTTTTTTTTATTTTAAACCTGGCTAGGATCGCCATATTATATATTTAAAATTTCATTTATGGTGAATTAAAACTTCTTGCTTTATTTAATTTAGTTTGGTTTGTTGATCAGCCGCTTAACGGTCTGATCAACTTGACTTCTTATTTCTTAATGTTTTATTATTTCTTAAAATTCTATATACATTTTCTTTTGCTTAATCTAAGCGTGAGAAAATGCTTGGTCGGCATAAATACATGTCGACCAGCTGCATGGTATGTGTGGGTAAATAGCCGCAACAATGTGTGCATATCAAGTGTCATGCTGACGGCATGACTACTTACAGTCAAACACATATAATGTGGACTTATTGCATTTACAGTCAAACACATATAATGTGGACAAATGCAAATTAACTAATTACTCACACTACAGCAAAATCTCCGGCCAAAAGTTTGGTTAAACTGAAGAACTAAGTGACTCTAAAGTGTGTGTGTGTTTTTGTTTTGAGACTCCTTTGGCAGGTGAGACTCCTTTGGCAAGGGTGTTGCCAGCAAAATAGTGAAGGAGGTGGGCGAGTATGAAGTACTGTTGATGGGACTCGTGGTGGCAATGTCGTTGGGTGCACCCCAAGTTGTACGAAGCGCTGTGGTGAAAACTTCAGGTGCGGTGGCGCCGTCACCGTACCTGGCACTACCACTTGTGAAGCCGGTGGAGACCTGGTCGGTTGTGGTCAGAAGTAAGGCCGGAAAAAGCGCCAAGGAGTTTGTGGAGAAAGTGGTTGGAGAGGTCAGGCCGACGCTGGTGGTGCGCGTCCATGAGGTGAAGGCAACGAAAGAGGGTGCTGTCATTCGAACGCCATCGGAGGCAGAAAGAAGAAAAGTTGCAGCTAATGAGAAGTTTGCGGAGGTGGGGTTGGAAGTGGTTGTTAAAGACAAGTTGGGGCCTAAAATAGTGGTCCTGCGCGTCCACAAGGAGATCTCCCTGGATGAGTTCATGGAGGAATTGCACTCCATGAACCTCGGGTAGCTGATGTCCCCTAGTGAATACTAACGATCCGGCTGGTTGGTAAGTGCACCATGGAAGGTAGAAGAGGGCGCAGTCAATGTGACCCTGGAATGTACAACGCGTGCTGTGGAACATCTGCGGTCTACTACAAGTACCAATCGGATGTGTGCAGACGGTGCGGCAACGCTGGCCACTGGGCGAGCTGATGCCCCAACGAGCTGCGGTGCAGGAACTGTGCGTTCAAGGGACTGCAGGCGGATCATATGATGATGTCTGCAGCGTGCCCGGTCTATGCGACCATGGTTGCCAGGGTGAACGCTCGTCATTAAGATGGATACCGCAATAGTTATTCAGCAAAACCTTCAGAAGTCGTACGTGGCCACGTGCGAGCTTGGACAGGCGATGCGACGACAGGGTGCGGCTGTTGCCTTAGTGCAGCAGCCATACCTCCGACATGGCGACATCAAGGGGTTTCCTGGGGGTACCCGGTGGGGGGTCTGTGTTGCTGTACAGGGGGAGTTTGCAAGCCTGTACTGCTGGTTTGCCGGCCCTTTGGAGCCGTACATTCGGTACATGGATACGGTCCTACTCCTAGCGAGTAACGCGCCCGTTATTCTAGGCCTGGATGCAAATGCATGTTCCTCTATGTGGTTCAGTAAAATGCTCCGGCATGCGCCTGGTCATATGAACCACACTAGAGGAATCATGCTCGGTGAATTGCTGGTTACAGTCGGTGCTTCGGTGTTAAACGAGGCTAGTGACTAGGGTCGCAGCGATATCGATGTGACAATTGCCAATAATTTGGCATTGTCATATTTTGACATCAGCTGGAGGGTATATGACAACGCTGGTATAAGCGATCATAATCTCATTGAGACTCGGTTCGCTAATCACCGGCGGAGTTGGATATCGGGGTCCCTTCGCGGGTGGCGTAAAATTGATATTGATTCGGGCGGTTACGCGGATAGTGTTAGGGCGGCTGCGATGGTACAGCCTATAGGTGAGTTTAGTGAGTTGGGTCTAGACGCTCAGGTTAGCCAGATTGACGACTGGATGTGCGCAGTCAATGATGCGCTGCTTGGCCGAGCCCGTCCGGAAAGGCCAAGAAAGGTCAAGTGGTAGACCGATGAGCTGGATTTGATGCGGAGGAGTGTCAGGCGCCTCAGAAAGAGATTTCAGAGGGCCCGGCAGTCTAATCCGGATGATCTAGCTATTCGTAAAGTTGAATATCTGGCTAGCCTGAGGGAATATAAGGCTAGAATTTGTAGGGTAAAAGAAGACGAGTGGAGGGAATTCGTGCGTGATAATAGTGATTATCCTTGGGGTTGTGTCTATCGCGTTTGTTCGGGTCGACACAGGCGTTTAGAAGTAGAGAGCCTCCAGGTTGACAATGTTACATTGTATTTCGTGGAGTGATTGTATGGGCGCGTTACTGAGGGTTTTCTTTCCGGTTGTAGGGGTGGGCGGTAGCCCTCCTCTCATTAGGGAGGCAGCCGTCCCTCCTGCGCTGGAGAGATCCGAAGTAGAGGTTTGTATTCACAGGGTCAAGAGTAGGAAATCTCCGGGTATAGACGGTATGACCGGAGAGATGTGTAAAAGCATCTGGAAGGCCATATCGGAATACCTGGAGTCAATATTTGCGAAGTGTCTCGCCTTCTTCCAAGCCCTGAGGCTTGGAAGAAGGCGAGTGTTGTGGTGCTCTTAAAGTAACCCGAAAAAGTGAGGACTGATCCTCACTCTTATAGGGGCATTAGTCTTCTTCCAGTGCTTGGGAAAGTACTGGAGAGGATAATGGTCTCTCGACTGAAAGAATGCCCGGGTGCAGCACTGTCTGAATTCCAATTCGGTTTCAGGGAGGGGAGGTCTGTTGGCGATGCCTGGCTGCATGTTAAGTCTAGTGTTGCTATCTCTGGGAAGAAATATACACTGGGTATTTTTGTAGACTTCAAGGGTGCGTTTGATAATCTCCTGTGGAGTGTGGTTCTCGATAGGCTACGTAGTGTGGGCTGTCGAGAGCTCGCTCTATGGGAGAGTTACTTCTGCGGTAGGAAAGCCTGTGTGATGGGTGGCAGCGACATGGTTTGGAGGGACGTTGTACGCGGCTGTCCGCAGGGGTCCATCTGTGGTCCATTTATATGGAACCTCATGATGGATTCCTTGCTGAGGTCGTTGCAGCGTGACTTCAAATTGTGTGCATATGCGGATGACTTGCTCATCTTGGTTGAAGGACAGTCTCGTGCTGATCTGGAAAGCCGGGGTGAGAGGGCCATGCGTATTGTGCGCGAGTGGGGCGATGGTGTGGGTGTGGAGGTCGCTATGGACAAGACCGTGCCAATGTTGCTGAAAGGCAGGTTGTCTCGGGATCGTCCACCACTTGTTCATTCAGGCAGCGTTAGTCTCCGGCATGCGACGGAAGTCAAATACCTGGGAATAATGGTGAGTGAGAGGTTGAACTTTATGGTTCACCTCTCATATGTGAGGGACAGGCTGACTGCTGTAGTAGGTAAGGTAAGACGCATCTTTAGAAGCGAATGGGGCCTCAGCAGGCGGGCTACTCGTGCCATATATGGTGGACTGTTTGTTGCATGCGCAACTTATGGTGCACCTGTGTGGTACGAGACAGCCATGACTGTTGTTGGCCGCAATAAGATTGAGTCTTCCGGACGGCGCGTCCTTTGACGCGTTGGGCGCGTATGCCCGTGAAGTGTTTGGGCGGAGACCGAGGTAGGGAGGGTAGCCTCCCTACGGTTGTTGCCATTTTCGGAACCGTCGCTTGTTGAACCGCAGGTTCGTGCGGGGTCGTGTGCGTCTTTTGCTGGCGAAGTTGGTTGCGGCTGTGGTTGAAGTCTTGAAGGCAACCATGAGGAGCATAGAGCGCAGTTCCTGTGCCTTGTGCTGTTTTCTGACGCGGTGTGTTGTCAACGAGTGTGCTGTTTGCTGGTTACTGTTTGCTGGTTACTGTTTGCTGGTTACTGTTTGCTGTTAGTTGCAGAATTGCTGGCAACGTTGTTTTGTTGTAAGTCCCTCCATGAGGGGGGTCATGTCTAATTGTTGTTTTTGTTTTTGTTCGTATAGCTAAGGGCTGGGCTACAGGGGGATGGCCAATGTGCTCATCCGTGAGGATGAATGTTGAGTGTTTGTGTAGTTTTGGTTTATTGTGCTGTGTACCCGTGTGTGTTTTTTGTTACGGGTGCGGCAGATTATTTGTTGTGTGGCTGCTGTTTTGCCGTTGTCACCAACTTTCCTGTTGTTCCTGTTTTATGTTGCTGTTGCTGTTATTGCTGTGTTCCTGTTGTGCTATATGGTGTGTAAGTATTGCTGCAAGGGGTCACCAGTCCCCGAGCTCTTTGGGGCTCTACTGGTAGTAGTCCATGTGCTACGAAGTCTGACCGGAGACTTAATCTGGTACCATGGGAACCGGGAGCCCCAGGAACTTGTTCCTGCCTGGTTATTGTGCGGTCCTTCGGGGAGTATCGGGGTGGTTGCGGTTTAAACCCAAATCGCGGGGAGAGTTAACTTGAGCTCGGTGTGGAGTTGCATTGCAACCGGGTGCTGTGACCCATAGATCGGAAGGAGTATTAGAAAGGCTCCTCTCCTAACCAAGGGGGAGATCATGTCCAAACAACATGTGATCGAGTTGGTACTCATGCATGACAGTTTGTCATGTATGGGGGCGCTAGTAGACGCATTTTATTCACCCGGTGATTAGATCACCGTGGGGTAAGGCCATACTGGCAGGTACCCACGATAAACGTTTTCACAACATACAAAACTAATATATTTTCATTTTGGGCAGATAATTCGAGTTTCGATATCAGCAATAATGGTGGTTTTTGGACCTTTTATTACTTGTTGAATACTTTTTTTCGACTTAATTGTATATGGAGTGTTTGATGTACAATGTATTTTATTTTGTAGAAATGTACTACGAATCAAAAAATTTAAATAACTTATTTGCTATGTTTCCTAGCTATCTATGTATATGGCGACATTTCATGGGAGCTAATTATTAGTATACTGGAATTTTTTGAAACCCATTCAACTTTATATCCCAACAATCTAAATAAATTGCTGAGAATTTAAACAAAATGTTTTAATGGGTTAACAAAAAACAAGCTTTTTTATTTATATACGTCTCTACCTTGTTTCCAAAGTCTACTGATGATTAGGGTGGCTTCTATGATATATCGATGCATAGACAGCTGGGAAACATAGCAAACGAGCTGTGTATACTTTTTTGATTGGTATCAATGTTAGAAGCTAATATAGTTCAATTGTTTATAGAAATATAATTTTAATATATTTTATTTATAATAAAATAATATATTTTATTTAAGATCTTTATCTTTATAAAGGAGTGAGTATTCATTCGGGAGAATGATAAATACATTACGAAAACATCTTTGTGAGATGTCAGGGGAAAAATATAAACACAAAAAGGAGTTCGAAAATATCAGGGCTGTTCTGCAAATCACTTTTTGCAAAAAAATGTGTTCTGCATACAAAATATTATTTATTTTTGTAATTTTAAAACGGTAAGACAACTTGCAATCAATTTGAAATCATATCCTAATTTTTGTACGGACTTTGCTATAAATTTCAACTTATTACATTAACAAACAACTTAATGTGTTTTCTATTGATTATTTAAGTAAAATTATTATACAGACCGATATCGGAAATTTTCGTTTCCTGCATTTTAGTAACATCCTTTTATTACCAGAATAGCTTTTAAACAAAAAAAGTTGTTTAAGTTCCCTTACGCGACATGATAAAAAAAATTTTTTTTCCCCAATCGTAGGTTTCTGGAAAAAAAACTAATGCACCAAATATGGACTATTTAAAGCACCACCCACTGCAACACAACCCACTGCAACTCCTCTCTCGTTGGTAGTAGATATTTTAGCCCGCAGCATATAGCTTATTAGTTGCAAATAATATTGTCAACAGCTCTTGTAATCACGTCAAACATGCCCAATTAGGATACTACATCAACTATAGGCGGAGGCATAACGCCACCTGGCCGTACCATGTAACACTTCGTAACATAACGATGTATAAGTAAGATCCATTAAAATCCAGGTGGAACGTTCTAGTCTCGGCCATTTCTGTGCAATTTTCTTGACGTTTTCGTTTGATCGCTCTATTTTTTGTTTTTATTGTTAACCGAAAGTCTTCTTTTACGCCCTCATCTGAACTCCAAATGCGACTGTGGTAAAAACAATTTTCTCTGTGGCAAGTTTAAACTTAGTTTCAGTATATGATGTACTAAATTGCTTTTTATATTCATTTCTGTCATAAGCTTTTTGGTAAAGTAAAATCTCTCTGAAATTGTTCAGTGTTAAGCAATTGTCAGCACTGAGCAGCATGAACAAAATCTTTAGAAATTTCTTTGCTTGTTGGAGAAGTTAAGAATATACGTGGTGGTTCCATACTTTGGGCCTCTGTGCGTTCCAATCCGCCAATCCTCAACCAGAGCATGATTAATTTCTATATCTTCAGATCGGATGTTGCGGTTTTTAATATAGCAGTGCAATCAATAAATGAAAATTGTCGTTGCGTAAAATAATATTTGCGTTTTTTGTACTTCCAGTACAAAATTGGTTAAAAATTTCTATAATTTACTTCTTCTTTTCTTTACACCACAGATATAACTAATACTATCGCCATTTTATAATCAGCTGAACAAACTTAGGCGAATTTAGATTTTGACAATCTCAGGAAGTTTTACAATAACAAAATACATAGTGCTGAATTCGCCTTCCCGCTTGCATTCACCTGTATTAATTCGCCTTGCCCTACTGTCACCGATAAGCTTTTTCGCCCTCTCCTGCACACGGTCGAGCAACCCCAAAATAGACTTTGGGGCACCGGCCCAAACATGAGTATTCCATTTTCGGTCGGACATAGGTGGTATAAATAGTAAGGAGGTCGTATGGAGTGAAGTACATCTTACACCGTTTCAAAAAACCGCGGCGCTTGAATGCTTCTTTAGAGACATGAAAAATGTGATCATTCCAACGAACATCACGCTGTATTTTCATTCCAAGAACATCGAGAGCATCCGATTTCCAAATATTTATACCATCCATGTGTACAGATGAAGCAGCACCTGCCGTCGTATGTTTGTGTGTTAATAAACGACACTGGGTCTTACGAGCGTTAAAAGCGACTCTGTTTTTACGACCCCATTCGGAGATTAATAGAAGATCACTCTTCAGTGAGTCATTCATATTTTGCCTCTTGGTAACGATCTCGGATAGGCTGGACCTATTACTGAAAGAGTACGAATGGCAAATCTGCGAAAGAGTGAGGGTTGAAAGTTTGAAATAGAAGGTTATTGATGAAAATAAGAAATAAGGTAGGAGAAAGAACGGAGCCTTGCGGTACCCCTGAATTAATCTTGAACTCGTTTGATGGGACCCCATCTATAACAACTCGTATAGTACGGTCTCTGAGAAAGCGCGATATAAACCGAGAGAAGTCATCACCGACACCAAAAGCAATAAGTTTTGCCACACTCTGTTAAACGCTTTTGAAATATCAAGAGCCACCACCCTATTTTCACCGAAATGATGGATTAAATGGCACCATTTCTCTGACAGATATGCCATAAGATTACCAGTAGAACGACTTTTTCGAAACCCATATTGACGATCAGAAAGTGGTTTATGCGACTCCAAATACCTCATAAGATGATGGTTTACCATGCTTCCCATTACTTTGGAGAGTGCGGAACAAATTGCAGTTGGGCGGTAATTTTCAGGGTTATTTGACTCAAGCTTTTTGGGTATTAGTGTTACATTAGCAACCTTCCAGCACGATGGAAATTCACCAAAATGGTAAAGCATGCTGAAGAGGCACAAGCGTAGAAGAACACTGCTTCAAGACCAGTGCTGCAATGCCATCCGGTCCAGGAGTTTTGTTTATGTCGAGGTCTGCCAAAACCTTTGTAACTGCTAGCGCCTGGAAAAATATTTTTGGCATAGTTACAGATACTCTTTCGAGCTCGGGAAGTGGTTGACTGCTTTCCGGCAAGCAGGAGTTGCTTGCAAAGATTTCAGCCAACAGGTTAGCTTTGTCAACCGGGTCGGTGAATGCTTGGTCATTCTTTAAGAGAGTTGGGATTGATGAACTAGAATTGTTCCTTACCCTCTTAACGAATGACCAAAAGGTCTTACTGCCCCGGGGAGCTGTAAGGACCTTGGCACGAAGACGCTGTTCGTGAAGAAACTTTTCACGCCTAAGTACCTTGTCACACGAAGATCTTGCCTTTTTGCGTAGCAAATCAGTCTCTGGGTTTTTGTTTAAACGCCAATTACTGAATCCTTTCTCTCTAGATCTGACTGCGTTTTTGCACGTCTGATTAAACCAGGATTTCACTCTTTGTTTAACCGAAATCTGCTTGGAGGGGATAAATGATTTCAACCCTAGCAATATCATATTCTCGACCATTTTTGCTGAAGCATTTATGTCGTTATCTAGAAAGCAAAGTTTCCAATTAAAATGTTCATAAAATTGGTTGAGCTCAGGCCAACGCGCCTTTTCGTAAATAAATATTTAACATTTTGTAGCTGATTTCGAAACGTTACGAAGTTCAGAGATCGAAAAGGAGGCAGACATGGTGCAATGATCCGAATTACCGAGAGGTGCACTAACAAATAGGTCAAGTGTGTTTGAATGATGCCCTTCAACACATGAAATATGAGTTGGCTCATTCACTAATAGCGCTAGGTGGTTGTGCGCAGCGAATAACTCAACATATTGACCTTCCGGAGTTGTATGACTCGAATGACATTGAAATCACCAGGATTTCGATATGGAGTCGGAGAGGGCATCGAAGCCAGAAAATGTAATATCCCTCCCCGCATTTGGACTTCTGTATAGAAACCCGAAATGCAAAAAGTGTGACCTGATTTTGAATTTAACCCAAAGACAGGTAAATTCGGCATCATGCATGCCTAATGGTTGCTGGCACTGGGACACAACTTCATTGCGAATTGGTAAATAACTTTTCCAACGCTCTGATGGTTGCGAGGGTGTCCATCCTTCTCAGTCGAGTGTGGCCACCAAAGTTAAGGATGCTACGTGCGAGAAGATTCGGGTGAGACTCCAGTCTGTTAATGCATCTTATCGGGTGTTTTGAAAATTCATCTTTCACTAAGGGTACACCTAGATCTTTGTGAATTCGAGAGTTTTTAATATACCATGGAGCTGCAGTAATTATACGCAGAATTTTATTCTGGTACTTTTGAATTTTCTCAATGTTAGATGCAGAGGCGGTACCCCACAATTGAATTCCATAGCTCCATATTGGCTTTAGGATTGCGTTATACAAGAAAAGTTTGCAATCTTACTTCAAGATAGAATTTTTGCCGATGAGCCAATTTAGTTGCACCGCTTTCTTCTGGGTGACTTTAGCGTCAATGTGAGTCTTCCACGTGAGCCTACGGTCGAGGTGAATACCAAGGTATTTGACTTCACTGTGCTGCGGAACAATGTAGTTGTTGATTTTAATAACCGAACAAGTTTTTCTACGTAGTGTGAATGTAAAATGAGTACATTTTTGTTCATTTACTTTGCATATCTGAAGCATAAATCAAATATAAAGTTGGATCCAATATGCTACCCTGGGGAACTCCAGCTTCGATTGGTTGAGCCTGGCCTTTTTTTTTAACTTTATTATTTTATTTATTGAATCTACATAAGAAATGTAATGACAATAAGTATTCAATTCTTAATGCTAAAAAAATTGTGATTAAAGTCCTGCCAGTGCTAAACAAAAATTTATTTTTATGTGAATATTATTTCAGAATTCAGTCATCTGTTTAGAGCTCTAATGGTAGCCAAAGTATCCCTCTTTCTCAGACGGGTATGACCACCAAAGTTAAGAATATTAACTGCAAGAGGATTTGGACGGAATTCAAGTTTGTTAATATATCTTGTCGCGTACTTCACAAATTCGGATTTCACAAAAGTTACGTTCAGATCTGCGTGGAATCGTGAGTTTTTAACGTACAATGGAGCGTCTGTAATTCTACGGAGTATTCTATTTTGACTTCTTTGAATTTTTTAAATGTTGGATGA
This sequence comes from Thecocarcelia acutangulata, assembly GCA_914767995.1. Lineage (NCBI taxonomy): Eukaryota > Metazoa > Arthropoda > Insecta > Diptera > Tachinidae > Thecocarcelia > Thecocarcelia acutangulata. The sequence goes on along the minus strand of OU612096.1, from coordinate 62,377,464 downwards.
CGAGGCTGTGCCCCATAATTGAATCCCATAGCACCATATTGGCTTCAGAATCGAGCTGTACAGCAAAAGTTTACAATCAAGCTTGAAGGTCGAATTTCTGTCTATTAGCCAGTTAATTTGCACTGCTTTCATCTGCGTTACTTTTGCCTCGATGTGCGACTTCCATGTTAGTCTACGGTCAAGATGAATACCGAGGTATTTGACTTCACTGTGTTGAGGTATTACTTTATTGTTAATAGTAATGGGTGAGCATGTTCCTAGACGCAGAGCGAATGTAACATGGGCACACTTTTGTTCATTAACCTTGATTTTCCAAAGCTTGAGCCATTTCTCTAGTTTGTCGATATGTTCCTGTAAGATAGGACCTAATATGCTGCCTTGGGGAACTCCAGCTTCAATAGGCTGGGCGGGGCTTATGAAATCGCCTTCTTTTATTATAAATTGACGACAATATAAATAGCTTTCCAAAAGGTTACGTATGTTTGCAGGTAAGTTAAACTTTATTTTATGCATTAAGCCATTGTGCCATACTTTATCAAAAGCTTGTGAGACGTCGATGAATAAGGCAGAGCAATATTTTTTATCTTCAAATGCCTTTCTTATGACGTTAACTAACCTGTGTGTTTGCTTAATGGTGCCATGTTTCGCTCTAAAACCAAATTGGTGATTGGGAATACATCCAACCTTATTAAGCATTGGATCAAACTTCACCTTTAGCAACTTTTCGAAAAGTTTTGAAATTGTTGTCAGTAGACTTATTGGACGGTATGATTCTACTTTCGTGTGATCCTTCCCTGGCTTAGGAACCATTGTTATCATGGACACCTTCCACTCTGCAGGGTAATACTCAAGTCGTAAGATAGCATTAAAAAGAAAAAGAACAATTCTTTTAGCTACACGAGGCAGCTCTACCAGCATTTTGTTGCTGATTTTATCCATACCTGGAGCTTTTTTAAGGTTTAGATTACCAATAGCATTTTCAATTTCTTCAAAATTGAATCTTAAAGGCACAGGAGGCAACTCATTTGCATTATCAGACCTATTTGTGGTAAAAACGTTTTTCAAATAGTTAACAAATAAATTACCCTTTTCCGAATCATCTCTAGCCCAGTCACCAGACGGTTCTCGCAAGGGCGGCTTACCTCTAACTGGCCTTTTTAAGCCCTTAGTCGCCCGCCATAAAGAATAGTTTTGGGTTCCTAGCAAATTTCTTAGTTGATTTGTGCACTCACGGAGCCTTGTTTTTAGTTGCCACTCTCGTCGAACTCTTCTTTTTTCTAACACAAGTTGCTCGATTTCTGAAGAATATGTTCTATTTTGGAGGTTTCTGCGTGTTAAATAAACGCTAGAACCAGGTTCAGCGGCTTTTTTAAGGTTTTCGCTAAAGTTGCTTAGTGACGCATTAATATCTTCAGGTGTTCTTAAAACAATATTCTCAGTGCAATGCGTAATCAAAAATTTTTTATATTTTAGCCAATTCACTCGGGTGACAGTCCTATGTAAATTGTTAATCGGGGACCAAGTTTCCTGGGGAAAACGCACTGAAATAATAGTAGGTGAATGATCCGATGACAAGTCTAACGAAGGCTCAGCTTGCATTCATTCCACAGGGAACCCCTTTACCACTCCAAAATCAATCACATCAGCAATCTTTCGCCGGTCAGTCGGCCAGTAAGTGGGATGCCCGCTTGATATTACGTCTAAGCCCATTTTAGAAATTGTATCAAAAAGCACTCGACCCTTCGGGGTGATTAAACGTGAGCCCCAAAAAGTGTGTTTTGCGTTGTAATCTCCAGCTGCTATAAAACGAGGTCCTAATGAGGTGAAAAAACTTGAATATTGTGACTCCGTCACTGAAAATCGAGGCGGCGAATAAATCGATGAGATAACCAATTTGTAATGAAAATTTTCCACACAGATATTAGTTGCTTGAAGATAGTCCTCACATGTGTCGTTCAACAAAAAATGCTTTATCCTAGATTTTATCAAGATTGCAGAATCTCCACAAGCTCTTCCACGGGGGTCTTTAGTATCGTATAATACGTAGCCGTTAATTTTAAAGAAGCTTGTTGACGTCAAGTGAGTTTCTGCAATCATCATTATATCAATCTGCTTATCCATCAGGAAGTATTCGAGTTCATTTTTGTGTTGGCGGATGCCGTTCGCGTTCCAGAAACATATTTTTAACCAAATCATTTTTTCGAAATAACCTGCAAAATGGTGGATTGCATTTTCACCATTTCCTGCATCATCGTCATCATAGACGACGTAAAAGTGTTTATAGTTTAAATTAGGGTCTGTATTGTTGCCTCAAGGTTACTGAAATTTTGATCGGGCGGTTGAGATATAGATTGTTGATTCGGGTTTGCGAATGTAGACTTAACTACATTAGCATAAGAAATTTGTTTTTGATTTTGAACGGTTTTGTCGGTGGTTGACTGTCCTGTCGGAGGAAAAGAATTATTAGAAAAAATTTGAGTCTGCTGCGGTGGCTTAGAAGCAATTATTGGTTTGTTGTTCATTGAGCGCTTGAGGTGGGTGTAGACGGAGCAACCTCTATAATTAGCTGTGTGGTTTTCACCGCAATTACTGAATTTTTTTATTTTTGGGTCGAATTTCGGCTTATTGCATTGTGCTGTACCATGGAGTTCTCCACACACAACACAAACTGTAGGCAACTTGCAGTACGCTTTAGTGTGGCCAAATTCTTGGCAGTTGTGGCACTGTACGGGTCCTAAGCGCTTATGCGGTTCCTCTACGGTTACTTTTCGATGTAAAAGGAATTTTACACTGTATATTGGATGAACTTCATTTTTCTTTAAAGTCACATCTCCTGGCTCTAATTCAACCCTAAATATTGGTTAAGGGATCTTTTCACGATTTCTGATGTTTAACACATTTTTTACTTTGAATCCCTTGTCTGTCAAACCGGTCTTAACCTCATCAGTGTCTACGCAAGGGTGAATCCCTTTTATTACGACTTGAAGACCTTTAGCGCTTTTAAGCTGATAAGTATAAAAAGCTTTTTTTTCTTTTTCAAATTCGTCAGACAGTTTTTGATAGTCATTTTCATGGTTAACCTGAATTTTAGTTTCGTTAATATTGCCGTGCTTGATGGAGGTAACGTGAAATGTATTTTCTCCGATTACTGAAACAATTTTACTTACCAGTTCATTGGAGGCAGATTCCCTTAAATAAATTGGTGGTGGTTTAAACGATTTTTTTGACGATCCTGTTGGCTCATCCGTTTGTAGAATAGAAAATCTGTTTTGATTGGTTGGTCTAGCGGATTCGGCATCTTTAGAAATTTTTGATTTGGATGCAATTTGAGCAGATTTAGGGCTTCGCTGACGTTTGGTGATGGTGATATACCTATCCATGCCTACTTGCGTTTTTTGTTTATTGGCATTAGTTAGAGTAGAAGATCTTTTATCTTCTGTTGTAACATCTATGTTAGGCGAGCCGGAACAGGAGCGGATTTTATCTCTTGTAGAAAGAAAATTGTCCAATGATTGCCTTATAGATTCTTCTTCAGAAGTCCATATATTTTTGCTGGTGGCGCTAGGCTCTTTTTCAGAATTATTTCTGATGGGATTACTCATACAGAAAACAAAAACTTTAATGTATATTTTTTTCCTACTGTTTTACTTGTTTTATTGAAATTGATTTTATTGTTTAGTTACTGAAATGTGAGGAATTTATTTTCCCGTTGTTTTTTAAAATAATTTGTTATTGTTTTTACAATTTATTACAATATATTATTGTTTATATGTAAGTTTAAAAATTAGTGAGCACAATGATTTTTTTGTTTGTTTGTTTGTTTGTTTTTTTTTTTTTTTTGTTCACTGTTTAATTATACGACTGTGCGGTTGGAGAGTCACAGAGTGAATCAATTTCAAAACTGTTCGAGAAATTGCTAATGACGAGGTTGACCCAAATCTTGAATGAAGTAGGATGTATTCCTAACCATCAATTCGGTTTTAGGGCTAAGTATAGCACCATAGAACACACACACAGGCTGGTGAATGTTATCAGAAACGTGTTCGAAGATAAAAAATATTGCTCAGCTCTATTTATTGACGTTTCCAAAGCTTTTGACAAAGTATGGCACAAAGGCTTAACTCATAAAATAAAATTAAACCTGCCTGCAAACACGCACAATCTGTTAGAGAGCTACTTATATGACCGGAAATTCGTCGTTAAGGAAGGTGATTTCAAAAGCCAGGCTCCACTCTGTGATTCTTCAACCGCACGGTCGTGTTTTTAAAAAGTGAACAAAAAAAAAAAAAAAATCATTGTGCTTACATATTTTTAAACTTACATATAAAAACAATAATATATTGTATTAAATTGTAAAAACAATAACAAATTATTTTAAAAAACAACGGGCAAATAAATTCCTCACAATAAAATCAATTTCAATAAAACAAGAGCGGTGGCACTGCATTGTTATTGTGCGTGAAGATTACCTACCCAGTAGGAAAAAACTATACATTAAAGTTTTGTTTTCTGTATGAGTGATCCCATCAGAAATAATTCTGAAAAAGAGCCTAGCTCCACCAGCAAAAGTATATGGACTTCTGAAGAAGAATCTATAAAGCAATCATTGGACAATTTTCTTTCTACAAGAGATAAAATCGACTCCCGTTCCGGCTCGCCTAACATAGATGTTACAACAGAAGATAAAAGATCTTCTACTCCAATTTATACCAATAAACCAAAAACGGTAGTAGGCATGGATAGGTATATCACCATCACTAAACGTCAGCGAAGCCCTCAAATTGCATCCAAATCAAAAACTTTTTAAAGATGCCGAAACCGCTAGACTAACCAATCAAAACAGATTTTCTATCCTACAAACGGATGAGCCAACAGGATCGTCAAAAAATCGTTTAAACCACCACCAATTTATTTAAGGGAACCTGTCTCCAATGAACTGGTAAGAAAAATTGTTTCAGTAATCGGAGAAAATACATTTAACGTTACCTCCATCAAGCACGGTAACATTAACGAAACTAAAATTCAGGTTAACCATGAAAATGACTATCAAAAACTGTCTGACGAATTTGAAAAAGAAAAAAAAGCTTTTTATACTTATCAGCTTAAAAGCGCTAAAGGTCTTCAAGTCGTAATAAAAGGGATTCACCCTTGCGTAGACACTGATGAAGTTAAGACCGGTTTGACAGACAAGGGATTCAAAGTTAAAAATGTGTTAAACATCAGAAATCGTGAAAAGATCCCTTAACCCATGTTTAGGGTTGAATTAGAGCCAGGAGATGTGACTTTAAAGAAGAATGAAGTTCATCTAATATACAGTATAAAATACCTTTTACATCGAAAAATAACCGTAGAGGAACCGCATAAGCGCTTAGGACCCGTACAGTGCCACAACTGCCAAGAATTTGGCCATACTAGGACCTATTGCAAGTTGCCTACAGTTTGTGTTGTGTGTGGAGAATTCCATGGTACAGCACAATGCAATAAGCCGAAATTCGACCTAAAAATAAAAAAATGCAGTAATTGCGGTGAAAACCACATAGCTAATTATAGAGGTTGCTCCGTCTACACCCACCTCAAGCGCTCAATGAACAACAAGCCAATAATTGCTTCTAAGCCACCACAGCAGACTCAAACTTTTTCTAATAATTCTTTTCCTCCGACAGGACAGTCAACCACAGACAAAACCGTTCAAAATCAAAAACAAATTTCTTATGCTAATGTAGTTAAGTCTACATTCGCAACCCCGAATCAACAATCTATATCTCAACCGCCCGATCAACATTTCAGTAATCTTGAGGCAACAATACAGACCCTAATTCAAACTATAAACACTTTTACGTCGTCTATGATGACGATGATGCAGGAAATGGTGAAAATGCAATCCACCATTTTGCAGGTAATTTCGGGAAAATGATTTGGTTAAAAATATGTTTCTAGAACGCGAACGGCATCCGCCAACACAAAAACGAACTCGAATACTTTCTGATGGATAAGCAGATCGATATAATGATGATCGCAGAAACTCACTTGACGTCAACAAGCTTCTTCAAAATTAACGCCTACATACTATACGATACTAAAGACCCCCGTGGAAGAGCTTGTGGGGGTTCGGCAATCTTGATAAAATCTAGGATAAAGCATTTTTGTTGAACGACACATGCGAGGACTATCTTCAAGCAACTAATATCGGTGTGGAAAATTTTCATTACAAATTGGTTATTTCATCGATTTATTCGCCGCCTCGATTTTCAGTGACGGAATCACAATATTCAAGTTTTTTCAACTCATTAGGACCTCGTTTTATAGCGGCTGGAGATTACAACGCAAAACACACTTTTTGGGGCTCACGTTTAATCACCCCGAAGGGTCGGGTGCTTTTTGATACAATTTCTAAAATGGGCTTAGACGTAATATCAAGCGGACATCCCACTTACTGGCCGACTGACCGGCGAAAGATTGCTGATGTGATTGATTTTGGAGTGGTAAAGGGGTTCCCTGTGGAATGAATGCAAGCTGAGCCTTCGTTAGACTTGTCATCGGATCATTCACCTACTATTATTTCAGTGCGTTTTCCCCAGGAAACTTGGTCCCCGATTAACAATTTACATAGGACTGTCACCCGAGTGAATTGGCTAAAATATAAAAAATTTTTGATTACGCATTGCACTGAGAATATTGTTTTAAGAACACCTGAAGATATTAATGCGTCACTAAGCAACTTTAGCGAAAACCTTAAAAAAGCCGCTGAACCTGGTTCTAGCGTTTATTTAACACGCAGAAACCTCCAAAATAGAACATATTCTTCAGAAATCGAGCAACTTGTGTTAGAAAAAAGAAGAGTTCGACGAGAGTGGCAACTAAAAACAAGGCTCCGTGAGTGCACAAATCAACTAAGAAATTTGCTAGGAACCCAAAACTATTCTTTATGGCGGGCGACTAAGGGTTTAAAAAGGCCAGTTAGAGGTAAGCCGCCCTTGCGAGAACCGTCTGGTGACTGGGCTAGAGATGATTCGGAAAAGGGTAATTTATTTGTTAACTATTTGAAAAACGTTTTTACCACAAATAGGTCTGATAATGCAAATGAGTTGCCGCCTATTGTTAGTAGACCTCCTGTGCCTTTAAGATTCAATTTTGAAGAAGTTGAAAATGCTATTGGTAATCTAAACCTTAAAAAAGCTCCAGGTATGGATAAAATCAGCAACAAAATGCTGGTAGAGCTGCCTCGTGTAGCTAAAAGAATTGTTCTTTTTATTTTTAATGCTATCTTACGACTTGAGTATTACCCTGCAGAGTGGAAGGTGTCCATGATAACAATGGTTCCTAAGCCAGGGAAGGATCACACGAAAGTAGAATCATATATATATATATATATATATATATATATATATATATATATATATATATATATATATATATATATATATATATATATATATATATATATATATATATATATATAAATATATATATATATATATATATATATATATACATACTTTTAAATACATACATATTTTTATATTTTATTTTTTTTTGTTCAGCATTTTTTTATTTATTGAATCTTCAAAATGAACTAACAATAAGTATTCAAATCTTAATACTAAATTTAAAATTAAAAAATGTGATTTTTAAGTCCGGCCAATGCTAGACAAAAAGTTTTATTATGCGGGAGCTATATCGGTAAAATCACCTATTGAGCAATCTGATGGTGGCAGCGGTATCCCTTCTTTTAAGCCGAGTGTGGCCGCCAAAATTAAGTATATTGCGTGCAAGAGGGTTTGGATGAAGTTCCAGTTTACTGACATATCTTGTCGCGTACTTAGAAAACTCCTCTTTTACCAGCAGTACACTCAGATCTTTATGAATTCGTGAATTTTTTACATACCATGGAGCTGCAGTAATCGTTCGAAGAATTTTGTTTTGTCGCCTTTGAATTTTTTCAATGTTTGTCGCTGATTCGGTGCCCCATAACTGAATTCCGTAGCACCATATAGGCTTTAGTATTGTGTTGTATAAGAAAAGTTTGCAATCTAATTTCAGTGTCGAATTTCTGCCCATTATCCAATTTAGCTGCGCTGCTTTTAGTTTTAACTGAATGACCTTTGCTTCAATGTGAGACTTCCACGTTAGCCTACGGTCCAGATGAATACCAAGGTACTTGATTTCGTTGTGCTGCGGAATAGGTAAGTTGTTAATTTGGATAGGTGGATATGTTTGCCTACACAGTGTGAATGTAACATGAGTACATTTCTGTTCATTAACTTTGATTTTCCAAAGTTTTAGCCATTTCTCTAATATTGAAGTATATTCCTGTAAATTTCGTGATGCTAATTGGTGGTTTTCATGAACACTCAAAAACGCTGTGTCATCTGCAAAGGTAGAAGTGTGGATTCCGGATGTCGTTGGCATGTCAGACGCGTAAATCAAGTATAAAGTAGGCCCCAGTATGCTGCCTTGGGGAACTCCTGCCTTGATTGGCTGAGTTGGGCTTATAAAGTCGCTTTCTCTGATAACAAACTTCCGCCCGTGTAAGTAGCTTTCCAGAAGCTTGTGTGTATTTGCAGGCAAGTTTAGCTTTATTTTATGCATCAAGCCGTCGTGCCACACTTTATCAAAAGCTTGAGAAATATCAATGAAAAGAGCTGAGCAATACTTCTTCTCCTCAAAGGTTTTTCTTATGACATTGACTAGTCTGTGCGTTTGTTCTATGGTGCTATGCTTAGCCCGAAATCCAAATTGATGATCAAGGATGCATCCCACATTGTTCAATATTGGACTCAACTTCGCCATTAACAATTTTTCGAATAGTTTTGAAATTGTTGGTAAAATACTTATTGGTCTATATGATTCTACCTTAATTAGATCCTTCCTTGGCTTGGGTATCATAGTAATCATTGAGACCTTCCACTCTGCAGGATAACACTCGTTAAAAATAAAAATAAAAAGTAGAACCCTTCTAACTACACGAGGTAACTATTCAAGCATTTTACCAGTAATTTGATCAATGCCTGGAGCTTTTTTCCTGGGGTTTGTATTACCGATAACGTTTTCGACATCTTGAAAATTAAATCTCAAAGACACAGGAGGTCTAACAACATATGGTGGTAATTCCGCTGTATTATTCTCTGAATCATTTGTGATAAAAACAATTCGCAAATGATCGACATACAACATTCCCTTTTCAGAATCGCTTCTTGCCCAGTCGCCAGTTGAATTTCGCAAAGGTGGCTTACCTATTACGGGTCTTTTTAAACCTTTTGTCGCTTTCCACAAGGAATAATCAGATTGAGGGGTACCATCAAGGCTTTCCAAATATGTTTTAAGGGAAGCCATTCTATGGACTTCAAGCAGATTTCTTAGCTGAGTTATGCACTCCCGTAGCCTAGTTTTAAGCTGGGGCGACCTGCAAAGTTGCCACTCTTTTCTGACTCTTCTTTTTTCTGACAGAAGTTGCTCAATTTCAGATGAATAAGTTCTATTGTTCTCATTTCTAGATCTTAAATGACTAGTGGTAGCATGCTGTACGGCCAGTTTGAGGTTTTCAGAAAAATCGTTAATTGACCCATCAATATCCTCAGGCGTTCTCAATGCGATATTTTCAGTACAATGTGTGCTCAAAAAATTTTTTGTACTTTAACCAATTAACTCTATTGACAGTCAACGGTGAGCCAATCTCTTGGGGGAACGAAACAGAGATTATAGTGTGAGAGTGATCTGATGACAAATCTAATGAAGGCTCCACTTGCATCCACTCTAAAGGAAAATTTTTCGCAACTCCAAAATCTATAACGTCTGGGATCTTTCGTCGGTCTGTCGGCCAATAAGAGGGGTGTCCGCTTGAAACCACATCTAAGCCCATTTTGGAAACGGTGTCAAAAAGCACACGGCCTTTCGAGGTAATTAAGCGTGATCCCCAAAAAGTGTGTTTAGCGTTATAGTCGCCAGCCGCTAAAAATCGAGGCCCAACTGATTTGAAAAAATTTGAGTATTGGCTTTCTGTTATTGAAAAGCGTGGCGGTGAGTAGATTGAGGAAATAACGATTTTTTCATGCAAATATTCAATGCATATATTAGTTGCTTGGATATACTCCTCACGTGTCTCGTTCATTAAATAGTGCTTAATTCTGGATTTTATTAGAATTGCCGATCCTCCGCAAGATCTTCCGCGGGGATCTTTAGTGTCATATAATGTGTAGCCATTAATTTTGAAATAACTGTTGGTTGTCAAATGGGTTTCAGCAATCAACATTATATCGATTTGTTTTTCCATAAGGAAGTGCTCAAGTTCATTTTTGTGTTGGCGAATGCCGTTTTCGTTCCAGAAACATATTTTTAACCAATTCATTTTTTTAAAATTGCCTGCAAAATAGTGGATTGCATTTTCAGCATTTCCTGCATCATGTTCGTCATGGAAACCGTAAATGTATTTATAGATTGAACAAGAGTCTGCAGAGTTGCCTCAAGATTGCTAAAGTTTTGGTCGGAATTTTGAGGCTTGGGCTCCTGATTCAACTTTGGTTTATCGGATTTTACCACATTCGCATAAGAAATTTGTTGGGGGTTTTGCACGTTTATATGGCTGGCGTACCTGGGAAAAATTGGTTGTAGAAATGGTGTTTGACTGCTGGGGTGGCATATTTAAAATTGATGGCCTATTTGTCATTGATCTCTTGAAGTGAGTATAGACAGGGCAACGTCTGTAGTTTGCAGTGTGGTTACCTCCACAGTTACTGCATTTTTTAACGCTCGCGTCAGTCTTAGGTTTTTTGCACTGTGATGTGCCGTGAAGTTCACCACACACAACGCAAACTGCGGGCAACTTACAATAGGCCTTAGTATGGCCAAATTCCTGGCAGTTTAGGCATTGGACGGGCCCTAGACGCTTATGAGGCTCCTCAACGGTAACCTTACGATGCAAAAGATATTTGAGGCTATAAATTGGATGCACTTCATTCTTTTTTAGGAAAACATCTCTAGGTTCCAATTCAACCCTAAACATGGAATTTTTTCACGGTTTCTAATATTAACCACATTTTTAATTTTGAAGCCATTGTCTTCTAGTCCGGTTTTGACCTCATTCGTGTCAACAAAAGGGTCAATACCTTTAAAATGATCGCTTCTCCTTCTCTAGAACGTCAGACAACTTTCGGTATTCATTTTCACTGTTTACCTGGATTTTCGTTTCATTTATGCCGCCGTGCTTAACCGATGTTACGTTAAAAGTGTCTTTGCCGATTGCCGCAATAAGTTGCTTTACCAGGTCACTAGAGGTAGGCTCTCGCAAATATATTGGTGGCGGCTTAAAGGTTTTTTTAGATATAGTTGCCTCATCTGTTTGCAGTATAGCAAACCTATTATTATACGTTGCCGAAGTCCTATTATCATCTTTAGAAATTTTCGGTTTAGATGATATTTGAGCTGATTTGGGGCTTCGCTGTCTTTTAACCACGGTTATGTACCTGTCCATGCCTACTTGGGTTTTTGGCTTATCATCAACAATGAAACTGGAAGATGTTTTGTCTTCAGTTGTAACAACAATATTTGACGAACACGATCGCGGGCGTTTCCTATCTCTTAGAGACAGGAAATTTTCCAATGATTTTTTCACAGATTCTTCCTCTGAAATCCAAAGATTTTTTCTACCGGAGCTAAGCTCTTTTTCAGAATTACATCTGATAGGTGCACTCATGCAATTAATTGTTTCTATTTTTTATTTACAATATAAAACAGTATTTAAAAAATGTCACAAAATTTTTCTTTTAAACAAAAACACTCTGTTCACCTATTACGGTTTTTACTTAATCCCGTTATATATTTATTTTACTTTCCGATCAAAAAAACAAACACGTCCGTTCACTATCGAAGCTAAACAACGACTGAAATACATACATATGTAGTAAAAGAAAGTAAACAAAATTGCCTACATAAATCCTTTAACGTAATTATTTACGCTTCAGTAACAACACTATTCAAACGTTTTTTTTATGTATACATACATTTTTTCGATTTTCTTTTTCTTTACTACCCAACAAACACGAAATAAAACATTTGATATAAAATGGCTACCATATGATATCAACGATAATTTTCAAATGTTTGATTTTAAGATTCGAGTTAAAATTAAAAAATCATTTGAATATGAACATTTGATACTCAATGTTTTATTAATTTGATATTGAGTTTAACTACAAATCATAAAACAAATGTGTCACCAATTACTGAAAAATATTAACATTTTGAGTTCATTAACAAAAAAAAAAAAAAAAAAAATTATAATTGGGGAAAAGATTAATTAATGTGATTTGCTTGTGAGCAGTATGCAATTAAATGAGAACAAAATTTTTTTAATACGTAAAAACGCACGAAGGAGCACATAAAGAAGTGAAATAATAAGATAAAAATAAATTGCCCGATTTCAGCGAGATTTAGAATCAAGGGGAACCAAATACTTTGTCGTTTCGAGAATTTCAAGATTAGGGGGAAAAATAATAAAAAATTAAATAATAATAATAATAATAGAAAATTGAAATTAAAAGAAAAATGATTTGTAAAGCAAAAAATAGTTCTTATACATATTCCACACCACAATCCACATTTGAAAATCATTTGAGAATTACATTTGGAATAAATAAATTTCTCAATTTGAAGCTCTAAGCACTTAGACGACAGCAGGCTTCACAACTTCACGACTACAAATGAAGTTAGCTTCAAATGCTGCCATCTCATCAGCAACATAATTATTTTCATGCCAGGTGCCACATATATATTTTACATGAATAAAATTAAAATTACCGACTGAAAATGTAAAAATATCACGTAAAACTGTAAAAACTAATCAATTTATTTGTTTATTTTATTTATGTGATGTTTATTTCTATTAAATATTTCAAACAAATTTTAGTTTTTATTGCTGCCAATTTATATTTATAGTCGCAGCACTGCATTAATTGTTTGCTGCTTACGAAAATATAAATTAGTCTATGTTGGCAGCAGCAGCAAATGCTGTTGTGAAGTCGTGCTGCTATGATGTCGTTAAAATAATCGTGTGCATTTAAACACATGTATTTTATTTTTGGCAGATTGCTGCTTGCTGTCTGCTGTCGTCTATGTGTTTAAAGCTTGAAAATAATTTTCCCTTTTGGTTGACAATACTAGGTTTTTTAATTTGAACTCAAATCAGTATCAAACGTTTGTCGTTTGAGAAAACGTTTGATTGCAATTTATTCACAATTAGTGTTTGCTGGGTAGGATGTACCTATATATGTATATTTATATTCATAAAACCCAAATTTGTTTTAATAAACTTTTGCATAAAATATTTGAATTAAAGTTTATTTAAAATTCATTTTTATTTTTGTGTACATGCCCATAAATCTTTTATTAGTAGTTAAATTTTTTCCAAAGAAATATGTTACGTTTTTACGTTCTATAATCGCACTTACGTCTTAAGTTTACTTTACGTTACTACCACATTCCATTTACATTACATTCCAGTTGGCTAACTGAGCCTTTAATATCTATAATGTCTTCAGTTTTGGAAAGAAGAAAAAGTCTGCGGCGGCCAAATCAAATGAATACGGTGATTGAGGCATGCAAAACTTTCACACTTGACCGAATTTGACGTACTTTTGGCTCTTCTGGGCGCTTCCATTGGTATGATTGGGCTTAGGTTTCAATATCCTTTTTGAGGAAATCTGGATCGCGGTTGATCATGTCCAACAGATGCTGCGACGATGTCCATGCGACGCTGTTTTTGCTCAAAATTTAGTAAATTTAGCAGAAATGGAAGAGCACAACAAAACACGACTAATATTTTTATCTGTCAAAAATAAATTGATAATCCAAAATGGCTGATATTGCCAACATATATAACAGACATGTTTACGAACATAACAGTGTCCAAAATCGTTAGGGCACTCATCAATACAAGCCGAATTATTTAATTTTTTTATGTTTTTTCTTATATACTAATTAACTATTTTAATGTATAAATTAAATTTAGTAATAATATGGCAACATTCGAATTCGTGCGCCACAATTGAACTATAATGTTGTTATAGTATAACAGTTTCAATTTTGTAGATAATTTGCCCAAAATCAGATTATTAAAAAATATATGAACTTACTTACCTTCTATCAACCCAAAACACAGGTTGTTCATTTTTTTTTTTTTTTTTAATAAAATTGTTAAAAGTTGAAACTTGTATTCTTTCTCTAAAAGGAAGATAAAAAAAGGTGAGCATACACGTTTCATACTAAACCAAAGAATTATTGTTTTCTTTCTTTTGGTTCCCGTAACCCCGAATAATTATAATAACGGACGAGAAAATATAATTATTCTTCCACCTAATGATTGGCATACTCTAAATTTGATATTTCCAATCAACCAAGGGTGGGGTTAAGAATAGTCTAAACTATTTCATGGTCCTTGAAAGAACCTTAAACCAGAGCTGATCAAATGAGGTCCACATCGAGCAAAAAACACATACAGTTCACAAGTGTAACTAAAAGAAGAAGTATGAGGTACATATATACCTGCTTAAGTTGAAGAAAAACGGGAAACCGGAGAAAAATCAAAAATAATTAAATTAGAAAACAGTAAATGCTTTTCATTAAACTAAATAAAAGCTATTAAAGGTGTCCGTGTCGTTAGAAACTCACAACAAAAGTTGTGAAAATGAGCATTATTTGGGATTTTTCCCCAAACTAATAGTTAAAGAGTTCATTCTATGCCTAAGCTGCAAAAATTTTATGGTCCACAAAATATTAATTAATATCATATTTCACGTTAAGATTTTTTGCTTTACAAAGTTCTTAAACTTCCTAACAGTTAATCTTTTATAAGTTTTGTTGTTGCTGTATATTAAGATGCGTGAACAAACAAGCCTAATTAGATACTGTAGTGCTACCGCACCCTGAACATAACACAACCCTAATAAGAATATGAGAATATGAAATAAAAGGGCAGTGTTGAACATGAAGCCAGACCATTCAGTGGTCTCAATTTATTTTTCCCACACATGGCGGCCGTCACAGGAAACATAATTAAAACATTTTCAGTTCTATAAACATCAACAGAGAATAATATATTTACCTATAAAAACTGAGGTTATCAAAAGGAGCTAAAGGTAAACGCAAAATTTTATAAATTTTCAAAACTAACCAATTTCTTTTATATAGTGAGGTGTTCTCGAAGCTTTACACAATTGTTTGTTTTTTATTCAACCTATTTGATTTAGAATACGGATTTTAAACAGTAATTTTGTTTAACTCTAAAAAGGGGGAAAAAACGTTTTTATCATATTTTAACTATGAGTTTTATAACAGATGCCAGAGTTCAATTTTGCAAAGTTTTCGGAACTTTTTTTTTTCATTCATTTATTTATTGAATCTTCACAAAGTGAACTAACAATAAGTATTCAAATCTTAATACTAAATATATAAAATTAATTAAGTCCAGCAAATGCTAGACAAAAATGTTTTATTTTGCACGGTCAATATCGGTAAAATCACCTATTTAACGTTCTGATGGTGGCAAGGGTATACCTCCTTCTCAACCGAGAGTGGCCTTCAAAATTAAATATATTCCGTGCAAGACAATTTGGATAAAGTTCCAATTTACTGATATACCTTCTTGCGTACTTTGAAAATTCATCTTTTACAAGAGGAACACAGAGATTCTTATAAATTCGTGAGTTTTTTACGTACCATGAAGCTGCAGTAATCGTTCGAAGAATTTGATTTTGTCGCCTTTGAGTTTTTTCAATGTTAGAAGTTGAGGTGGTGCCCCATAATTGAATTCCATAGCACCATATATGTTTTAGAATTGCGTTGTATAATAAAAGTTTGCAATCCAGCTTCAATGTCGAATTTCTGCCCATAAGCCAATTTAGTTACGCTGCTTTTAACTTTAACTGATTAACTTTCGCATCAATGTGAGACTTCCGCGTTAATTTACAGTCGAGATGAATACCAAGGTACTTGACTTCATTTTGCTGCGGAATAGGTGAATTGTTAATTTGGATAGCTGAACATGTTTGTTTACGCAGTGTGAATGTAACGTGAGTACACGTTTGTTCATTAACTTTAATTTTCCAAAGTTTTAACCATTTCTCTTTTCTAGGTCCTAGAATGCTACCATGGAGAACTCCTGCCTCGATTGGCTGTAAGGGGCTTAACAAACTTCTGGCCGCATATGTAGCTTTCTAGAAGCTTGTGAGTGTTTGCAGGCAAGTTCAACTTTATTTTGTAAATTAATCCCTCGTGCCACACTTTATCAAAAGCTTGGGAAATGTCAATGAATAAAGCTGAACAATACCTTTTGACTTCAAAAGTCTGTCTTATGACGTTGAATAGTCTATGCGTTTGCTCTATGGTGCAATGTTTAGCCCTAAAGCCAAATTGATGATCAGGGATGCAGCCCATATTGTTTAACATTGCAGTCAACTTCGCCATTAACAATTTTTCTGTATGATTCTACTTTAGTGGGATCCTTCCCTGGTTTGTGTATCATAGTAATCATGGACACCTTCCACTCTGCAGGATAATACTCGAGACGTAAAATAGCGTTAAAAATAAAAAGACGAATTCTTCGAGCTACACGAGGTAGCTGCTCAAGCATTTTACCAGTAATTTTATCAATATCTGGAGCTTTCCTGGGGTTTGTGTTACAGATAACATTTTCAACATCTTGAAAACTAAGCCTCAAAGGCATAGGCGGTCTAACAGCATATGACGGTAGTTCATCTGAATTATTCGCTGTATCATTTGTGGTAAAAACATTTCTCAAATGATCGACATACAACATTCCCTTTTCAGAATCGCTTCTTGCCCAATCTCCAGTTGAAGTTCGCGAAGGTGGCTTACCTATTACGGGTCTTTTCAGACCTTTTGGTGCTTTCCATAGAGAATAGTCGGATTGAGGGATATCATCAAGACCTTCGAGATAATTTTTAAGGGAAGCCATTCTTTGGATTTCAAGCAGATTTCTTAACTGAGTTATGCACTCTCGTAGCATGCTTTTAAGCTGGGGAGACCTGCGAAGTTGCCACTTTCTTCTAACTCTTCTTTTTTCTCTTAGAAGTTGTTCAATTTCAAACGAATATGTTCTATTTCTCACATTTTTGGATCTTATATGGCTAGTGAAAGCATATTGAACGGCTAGATTAAGGTGTTCAAAAAATTCGTTAATTGATACATCAATATTGCTTCTCAAAGCAATATTTTCCGTACAATTATTTTATTATATTTCTTATATTTTAACCAATTAACTCGAGTGACGGTCAACGCCAGGTCACAAAACGGGGAACCAACCCCCTGGGGGAACGAAACAGAAACTATAGTTGGCGAGTGATCTGATAAAAACATCTAATGAAGGGTTCACTTGCATCCATTCTGAGGAAAAATTTTTTGTAACTCCAAAATCTATAACGTCTGGGATCTTGCGTTGTTCTGTTGGTTGTCAAATGAGTTTCAGCAATCAACATTATATCGCTTTGCTTTTCCATAAGGAAGTGATCCAGTTCATTTTTGTGTTGGCGGATGCGGTTTGCGTTCCACAAAACATATTTTAAACCAATTCATTTTTTAAAATTGCCCGCAAAATAGTGGATTGCATTTTCAGCATTTCCTGCATCATGTTTGTCATGGAAAGCGTAAATGTGTTTATAGATTGAACAAGAGTCTGCAGAGTTGCCTCAATTGCTAAAATTTTGGTTGGAGTTTTGAGGCTTGGGCTCCTGATTCAAGTTTGGTTTATCGGATTTTACCACATTCGCATAAGAAATTTGTTTGGGGTTTTGCAAGTTTATATGGCCGGTTGACTGGCGTACCTGGGGAAAATTGTTTATAGAAGTGGTGTTTGACTGCTGGGGTAGCATGTTTAAAATTGATGGCCTATTTGTCATTGACCTCTTGAAGTGAGTATAGACAGGGTAACCCCTGCAATTTGCAGTATGGTTACCTCCACAATGACATTTTTTAACGCTCGAGTCAGTCTTAGGTTTTTACACTGTGATGTACCGTGAAGTTCTCCACACACACCGCAAACTGTGGGCAACTTACAATAGGCCTTAGTATGGCCAAATTCCTGGCAGTTTAGGCATTGAACGGGCCCTAAACGCTTATAAGGCTGCACAAGATATTTGAGGTTATAGATTGGATGCACTTCATTCTTTTTCAAGAGAACATATCTAGGTTCAAATTCAACCCTAAACATGGGTCGAGGAATTTTTTCACGGTTCCTAATATTAACCACGTTTTTGATTTTAAAGCCATTGTCTTCTAGTCCGGTTTTGACATCATTCGTATCTACAAAAGGGTCAATCCCTTTTATAACGACCTGAATACCTTTGGCACTTTTAAGCTGATATGTGTAAAACGATCGTTTCTCCTTTTCCAGAACTTCAGACAACTTTCGGTATTCATTTTCACTGTTTACCTGGATTTTCGTTTCGCTGATGCTGCCATGTCCATGCCTATTTGTGTTTTCGGCTTATCATCAACAATTAAACTGGAAAATGTTTTGTCTTCAGTTGTAACAACAATATTTAGCGAACACGATCGCGGGCGTTTCCTATCTCTTAGAGACAGGAAATTTTCCAATGATTTTTTAACCGATTCTTCTTCAGAAATCCAAAGGTTTTTTCTACCGGAGCTAAGCTCTTTTTCAAAATTGCATCTGATAGGTACACTCATGCAATTAATTGCTTCTATTTTTTATTTACAATTTAAAACGGTATAAAAAAAATCTCACAAAGTTTTTCTTTCAAAAAAAACTCTCTGTTCACCTATTACGGTTTTTACTTAATCCCGTTTTATTTTTTACTGTGGGATCAAAAAACAAACACGTCCGTTCACTATCGAAGCTAAACAACGACTCCGTTTTCGGAACTTATAGATAATTTCAAGAAAGTTTCAAAGAGATTTATACAAAAAAGGCCTGTATCAATCAATGAGGCAAATATAAACGAATATATAGGGAAGTTAGTTGAAAATTATAACCTTGTGACAATATATGCTCGAGATTATTCGGTGAAGTTAACAACGGATGATAGAAAAGAAGTATTTCTAAGAATTGAAAGGTGTCGGCAAGCTGTACTGAAGTGTTTTAGGAAATTAGAGAGTAACATAAAGGTTCCGGTGAATGTGTACAGTTTCGAACTTTAAGATATAGATGCTGTAAGCGACAGTGATAATTATCAGGAAATAGTCGAGTCGGAAAAAGGACGGTGAAATTGATTTGAAAAGAGAGACGAATTTTAGTATAGGAAGAACGCTGGCGACGGTGGAACAGAAAAGATGGTTTATTGGCATGTGCGCCGATATAATAAGGGATAACTATAACGGCAACCCACTCGCTTTAGAATCGTTTCTCGACAAGATTGACTTAATACAAGATTTAACAGACGATAACTTGACAAATACTCTTATAACATTCTTAAAATCGAAATTGGAGGGTAAAGCTCGAGAAGCTTTGTGAGAAAATATTACTTCAGTGGAGGACATAAAGCTAGCTCTGAACTCAAAACTAAAACCTGACAGTTCTAAAATCATAGCTGGGAGAATATCCGCACTAAGCGTGAAAAATAATGATTATGCTCAATTTGCGCAGCAAGCTGAAGAACTTGCTGACGCGCTAAAACGCTCGTTAGTTATAGAAGGTATATAAAAGTAAGGCCGACGAAATGGCTATCGAACAGACAGTATCTGTATGTCGCCTCAATACAAGAACCGACTTAGTAAAGTCAATATAAGCTTCTTCAGTATTTGGCGACCCAAAAGAAGTCGTGGCAAAACTCATAGTTGAACAGACAAATGTAGCAAACAATTTTTTTCAGACAAATTCAAATGGTAACCGTAACAGTTTTTTTCGTGGAAATAATCGCAATGGCTATCGGGGTGGAAGATATTACAGGGGAAATAGCTATAATTCCCAAGATGGTCGGAATCAATTTTTTAATCAACAATATAACACACGTGGACGGTTCCCGAATCATCATCCAAATAATTATCGGGGAGATGATAGACGACAACAGACACGAAACTCAACTCAGCAAAGATCTTCGGTAAGACATTTAAACGCCGAAGTCCCTCAACAAGAAATGTTAGGAGAAATAGATCTCATTCAATACATCAGGACAAAAACTTACAAATAAAGCCCTGTATACAGTCTTAACTTGAAGTGAAGGAACCACTTTTTGTGGAAGCTCAGGAAATACAGGAAGGAGTTTTTGTAGGTAATGCTGTTCAACGCTCAAAACCCCATTTTGAGAATAGTTAACGTGACAAATAAATATCACACCATCTCAACTACAGATATAAAATTCGATAAGTTATCCAATTATAAAGCTCAAGTGAAACGCTTATTAGAAAACGATATTATAGAACCAAGCTAGTCGAACTTTAATAGCGCGATTCTACTAGTACCAAAAAAAGACACTAATGGACAAAAATCTTACAGGATGTGTGTTGACTATAGGTCCGTAAACAAAAAATTGGTAGCCGATAAATTCCCACTCCCTCGTATAGACGCCATTTTGGACAGCCTCGGACGTGCTAAACATTTCTCTATTCTTGATCTATATTCTGGTTTTCATCAGATACCAATACACGTTGGCTTAAGAGACATTACATCCTTCAGTAAAACTCTGGTTCATATCGCTAGAAAGTTTTACCATTCGGATTGAATATTGCCCCCAACTCCTTTTCAAAGATGATGGCAATCGCATTTTCGGGATTACTGCTACACCAAGCATTTCCTTACGTCGATGACATTATTGTTATTGATTGCAGCAAGCAACATCACTTGAACAATTTGAAATCCGTTTTCGATATTTTACGCAAATATAATTTGAAACTCAACTCCAAAAAGTGAAATTTGTTCAGACCAGAGGTCACCTTTTTAGGCCATAAATGTACCTCAAATGGCCTTTTATCCGACGAGTCAAAAATTAAAATAGTTCAGGAATACCCAACACCTACGGATAAGGATCAAGTCAGGAGATTTGTAGCATTTGCAAATTATTACCGCAGATTTATAAACAATTTTGCAACTATAGCAGCATCACTGAATTACCTAACAAGGAAAAATGTTCACTTTACTTGGAATAAAACATGTCAGAAAGCCTTCGAACTCTTAAAATCCAACCTGGTTTCTCCAAATCTATTGCAATATCCGGATTCAGAAAATTCATAATAACTGTAGACGCATCAAAATTTCTTGGAGTGTTCAAGACCAGCTGTCTCGTTCCAATGTTGTTCAACGATGGACACCGTCCATTTATTTATCTCCTCATTCAGGAGACCCTTATTGAAGCCAAAAGTTGGAGTGGGTCCAATAAAAGTCCCCTCTGCTCCTTTTTTGGCATAAATGTCAGCCATTTCATTGCCATGATGCCCTTCATGTCCTGGCACCCAGATCAGGGTGACCTGGTTCTGGCTTGCCAGTTCATTTAGCCTGTTGTGACATTCCAGTACTAACTTGGATATGAAGACACAACTACTCAGGGCCTTCAGCACTGATTGGCTATCGGAGAGTATTTTTATCAGCACTCCCTTGTGTCCCCTGTGGGAAAGTATTTCAACCGCTTCCCTTATTGCGTATAGTTCCGCTTGGAAGATTGTGGTGTCCTTGCTAAGGGTTATATATTTGCGTGCTCTAGGCCCCACTATTCCCGCTCCAACACCTTGGAGCGTTTTGGATCCATCCGTGTTCCACTTTTGTGAACCATCCCGCAACCATCTTGGGTTCATGCTCCATTCCTCCCTTGTTAAGAAGATGGTCTTAAACTTCCTGGCAAAGGAGTTAGAAGGATCTATAAGGTCACTTGTTTGAGACATATCGATTACGTCTCTGAAATCCTTTAGGATTGCAAGATGTCCAATGGTTGTTTTCATCGCCCCTGTGGTACATAGGCATGCAAGTCTCTGAACCCTAAGCCAGGTTTTCATGAAAATGCCGCGTAAGCGAACTTCAACAACTTTTTTTTGCTTAGAAGCAGTTATGGTAATGAAATAAGGTTATAAAAATATGGAAAATGAAATTTTCCGATATCGGTCCATATATACCCGAGATATAGCCTAAAACGGGGTTTTCATGAAAATGCCGCGTAAGCAAACTTAAACAACTTTTTTTGCTTAAAAGCAGTTCTGATAATAAAATAAGTTCATATAAGTATGGAAAATGAAAATTTCTGATATCGGTCCATATATACCCGAGATATAGCCTAAGCCGGGGTTTTCAAGAAAATGCCGCGTAAGCGAACTTAAACAACGTTTTTTCATTAAAAGCAGTTCTGGTAATAAAATAAGGTTAGATAAATATAGAAAATGAAAATGCCCGATATCGGTCCATATATACCCGAGATGTAGCCTAAGCCGCGGTTTTCATGAAAATGTCGCGTAAGTGAACTTAAACATCTTTTTTGCTTAAAAACAGTTCTGATAAGGAAATAAGGTTATATAAATATGGTTATATATATATATATATATATATATATATATATATATATATATATATATATATATATATATATATATATATATATATATATATATATATATATATATATATATATATATATATATATATATATATATATATATATATATATATATATATATATATATATATATATATATATATATATATATATATATATATATATATATATATATATATATATATATTTTCTATATTTATCTAACCTTATTTTATTACCAGAACTGCTTGTAATGAAAAAACGTTGTTTAAGTTCGCTTACGCGGCATTTTCTTGAAAACCGCGGCTTAGGCTATATCTCGGGTTTATATGGACCGATATCAGAAATTTTCATTTTCCATACTTATATGAACTTATTTTATTATCAGAACTGCTTTTAAGCAAAAAAAAGTTGTTTAAGTTTGCTTACGCGGCATTTTCATGAAAACCTGGCTTAGGGTTCAGAGACTTGCATGCCTATGTACCACAGGGGCGATGAAAACAACCATTGGACATCTTGCAATCCTAAAGGATTTCAGAGACGTAATCGATATGTCTCAAACAAGTGACCTTATAGATCCTTCTAACTCCTTTGCCAGGAAGTTTAAGACCATCTTCTTAACAAGGGAGGAATGGAGCATGAACCCAAGATGGTTGCGGGATGGTTCACAAAAGTGGAACACGGATGGATCCAAAACGCTCCAAGGTGTTGGAGCGGGAATAGTGGGGCCTAGAGCACGCAAATATATAACCCTTAGCAAGGACACCACAATCTTCCAAGCGGAACTATACGCAATAAGGGAAGCGGTTGAAATACTTTCCCACAGGGGACACAAGGGAGTGCTGATAAAAATACTCTCCGATAGCCAATCAGTGCTGAAGGCCCTGAGTAGTTGTGTCTTCATATCCAAGTTAGTACTGGAATGTCACAACAGGCTAAATGAACTGGCAAGCCAGAACCAGGTCACCCTGATCTGGGTGCCAGGACATGAAGGGCATCATGGCAATGAAATGGCTGACATTTATGCCAAAAAGGGAGCAGAGGGGACTTTTATTGGACCCACTCCAACTTTTGGCTTCAATAAGGGTCTCCTGAATGAGGAGATAAATAAATGGACGGTGTCCATCGTTGAACAACATTGGAACGAGACAGCTGGTCTTGAACACTCCAAGAAATTTTGATGCGTCTACAGTTATTATGAATTTTCTGAATCCGGATATTGCAATAGATTTGGAGAAACCAGGTTGGATTTTAAGAGTTCGAAGGCTTTCTGACATGTTTTATTCCAAGTAAAGTGAACATTTTTCCTTGTTAGGTAATTCAGTGATGCTGCTATAGTTGCAAAATTGTTTATAAATCTGCGGTAATAATTTGCAAATGCTACAAATCTCCTGACTTGATCCTTATCCGTAGGTGTTGGGTATTCCTGAACTATTTTAATTTTTGACTCGTCGGATAAAAGGCCATTTGAGGTACATTTATGGCCTAAAAAGGTGACCTCTGGTCTGAACAAATTTCACTTTTTGGAGTTGAGTTTCAAATTATATTTGCGTAAAATATCGAAAACGGATTTCAAATTGTTCAAGTGATGTTGCTTGCTGCAATCAATAACAATAATGTCATCGACGTAAGGAAATGCTTGGTGTAGCAGTAATCCCGAAAATGCGATTGCCATCATCTTTGAAAAGGAGTTGGGGGCAATATTCAATCCGAATGGTAAAACTTTCTAGCGATATGAACCAGAGTTTTACTGAAGGATGTAATGTCTCTTAAGCCAACGTGTATTGGTATCTGATGAAAACCAGAATATAGATCAAGAATAGAGAAATGTTTAGCACGTCCGAGGCTGTCCAAAATGGCGTCTATACGAGGGAGTGGGAATTTATCGGCTACCAATTTTTTGTTTACGGACCTATAGTCAACACACATCCTGTAAGATTTTTGTCCATTAGTGTCTTTTTTTGGTACTAGTAGAATCGCGCTATTAAAGTTCGACTAGCTTGGTTCTATAATATCGTTTTCTAATAAGCGTTTCACTTGAGCTTTATAATTGGATAACTTATCGAATTTTATATCTGTAGTTGAGATGGTGTGATATTTATTTGTCACGTTAACTATTCTCAAAATGGGGTTTTGAGCGTTGAACAGCATTACCTACAAAAACTCCTTCCTGTATTTCCTGAGCTTCCACAAAAAGTGGTTCCTTCACTTCAAGTTAAGACTGTATACAGGGCTTTATTTGTAAGTTTTTGTCCTGATGTATTGAATGAGATCTATTTCTCCCAACATTTCTTGTTGAGGGACTTCGGCGTTTAAATGTCTTACCGAAGATCTTTGCTGAGTTGAGTTTCGTGTCTGTTGTCGTCTATCATCTCCCCGATAATTATTTGGATGATGATTCGGGAACCGTCCACGTGTGTTATATTGTTGATTAAAAAATTGATTCCGACCATCTTGGGAATTATAGCTATTTCCCCTGTAATATCTTCCACCCCGATAGCCATTGCGATTATTTCCGCGAAAAAAACTGTTACGGTTACCATTTGAATTTGTCTGAAAAAAATTGTTTGCTACATTTGTCTGTTCAACTATGAGTTTTGCCACGACTTCTTTTGGGTCGCCAAATACTGAAGAAGCTTATATTGACTTTACTAAGTCGGTTCTTGTATTGAGGCGACATACAGATACTGTCTGTTCGATAGCCATTTCGTCGGCCTTACTTTTATATACCTTCTATAACTAACGAGCGTTTTAGCGCGTCAGCAAGTTCTTCAGCTTGCTGCGCAAATTGAGCATAATCATTATTTTTCACGCTTAGTGCGGATATTCTCCCAGCTATGATTTTAGAACTGTCAGGTTTTAGTTTTGAGTTCAGAGCTAGCTTTATGTCCTCCACTGAAGTAATATTTTCTCACAAAGCTTCTCGAGCTTTACCCTCCAATTTCGATTTTAAGAATGTTATAAGAGTATTTGTCAAGTTATCGTCTGTTAAATCTTGTATTAAGTCAATCTTGTCGAGAAACGATTCTAAAGCGAGTGGGTTGCCGTTATAGTTATCCCTTATTATATCGGCGCACATGCCAATAAACCATCTTTTCTGTTCCACCGTCGCCAGCGTTCTTCCTATACTAAAATTCGTCTCTCTTTTCAAATCAATTTCACCGTCCTTTTTCCGACTCGACTATTTCCTGATAATTATCACTGTCGCTTACAGCATCTATATCTTAAAGTTCGAAACTGTACACATTCACCGGAACCTTTATGTTACTCTCTAATTTCCTAAAACACTTCAGTACAGCTTGCCGACACCTTTCAATTCTTAGAAATACTTCTTTTCTATCATCCGTTGTTAACTTCACCGAATAATCTCGAGCATATATTGTCACAAGGTTATAATTTTCAACTAACTTCCCTATATATTCGTTTATATTTGCCTCATTGATTGATACAGGCCTTTTTTGTATAAATCTCTTTGAAACTTTCTTGAAATTATCTATAAGTTCCGAAAACGGAGTCGTTGTTTAGCTTCGATAGTGAACGGACGTGTTTGTTTTTTGATCCCACAGTAAAAAATAAAACGGGATTAAGTAAAAACCGTAATAGGTGAACAGAGAGTTTTTTTTGAAAGAAAAACTTTGTGAGATTTTTTTTATACCGTTTTAAATTGTAAATAAAAAATAGAAGCAATTAATTGCATGAGTGTGCCTATCAGATGCAATTCTGAAAAAGAGCTTAGCTCCGGTAGAAAAAACCTTTGGATTTCTGAAGAAGAATCGGTTAAAAAATCATTGGAAAATTTCCTGTCTCTAAGAGATAGGAAACGCCCGCGATCGTGTTCGCTAAATATTGTTGTTACAACTGAAGACAAAACATTTTCCAGTTTAATTGTTGATGATAAGCCGAAAACACAAATAGGCATGGACATGGCAGCATCAGCGAAACGAAAATCCAGGTAAACAGTGAAAATGAATACCGAAAGTTGTCTGAAGTTCTGGAAAAGGAGAAACGATCGTTTTACACATATCAGCTTAAAAGTGCCAAAGGTATTCAGGTCGTTATAAAAGGGATTGACCCTTTTGTAGATACGAATGATGTCAAAACCGGACTAGAAGACAATGGCTTTAAAATCAAAAACGTGGTTAATATTAGGAACCGTGAAAAAATTCCTCGACCCATGTTTAGGGTTGAATTTGAACCTAGATATGTTCTCTTGAAAAAGAATGAAGTGCATCCAATCTATAACCTCAAATATCTTGTGCAGCCTTATAAGCGTTTAGGGCCCGTTCAATGCCTAAACTGCCAGGAATTTGGCCATACTAAGGCCTATTGTAAGTTGCCCACAGTTTGCGGTGTGTGTGGAGAACTTCACGGTACATCACAGTGTAAAAACCTAAGACTGACTCGAGCGTTAAAAAATGTCATTGTGGAGGTAACCATACTGCAAATTGCAGGGGTTACCCTGTCTATACTCACTTCAAGAGGTCAATGACAAATAGGCCATCAATTTTAAACATGCTACCCCAGCAGTCAAACACCACTTCTATAAACAATTTTCCCCAGGTACGCCAGTCAACCAGCCATATAAACTTGCAAAACCCCAAACAAATTTCTTATGCGAATGTGGTAAAATCCGATAAACCAAACTTGAATCAGGAGCCCAAGCCTCAAAACTCCAACCAAAATTTTAGCAATTGAGGCAACTCTGCAGACTCTTGTTCAATCTATAAACACATTTACGGTTTCCATGACAAACATGATGCAGGAAATGCTGAAAATGCAATCCACTATTTTGCGGGCAATTTTAAAAAATGAATTGGTTTAAAATATGTTTTGTGGAACGCAAACCGCATCCGCCAACACAAAAATGAACTGGATCACTTCCTTATGGAAAATCAAAGCGATATAATGTTGATTGCTGAAACTCATTTGACAACCAACAGAACAACGCAAGATCCCAGACGTTATAGATTTTGGAGTTACAAAAAATTTTTCCTCAGAATGGATGCAAGTGAACCCTTCATTAGATGTTTTTATCAGATCACTCGCCAACTATAGTTTCTGTTTCGTTCCCCCAGGGGGTTGGTTCCCCGTTTTGTGACCTGGCGTTGACCGTCACTCGAGTTAATTGGTTAAAATATAAGAAATATAATAAAATAATTGTACGGAAAATATTGCTTTGAGAAGCAATATTGATGTATCAATTAACGAATTTTTTGAACACCTTAATCTAGCCGTTCAATATGCTTTCACTAGCCATATAAGATCCAAAAATGTGAGAAATAGAACATATTCGTTTGAAATTGAACAACTTCTAAGAGAAAAAAGAAGAGTTAGAAGAAAGTGGCAACTTCGCAGGTCTCCCCAGCTTAAAAGCATGCTACGAGAGTGCATAACTCAGTTAAGAAATCTGCATGAAATCCAAAGAATGGCTTCCCTTAAAAATTATCTCGAAGGTCTTGATGATATCCCTCAATCCGACTATTCTCTATGGAAAGCACCAAAAGGTCTGAAAAGACCCGTAATAGGTAAGCCACCTTCGCGAACTTCAACTGGAGATTGGGCAAGAAGCGATTCTGAAAAGGGAATGTTGTATGTCGATCATTTGAGAAATGTTTTTACCACAAATGATACAGCGAATAATTCAGATGAACTACCGTCATACGCTGTTAGACCGCCTATGCCTTTGAGGCTTAGTTTTCAAGATGTTGAAAATGTTATCTGTAACACAAACCCCAGGAAAGCTCCAGATATTGATAAAATTACTGGTAAAATGCTTGAGCAGCTACCTCGTGTAGCTCGAAGAATTCGTCTTTTTATTTTTAACGCTATTTTACGTCTCGAGTATTATCCTGCAGAGTGGAAGGTGTCCATGATTACTATGATACACAAACCAGGGAAGGATCCCACTAAAGTAGAATCATACAGAAAAATTGTTAATGGCGAAGTTGACTGCAATGTTAAACAATATGGGCTGCATCCCTGATCATCAATTTGGCTTTAGGGCTAAACATTGCACCATAGAGCAAACGCATAGACTATTCAACGTCATAAGACAGACTTTTGAAGTCAAAAGGTATTGTTCAGCTTTATTCATTGACATTTCCCAAGCTTTTGATAAAGTGTGGCACGAGGGATTAATTTACAAAATAAAGTTGAACTTGCCTGCAAACACTCACAAGCTTCTAGAAAGCTACATATGCGGCCAGAAGTTTGTTAAGCCCCTTACAGCCAATCGAGGCAGGAGTTCTCCATGGTAGCATTCTAGGACCTAGAAAAGAGAAATGGTTAAAACTTTGGAAAATTAAAGTTAATGAACAAACGTGTACTCACGTTACATTCACACTGCGTAAACAAACATGTTCAGCTATCCAAATTAACAATTCACCTATTCCGCAGCAAAATGAAGTCAAGTACCTTGGTATTCATCTCGACTGTAAATTAACGCGGAAGTCTCACATTGATGCGAAAGTTAATCAGTTAAAGTTAAAAGCAGCGTAACTAAATTGGCTTATGGGCAGAAATTCGACATTGAAGCTGGATTGCAAACTTTTATTATACAACGCAATTCTAAAACATATATGGTGCTATGGAATTCAATTATGGGGCACCACCTCAACTTCTAACATTGAAAAAACTCAAAGGCGACAAAATCAAATTCTTCGAACGATTACTGCAGCTTCATGGTACGTAAAAAACTCACGAATTTATAAGAATCTCTGTGTTCCTCTTGTAAAAGATGAATTTTCAAAGTACGCAAGAAGGTATATCAGTAAATTGGAACTTTATCCAAATTGTCTTGCACGGAATATATTTAATTTTGAAGGCCACTCTCGGTTGAGAAGGAGGTATACCCTTGCCACCATCAGAACGTTAAATAGGTGATTTTACCGATATTGACCGTGCAAAATAAAACATTTTTGTCTAGCATTTGCTGGACTTAATTAATTTTATATATTTAGTATTAAGATTTGAATACTTATTGTTAGTTCACTTTGTGAAGATTCAATAAATAAATGAATGAAAAAAAAAGTTCCGAAAACTTTGCAAAATTGAACTCTGGCATCTGTTATAAAACTCATAGTTAAAATATGATAAAAACGTTTTTTCCCCCTTTTTAGAGTTAAACAAAATTACTGTTTAAAATCCGTATTCTAAATCAAATAGGTTGAATAAAAAACAAACAATTGTGTAAAGCTTCGAGAACACCTCACTATATAAAAGAAATTGGTTAGTTTTGAAAATTTATAAAATTTTGCGTTTACCTTTAGCTCCTTTTGATAACCTCAGTTTTTATAGGTAAATATATTATTCTCTGTTGATGTTTATAGAACTGAAAATGTTTTAATTATGTTTCCTGTGACGGCCGCCATGTGTGGGAAAAATAAATTGAGACCACTGAATGGTCTGGCTTCATGTTCAACACTGCCCTTTTATTTCATATTCTCATATTCTTATTAGGGTTGTGTTATGTTCAGGGTGCGGTAGCACTACAGTATCTAATTAGGCTTTTTTGTTCACGCATCTTAATATACAGCAACAACAAAACTTATAAAAGATTAACTGTTAGGAATTTTAAGAACTTTGTAAAGCAAAAAATCTTAACGTGAAATATGATATTAATTAATATTTTGTGGACCATAAAATTTTTGCAGCTTAGGCATAGAATGAACTCTTTAACTATTAGTTTGGGGAAAAATCCCAAATAATGCTCATTTTCACAACTTTTGTTGTGAGTTTCTAACGACACGGACACCTTTAATAGCTTTTATTTAGTTTAATGAAAATCATTTACTGTTTTCTAATTTAATTATTTTTGATTTTTCTCCGGTTTCCCGTTTTTCTTCAACTTAAGCAGGTATATATGTACCTCATACTTCTTCTTTTAGTTACACTTGTGGACTGTATGTGTTTTTTGCTCGATGTGGACCTCATTTGATCAGCTCTGGTTTAAGGTTCTTTCAAGGACCATGAAATAGTTTAGACTATTCTTAACTCCACCCTTGGTTGATTGGAAATATCAAATTTAGAGTATGCCAATCATTAGGTGGAAGAATAATTATATTTTCTCGTCCGTTATTATAATTATTCGGGGTTACGGGAACCAAAAGAAAGAAAACAATAATTCTTTGGTTTAGTATGAAACGTGTATGCTCACCTTTTTTTATCTTCCTTTTAGAGAAAGAATACAAGTTTCAACTTTTAACAATTTTATTTAAAAAAAAAAATGAACAACCTGTGTTTTGGGTTGATAGAAGGTAAGTAAGTTCATATATTTTTTAATAATCTGATTTTGGGCAAATTATCTACAAAATTGAAACTGTTATACTATAACAACATTATAGTTCAATTGTGGCGCACGAATTCGAATGTTGCCATATTATTACTAAATTTAATTTATACATTAAAATAGTTAATTAGTATATAAGAAAAAACATAAAAAAATTAAATAATTCGGCTTGTATTGATGAGTGCCCTAACGATTTTGGACACTGTTATGTTCGTAAACATGTCTGTTATATATGTTGGCAATATCAGCCATTTTGGATTATCAATTTATTTTTGACAGATAAAAATATTAGTCGTGTTTTGTTGTGCTCTTCCATTTCTGCTAAATTTACTAAATTTTGAGCAAAAACAGCGTCGCATGGACATCGTCGCAGCATCTGTTGGACATGATCAACCGCGATCCAGATTTCCTCAAAAAGGATATTGAAACCTAAGCCCAATCATACCAATGGAAGCGCCCAGAAGAGCCAAAAGTACGTCAAATTCGGTCAAGTGTGAAAGTTTTGCATGCCTCAATCACCGTATTCATTTGATTTGGCCGCCGCAGACTTTTGCTTCTTTCCAAAACTGAAGACATTATAGATATTAAAGGCTCAGTTAGCCAACTGGAATGTAATGTAAATGGAATGTGGTAGTAACGTAAAGTAAACTTAAGACGTAAGTGCGATTATAGAACGTAAAAACGTAACATATTTCTTTGGAAAAAATTTAACTACTAATAAAAGATTTATGGGCATGTACACAAAAATAAAAATGAATTTTAAATAAACTTTAATTCAAATATTTTATGCAAAAGTTTATTAAAACAAATATAGAGATATAGCCTAAGCCGCGGTTTTCATGAAAATGTCGCGTAAGTGAACTTAAACATCTTTTTTGCTTAAAAACAGTTCTGATAAGGAAATAAGGTTATATATATATATATATATATATATATATATATATATATATATATATATATATATATATATATATATATATATATATATATATATATATATATATATATATATATATATATATATATATATATATATATATATATATATATATATATATATATATATATATATATATATATATATATATATATATATATATATATATATATATATATATATATATATATATATATATATATATATATATATATATATCCGAGATATATCTTAAACAAACTTTTCGAAGGAAATGTCCATGATTTCGTTTTTGGAATGGTGATTACAAGGCAATAACGTTTTTCCCCGATGTCGATCCATATATATCCGAGCATTATCAGTTCAAATTTGTAATATATGCTGTACATATACGTGACTATCGTGAAGGGTACTTGTTATAATGTAAAAGTATTATAGGTTTTATAGTACAAAGTGGGGTTTTAAAAAAGAAACTTTGCTGAAATAACGCACTTTTTTCTTCATTTTGGTGCGTTTTAAAATTGCAAACTTACCAATGCTGGTGTTTAGCTAAAGAAAAGTAATTATTTGTTGATCGTGATAGTGGTCGCATTTAATTCAAATTCTTGACTGATCACATTGAATTCTGATTCATTCTGTTTTTGTAGTGGTCAAGTTAGAGCATGCTTAATTATTTTGAAAATAAACTTGTACGGATAGAAATTGACAACATTTCACTATAAAACTATAAACTTTTCAGGAACATTATAAAAACAATTATTATTTTATGTAAATAAACAATTTAAAATTATAATAATATAAACTCATTACGTGTTGATCCTAATTTATTGACCTTTTTTAAATAATTTTCGTTTTTTAATAATTTGTAAATATCCAAAAATTATTTTCCTGAAGAAGTTTTCCAACGGAAAACGAAATATTCAATAAATTTATTACACATTTTATAAAAAACGACCTCGGATATTGTAAATTATTAAAAGAAATAATAATAAACTCATTAGAATAATGTTTTACCTCTTTTGAGGTTAAACTATATAATTCCACTCCATTTTTATTTTTGTAACATTTTGGCAGCTGCTCGTCTTAAAATTTAATTATAGAACCATACTTACTCCAATCTCTCAATAATTTACGACAGAAAGCTCAATTAAGAGTTAGTTTTCACAAAAAAAAAATTGTAGAAACCAAGGTAGTTTCAGAATTACAATAAATACAATACCAAAAAATCAACATGATAGAATTTATAGAATAGAGAATAGATAGAATGGTAGAATTTACGGACAGTTGTCAAAATTTTGTTTGAAAAAGCAAGGAATTCTACGTGTTTTTGACAAATTTACGCAAAGGAAACGAAAGACAGCTTTGCTTATACTGCCGTATTAAAGGTGATTGGTAAAAAAAACTTGTGTGTGAGAATAGTTTTTTGTTTCAATTCACATCGGTTTTCGTTCAATTCCCTTGTTTCATGTGAAGATTTTCCCGATGTGAGAAATAAAAAACGAGGTACAGATTGCGCTTGATGCGCTAATTGAGGTGTACAGAGGTGATTGAACTAAAGACTTAAAGAATGTGCCTGTAAGGCAAACAATGTTATTCCTTCTGTCAAAATGAGATCAGACTGAAATAATAAATTTACATCACAAATTATCTACTCTAAAAAAATTACTTTTTATTAATTCATAATTTTTAGTAATATTGCAAATAATAGTTATTATAAATATAAAATTATAGAGCAAAATTTAAACTTATGCTAAATTTATAGAAAGACATTTTTATTTGTGATATCTTTATTAATCGATAAAAAAAATTGTGTGCATTTAAAAACTACATACTCTTATGTCAGAATAAATAAATTTAACTTAAATTAAAAAACACAAGAAATTTAAATATTAAAGAGAATTCTTTAATCAATAAACAGAACTACAAAACTAACTTAAAGTAGAAAAATTAAGGTATTTACTGCGAGTAGGATTTAAATAATAAAATAAACGAAGAAAAATTGTAAAACTCTGCAAGTTGTTTGATTTTGTTCTTTTGTTGCTTTTAAAATGCGAATTTGTAAAATTCGTGCGTCTATTGCTTTTCGATTTATTAAGTTGAATTAATTATTGTTATTAGTGTTTGCTGTTGTGTTGTATAGTTTATTGAGAATTATGTACTTTGAGTATAACACTATGAGTAAGTTAGCTTGTGTAAAATATTAAAAAAGTAAAAATGAGTTTGTTTTATTATATGTATTTTATTTTTTTTAATTAGTATTTAACTTGTTGTTATTGTATGGAACATTGAATTGTTGCTGCGGTTTCGGTCGGTCTGGCTATTATTGTAGGACAAAAATTATATATCAAAAGAGTAAATATTTAAATAAAATTAACCAAAGTATTTTTTCGGCCGTATTCATAAAAAATATTGTATGCTTATTAAACACTTATGTATTTGATAAATTTCCTATAGATATTTGTCAAATAACAGTTTAATAAACATACAATATTTTTTATGAATAAGGCCATTTATGTTTTAGACACAATATGTTAACACGTATATAGATGATGAAAATATGCACATAAAAATATTTAAATATTTGTTTTACTGACTTATGAAGAATTGTTAAGTTTTTGGTTGACAACAGTTTTTTTTTTATTTGGGACATGGACGTTTAACGTATAAATATAAAATTTCTAAATCTAAAGACAATAGTGGTGGAGTTTAATTTTTAAATAATTAATATTAAATAAGTTATAAATGCAATTATGGATATTTGTTTGCATGTTAATAAATAAATGAAAATAAAGTAAAGAAAAATCTTGAAAAAGAAATAAGCAAATAGTGCTTATTTTTTACGAACAAAAATAATTCTAATTTTTTTACAATTTTTTTTTTTAACAAAAATGATTTTTTTCATTTAAAACTATGACATTCTAAATATATGTATGTATGTATTTATAAAATTTCGAAATTTCTTTGGTTAAATACGCATGTTTGAAACTAAAAGTTTTATTAAAAAAATATCTCTCTATTTGAAGTAATTTTTATCAAAATACAGAAGAAAAACAAATCCTTTTGAAATCAATTAATAGTTGTGACTTTTATGGCTTCAAATATATTAAACGTCAGTGTTCTTCAGGAGGTGTACGAAATTCGGAAATCCAGTCGGTAACGCGCAAACGAAAAATTTCAGTTTTTGTTAAAATCCAATCACGATATTGATGTGGTATTGATTCCACAATTATTTCAGCTATTTCGGGATTTTTAAACATGATCATATAAATTAGTATCACATTAAATGCCACCATAATAAGAAAGATTAATAATGACGTCAAAGCAGTTGAGGGGGATTGGGAAGATTTTAAAGAACCATTTGCCGATCTTTTAATTTTATTAGTCTTTGCAATCGTTATATTGTCATGTGAGGGTAACACGACTGTATTAAATGCATGCTCTTTGCTTTGTGTTGACTTCTTTTTCGATTTTGATTTTTTTATTTTCTTTGATTTTTGTTGCAGTTCTCGATATTTATTGAAACTCTTCACTTCTTCAGAGTAAGTTAGTGGAGTTTGATTCTGAAAAATTTCTTGCGTGTATTGTTTTTCTGCTTTTAATGCATCTACTTGCATAACGGACATAAATTTTACCTGAAAACAAAATAAAGCAATTTATATGTATTACTATCTATATAATGAGGAAAAGTTTGTATGTCTGGAACTACTGATCCGATTTTAAACATTTTCATCAGCAAATTGTGGAGTGAAGCCTCCTGACGGCCATAGGTTATATAAAAGACGGTAAACCGCCTAAATTCAGGAAATTTGTCTTACTGTCTTTAAAGAATTCCCCCGGAGAACAGATTTTTCCTTGGCTTATTCTTAACTTGGGCACTCTGTTTTTCGGGTAAAGAGGGGAAGGGATCCCTCGTTTGATGCGGCAAAGAAAACTCTAGGAAGCTGCATGACTAATGTTGTGTTGGCTTCCGAAACCCTTACCAAGGGTATAAATTGGCAGAACGGGAATCAGCATAGCCTTCGGGTGGTTCTGCTTGCGCTTCGTGCCTACCTTGGCTGTGGGTGAAACCTAAAACGCAGGAAGGGAGTGTTAGTATCCTTGATAATTGTTTGGTGTGTGGCTTTTTTCGGGACTAACAATCTCCCGAGGATTTGTTGCGTATACAACAGATACCTCTACTGTAAGGAACCAGTGGTGATGGTTGACGGGTGAGTTGGTTTAAGGGCTAATGCTCTTAGTGGGCTTCGGCCTACCAACTTATTAAGCCTTGTCTTCCATTGATTGCTGAGCAATTGCATACAGGTGTGATTAAAAAGCCCGAACTCCTCAGCAAGAAGTTGCTGATATGACCGCAAACATATGGCAAGAATTGCTATCTGTATGAGCGTAGTTAGCCACACGGGTGCGATAGTAAATCGTGAATAGTTCACTCGTGGAATTGGTTCACCATCAGATTAGGGCGTAAAGGCCTAAGTCTGGAAGCAATAGTTTTAGGAACCAAAAAAAAAGAAAAATAAAACTCAATCAACGTGAGGACGCTATAAGCCCTCGAATCTGTTTTTCCGCGTGTCCGTCACCTGACCAAATCCGAAAGTTAATAAGTTCGTTGGTTTCTCTTATGAGCGGCTCAATCTATATCAACGAAATTCGAAACATTGATAGAATTGAGTACAAACGAATACAGCAAGTTTATATTGTTGCACAACTATGATCAAGGTCCAGGATAATTTTTTGTCTGCAAACTAACTAGGGCCAAAAATCACACAGGCTCTATACATTTTCAAAACTAAAACAAAAGGTGCTTGGTGAGAGAGTTTCTTCTTCTCCAGATCTGTCCAACCCACTTTCATGAAATTAAAAGCAAAAACAATATGTCTAAACCAATAAACTATTTTAAAACTAAGATCAACTGGATGGTAACACAAATATCTCTCCTTTGCGTTCAAAGGAATACAACAGCTTTAAAGAGTAAGAAGTAAGTTTTTTGTCTACAACATTATCGCACCCATTTTCATAAAATTCAAAATATAAGTATAACTGCGCCCAAAAACAAACGTAGGCTTTAATGTCTTTAAAGCTGGGACAAAGAGTGTTCGATGAGAAATTTTCTTCTACTTCTGAGCTGTTCAACCTACTTTGATGAAACTAAAATCAAAAACAAGTAAGAGTGTGGTAAATCTAAAATACCCTTCACAATAGTCACGTATAAAAACGCGGTTTAGGCTATATCTTCCATTTCCATTTTCCATATTTATATAACCTTACTTTATTACCGGAACTGCCGTTGAGCAACAAAGGTTGTTTAAGTTTACTTACGGGACATTTTCATGAAAAACCTGATTCATGGTAATCTGGGGTATACATGGACCGCTATCGGATATTTTCATTTTCGATATTTATATAACCTTACTTTATTACCGAAACTGCCTTTGAGCAAAAAAAGTTGTTTAGGTTTACTTACGGGACATTTTCATGAAGCACCCGTTTTAGGCTATATCTCGGGTATATATGGACCGATATCGGGCATTTTCATTTTGCATATTTATCTAACCTTATTTCATTACCAGAACTGTTTTTAAGTAAAAAAAGTTGTTTAAGTTCGCATACGCGGCATTTTTATGAAAAACCCCGTTTAGGTTATATTTCGGGTATATATGGACCGTTATCGGAAATTTTCATTTTCCATATTTATATAACCTTATTTTATTATCAGAACTGTTTTAAGCAAAAAAAAATGTTTAAGTTCACTTACGCGACATTTTCATGAAAAACGCGGTTTAGGCTATATCTCGGCTATATATGGACCGAAATCGGAAATTTCCATTTTCCATATTTATATAACCTTATTTCCTAATCAGAACTGTTTTTAAGCAAAAAAGATGTTTAAGTTCACTTACGCGACATTTTCATGAAAACCGCGGTTTAGGCTATATCTCGGGTATATATGGACCGATATCGGAAAATTCCATTTTCCATATTTATATAACCTTGTTTCATTACCAGAACTGCTTCTAAGCAAAAAAAAGTTGTTTAAGTTCGCCTACGCGGCATTTTCATGAAAAACCCGGTTTAGGGTATATCTGGGGTATATATGGACCGATATCAAAAATTTTCATTTTCCATATTTATATAACCTTACTTGATTACTGGAACTGCTTTTGAGGGAAAAAAAGTTTTTTAAGTTTTCATGAAAAAGCCGTTCTAGGCTATATCTCGGGTATATATGAACCGCTATCGGAAATTTTCAGTTTCGATATTTATATAACCTTTCTTTATTACCGGAACAGCCTTTGAGCAAAAAAAGTTGTTTAAGTTTACTTACGGGACATTTTCATGGAAAACCCGTTTTAGGCTATATCTCGGGTATATATGGACTGATATCGGGCATTTTCATTTTCCATATTCATC
Organism: Thecocarcelia acutangulata; assembly: GCA_914767995.1. NCBI lineage: Eukaryota > Metazoa > Arthropoda > Insecta > Diptera > Tachinidae > Thecocarcelia > Thecocarcelia acutangulata. The sequence continues at coordinate 62,339,372 of OU612096.1, read as the reverse complement.
TAACCTTATTTTATTACTAGAACTGCTTTTAATGAAAAAACGTTGTTTAAGTTCGCTTACGCGGCATTTTCTTGAAAACCCCGGTTTAGGCTATATCTCGGGTATATATGGACCGATATAGGGCATTTTCATTTTCCATATTTATCTAACCTTATTTCATTACCAGAACTGTTTTTAAGGAAAAAAAAGTTGTTTAAGTTTGCTTACGCGGCATTTTTATGAAAAACCCCGTTTAGGTTATATCTGGGTATATAGACCGATATCGGAAATTTTAATTTTCCATATTTATATAACCTTATTTCCTTACCAGAACTGTTTTTAAGCAAAAAAAGATGTTTAAGTTCACTTACGCGACATTTTCATGAAAACCGCGGTTTAGGCTATATCTCGGGTATATATGGACCGATATCTGAAATTTTCATTTTCCATACTTATATAACCTTATTTTATTACCAGGACTGCTTTTAAGCAAAAAAAGTTGTTTAAGTTCGCTTACGCCGCATGTTCATGAAAAACCCGGTTTAGGCTATATCTCGGGTATATATGGACCGATATCGGAAATTTTCATTTTCCATATTTTTATAACCTTACTTTATTACCGGACCTGCCTTTGAGCAAAACAAAGTTTTTTAAGTTCGCTTATGTGGCATTTTCATGAAAAACCCGTTCTAGGCTATATCTCGGGTATATATGGACCGATATCGGAAATTTTTATTTTCTAGATTTATATAACCTAAATTTATTACTAGAACTACTTTTAAGAAAAAATAGTTGTTTAGCTTCGCCTATGCGTCATTTTCATTAAAAGTCCGATTTGGGCTGTATCTCGGGTATATATGGACCGATATCGGAAATTTTCATTTTCCATATTTATATAACCTAATGTTATTACCAGAACTACTTTGAAGCAAAAAAATTGTTTAAGTTTGCTTACGACGCATGTTCATGAAAAATCCGGTTTAGGCTATATCTCGGGTATATATGGACCGATATCGGAAATTTCCATTTTCCATATTCATATAACTTTATTTTATTACCAGAGCTACTTTTAAGCAAAAAAAAGTTGTTTAGGCTATGTCTCGGGTATATATGGACCGATATCGGAAATTTTTATTCAAAATATTTATATAACCTAATTTTATTACCAGAACTACTTTTAAGCAAAAAAAGTTGTTTAGCTTCGCCTATTCGACATTTTTATTAAAAGTCCGATTTGGGCTATATATCGGGCATATATGGACCGATATCGGAAATTTTCATTTTCCATATTTATATAACCTAATGTTATTACCAGAACTACTTTTAAGCAAAAAAAGTTATTTAAGTTTGCTTGAAAAACCCGGTTTAGGCTATATCTCGGGTATATATGGACCGATATCGGGAATTTTCATTTTTCATATTTATATAACTTTATTTTGTTACCAGAGCTGCTTTTAAGCAAAAAAAAGTTGTTTAAATTCGCTTACGCGACATTTTCATGAAAAACCCGGTTTAGGCTATGTCTCGGGTATATATGGACCGATATTGGAAATTTTCATTTTCCATATTCATCTAACCTTATTTTATTACTAGAACTGCTTTTAATGAAAAAACGTTGTTTAAGTGCGCTAACGCGGCATTTTCTTCAAAACCCCGGTTTAGGCTATATCTCGGGTATATATGGACCGATATCGGAAATTTTCATTTTCCATATTTATGTAACCTAATGTTATTACCAGAATTACTTTTAAGCAAAAAAAGTTATTTAAGTTTGCTTACGCCGCATGTTGATGAAAAACCCGGTTTAGGCTATATCTCGGGTATATATGGACCGATATCGGGAATTTTCATTTTTCATATTTATATAACTTTATTTTATTACCAGAGCTGCTTTTAAGCAAAACAAAGTTGTTTAAATTCGCTTACGCGACATTTTCATGAAAAACCCGGTTTAGGCTATGTCTCGGGTATATATGGACCGATATCGGAAATTTTCATTTTCCATATTTATATAACCTTATTTTATTACCAGAACTACTTTTAAGCAAAAAAAAGTTGTTTAGTTTCGCATATGCGACATTTTCATTAAAAATCCGATTTGGGCTATATCTCGGGTATATATGGACCGATATCTGAAAAAAAATTTTTGCCTTTAAGTCACCATGCTTAATAAGTGTGTGAAGTTTGAAGCAAAACAAACAACTTTTGTTTTCAAAAATTTTCATACAAAACTGCAAAAAAATGGCTTTTTTCGGAATTTTGAATATATCTCAGCTATACGTGGACCGATATTACTGAATTTCAATAGCAAACCCATGAATCGATGGGGTAAAAGAATGGTGAAAGAATAAAGTTTCTAGGTCTAATGGTTTTCTCAGAACGGACAGACGGACATCGCTTAATCGGCTTTTCCATTAATTCTGATTCAGAATATATATACTTTATAGGGTCGCAAAAAAAAAAACTGTAGAAATTACAAACGGAATCACAAACTTATATATACCCTTAACATTTTTGTGAAGGGTATAATAAATATACTGTAATATCCGTCGCAGATTAAACTGCACGTGTTGAATGCAGTTTGCAGACTTAACTACTACTTTATTATTAAATTCTTCTTGTGAAGTGACATTTCATACCTATTTGACATATTTGCATACATACACATAGATATGACATATCTCCACTAACTAAATCTATTACAAAATCCATACCAATGCCCAAAAGAAATTTAAATTCAAGAAATACAATACAGTCAATCGAAGCAAGAGTTTCCCAAGGTAGCATTCTAGGACTTATTTTATATTTGATTTACGCCTTAGACATGCCAACGAGATCCGAAATCCACAGTTCAAATTTGCAGATGACAGAAATATAATCCGATATTAGAGAAATGATTTAAACTTTAGAAAATTAATGTTAATGAACAGAAGTGTACTCATGTTACGTTCACACTGCGTAAAAAACATGTTCACCTATCCAAATTAACAACTTGTCTATTTCGTAGCATAATGAAGTCAAATACCTTGGTATTTACCTCGACCGTAGGCTAATGTGGAAGTCTCACATTGTTCCGAAAATTACTCAGTTAAAGTTAAAAGCAGCGCAACAATATTGGCTTATGTGCAGAAAATCAACATTAAAGCTTTAAAGGCTTGCAAACTTTTGTTTTACAACGCAATTCTAAAGCCTACGTAGCGGTGCTACGGAATTCAACTAAAACATTAAAAGAATTCAAGGGCGATAAAATCAAATTCTTCGAACGATTACTGCAGCTCCATGGTACGTAAGAAGCTCACGAATTCACAAGGATCTGTGTGCTCCCCTTGTAAAAGACGAATTTTCGAAGTACGCGACAAGGTATATCAGTAAACTGGAACTTCACCCAAGTCCTCTAGCACGCAATATATTTAGTTTTGGCGGCCACACTCGGGGAGTAGAGATTCCCTTGCGACCATCAGAACGTTAAATAGGTGATTTTACCGATATTATTCGTGCAAAATTAAACATTTTTATCGAGCATTGGCTGGACTTAAATAACTTTTTATACCTTTCACAAAAATGTGAAGAGTATACACAAGTTTGTAATTCCGTTTATAATTCCGTTTCTTATTTCTACAATTTTACCCGGTGTATAGCATTTTTTCATGAAAATGTCGCATAAGCGAACTTACACAACTTAAAAGCAAGTCTGAAACAACTTTTTTTGCTTAAAAGCGGTTCTAGTAATAAAATAAGGCTATCTAAATACAGAAAATGAACATTTCCGATATCGGTTCATATATACCTGATATATAGCCTAAACCTATTTTTGCTTAAAATCAGTTCTGGTTTTAAAAGGAGGTTACCAAATAGAGAAAATGAAATTTTCCGATATCGGTTCATATATACCAGAGATATAACCTAAACATATTTTTCCATTAACATTTTCTGGTTATAAAAAAAGGTTACTAACATACACAAAATTAAAATTTCCGATATCGGTCCATATATACCCGATATATGGTCTAAGCCGATATTTTCATGAAAACGTTTTTTTTTTTTTTTTGGTTAAAAGCAGTTCTGGTGATAAAAGAAGGTTATATAAATACAGAAAATGAAAATTTCTGGTATCGGTCAATATATGTACGTATATCCAAGTATAGTCTAAACTGATTTTTTAGGAAAAAAAAATTTTTTTTGTTAAACGCAGTTCTGGTTGTAATAAAAGGTTACTAAAATACACAAAATGAAAATTTCCGATATCGGTCCATATATACCCGAGATATAGTCTAAACCGATTTTTCAATGAAAAAAAAAAATTGTTTTTCTTAAAAGCAGTTCTATTATGAAAGGAAGTTTGTAAAATACAGAAAAGGAAAATTTTAGATATCAGTGCATATATTTGTATATCGGGTATAGTCTGAATCGATTTTTCCATGAAAATTTTTTTTTGCTTAAAGCGAGGTTATTAAAATACAGATAATGAAAATTTTCGATATCGGTCCATATACTCATATACCCGAGATATAGCATAAACCGATTTTCCATGAACATTTTTTTGCTGAAAAGCAATTCTCGTTATAAAAGGTACTAAAATACAGAAAATAGAAAATTCGGATATCGATTTATATATAACCGAGATATAGCTTAAACACACTTTTCCATTAAAATGTCCAGGAAGGATTTCATTTTTGGAATGGTGATTACAAGGCCAAAATATTCTTTCTCCGATATCGGTCCATATACATATATCCGACCATATTTAGTTCAAATTTGTAATATATACTATACATATGCGTGATTATCGTTTTTTTTTTTTTTTTTTTTTTTTTTTTTGTTAAGCGTTTTTATTTATTGAATCTTCAAAATGAACTAACAATAAGTATTCAAATCTTAATACTAAATATTAAAAAAAAAAATAAATAAAATAAAATGTGCTTTTTACTTACGTCCAGCCAATGCTAGACAAAAAGTTCTATTATGCGGAAGCAATATCGGTAGAATCACCTATTAAACGTTCTGATGGTGGCAACGGTATCCCTTCTTCTCAACCGACTGTGGCCGCCAAAATTAAGTATATTACGCGCAAGAGGGTTTGGATGAAGTTCCAGCGTACTGACATACCTTGTCGCGTACTTAGAAAATTCCTCTTTTACCAGCGGAACACTCAGATCTTTATGAATTCGTGAATTTTTTACGTACCATGGAGCTGCAGTAATCGTTCGAAGAATTTGGTTTTGTCGCCTTTGAATTTTTTCAATATTTGACGCTGAGGCGGTGCCCCATAATTGAATTCCGTAGCACCATATAGGTTTTAGAATTGCATTGTGTAGCAGAAGTTTACAATCCAACTTCAATGTCGAGTTTCTGCCCATAAGCCAATTTAGTTGCGCTGCTTTTAGTTTCAACTGAGTGACTTTTGCTTCAATGTGAGACTTCCACGTTAGCCTACGGTCCAGGTGAATACCAAGGTACTTGACTTCATTTTGCTGCGGAATAGGTGTATTGTTAATTTGTATAGCCGAACATGTTTGCTTACGCAGTGTGAATGTAACGTGAGTACATTTTTGTTCATTAACCCTGATTTTCCAAAGCTTCAGCCATTTTTCCAATATTGAAATAAATTCCTGTAAATTTCGTGAAGCTAATTGGTGGTTTTCATGAATGCTCAAAAACGCTGTGTCGTCTGCGAAAGTTGAAGTGTGGATTCCAGATGTCGTTGGCATGTCAGAGGCGTAAATCAAATATAAAGTAGGCCCAAGTATGCTACCTTGGGGAACTCCTGCCTCGATAGGTTGAGTTGGGCTTATAAAATCACCTTCTCTGATAACAAATTTCCGCCCATATAAGTAGCTTTCCAGAAGCTTGTGGGTATTTGCAGGCAAGTTCAACTTTATTTTGTGCATCAAGCCGTCGTGCCACACTTTATCAAAAGCTTGAGAAATGTCGATGAATAGAGCTGAACAATACTTCTTCTCCTCAAAGGTCTGTCTTATGACGTTGACTAGTCTGTGTGTTTGTTCTATGGTGCTATGTTTAGCCCGAAACCCAAATTGATGATCAGGGATGCATCCCACATTGTTCAATATTGGACTCAACTTAACCATTAACAGTTTTTCGAATAGTTTTGAAATTGTTGGTAGTAGACTTATTGGTCTATATGATTCTACCTTAGTCAGATCCTTCCCTGGCTTGGGTATCATAGTAATCATTGAGACCTTCCACTCTGCAGGATAATACTCAAGGCGTAAAATAGCGTTAAAAATAAAAAGTAGAACTCTTCTAGCTACACGAGGTAACTGTTCAAGCATTTTGCCAGTAATTTGATCAATACCTGGAGCTTTCCTGGGGTTTATGTTACTGATACCTTGTTCTACATCTTGAAATGTGAATCGCAAATACACAGGCGGTCTAACTACATATGGTGGTAATTCAGATGCATCATTTGTTATATCATTTGTAATAAAAACATTTCTCAAATGGTTAACATACACCATCCCCTTTTCTGAGTCACTTCTTGCCCAGTCGCCAGTTGAAGTTCGCAAAGGTGGCTTACCTATTACGGGTCTTTTCAGACCTTTTGTCGCTTTCCACAGAGAATAGTCAGATTGCGGAGTACCATCCAGGCTTTCCAAATATGTTTTAAGGGAAGCCGTTCTATGGACTTCAAGCAGATTTCTTAACTGAGTTATGCATTCCCGTAGCCTAGTTTTAAGCTGGGGAGATCTGCGAAGTTGCCACTCTCTTCTGACTCTTCTTTTTTCTGACAGAAGTTGCTCAATTTCAGATGAATAAGTTCTATTGTTCTCATTTCTAGATCTTAAATGCCTAGTGGTAGCATGCTGTACGGCCAGTTTGAGGTTTTCAGAAATATCGTTAATTGACACATCAATATCCGCAGGCGTTCTCAAGGCGATATTTTCAGTACAATGTGTAGTCAAAAATTTTTTGTATTTTAGCCAATTAACTCTATTGACGGTCAACGGGGAGCTAATCTCTTGGGGAAACGAAACAGAGATTATAGTGGGAGAGTGATCTGATGACAAATCTAATGAAGGCTCCACTTGCATCCACTCTAAAGGAAAATTTTTCGCAACTCCAAAATCTATAACATCAGGGATCTTTCGTCGGTCTGACGGCCAATAAGTGGGGTGTCCGCTTGAAACCACATCTAAGCCCATTTTGGAAACGGTGTCAAAAAGCACACGGCCTTTCGGGGTAATTAAACGTGATCCCCAAAAAGTGTGTTTAGCGTTATAGTCGCCAGCCGCTAAAAATCGAGGCCCAAGTGAATTGAAAAAATTTTTATATTGATTTTCTGTTACTGAAAACCGGGGTGGGGAATAAATCGATGAAATAACAATTTTGTGATGAAAATGTGATTATCGTGAAGGGTATTTTAGATTCGGCCCAGCCGAATATACCACACGCTTACTTGTTTTATTTAGTATTAAGATTTGAAAACTTATTGTTATAGCCTGTTCATACATATAGTTAATTTATATTTATCGCAACTAATACCAATATTGTGCTTAATATTTCATACAAAAATTGAATGAGGTTAATAGGCAATAAGTAAAAAAATTGTCTAATTATTGCAATAAACTTGAAGTACAACTCTGTAAGAAACGTGATTTGTAGGCAAAATTAAAGAAATAGTTCGCAACACTATACGAAAATCAACAAGGTAAGTTTTTAATATTAATATTACAATTGTCCAAACTAGTTTGGACAACAAACATTTTTATTTGTTGGGTATGTAGTTTAGGATTTGAATTTTCAATGAACTTGCGCAGCATCAGCTACAATTGTAAGATAAATTGAAGTACGTACGCTAATTAGAGAACTATGCTTACAATTGCAGCAATGCTGAAATTCATTTATTTTAATTTTTATATCTGTTTATATTACTCATATTTTATATTTTTCTCTGAACATAATTAATTCCTAAAACAGGTAAAATTATTATTTTTATCAATATTAATTTGTATATGTTCGTAGCTTTATTAATGTTCATGTCACCTAGTTATCGACATAAGTTAAATATGAAACACCCTGTCGCTCGCACTGACAAATATTTCAATGATCAATAAGCAAGTTGGTCACGGTAACTTCCGGTTTTTGTTGGGTTCGAAAATTTAATTCTTGGCTAATTGTTGCGTCCCGTGCAATTCTTTAAGCAGTAAGTGATCTTTTTTTTTCATTTTTTCGTGAAATACATCAGTGCGAGCACGTGGATGTATTGGTTTTTTTTTAGAAATTACTGTAGACTGCCGAGTTTTGTTAATTAATAAGGTAAACTTGTAAATAAAGTACCCAATTAATTGAAAAGAAAATAATAAGCCCATTTATTTAATTTTCTTTTCCCCAAACACACATATAATTAACTCATCCGAGTTAATTATATCCACAATTCTGCTGTGAAGCGGAATTGGATAGCACAAATTGTGCTTTTATTGCCAAAAAAAAAGCAGCAATTTGTTTAGTAATAATAATATTTAATATTATATTTTATAAAAAATAAATGAAATATCTGATATATTTTATATATAGCCAAAAACCATGCAAAAAAAAGGATGGGCTGGAATGAGGCCAGTGGGGGAATTACTGTATAGATATCTGTACACATGTAAGTAAATTTAATAAAATCAGTTACGTAAAGAACTACAAAATTATCCTGAGTATTAAGGTAAATATTGCGGAATTCGCCTCTCTCTTGTTAATCTACGAATTGATGTTACATCTGGCTGCTCTCTGCGAATGCCAAAAGTATCTTCCACTTGGTTCTTCTCGCCTTCAATCTCAACTTTCTCGAACCCTTCGAAGTCTTCAGCATCCAATTCCACGCTCTCAGAAGTTGTAATAATTTCCGCTCGGCTTATCTTACCCTTTTCTAGTAGAGTAGGTGATGGCCTCGCCATCTAAGAATATTGGTTTATGATATTCGTTTTTATTTTATCGCTAACATTTTTGATCTGCTCTACATGCCTCTTCCAAACACGGCCGTCGTCTAATAATACATTATAATGTAAATCTCCCAATATATCCACTGTTTTGCCATAACGGCATTTAACTATTTAATAAATAGTCCCGCACAGCAACTTTTTTACCCAAATCGAATTTTTTCCTCCGGTGGTTTCGATTTCAGTTCTACTTTATTATAAGGTAATAACAAATCCAACCATGATTGGAGTTGCCTACCAAACATTAACATGGCTGGTGATTTATTTGTGGCTGGATGTATGGCTCTTCTATAGGCCATCAAAACTTGTAATAAATCCTTGTTTATTTACCGCTTTTAGTTTGTTTTTTATACTCTGGACAAAATTTTCTGCCTACCCATGTATTGACATATGGTATGGAGCACCTTGTTTGAGTTGTATGCCATTATTTTTTAAAAACTGCTGAAACTCATTTGAATTACAATGCGTGCCATCATCGCTTACAAAAATTTTTTGAACTCCAAATGGTGGAAACACCTCCTGACATTTCCCAATGGTTGTTTCAGTTGTAATATTCGGGATGATATGCACTTCTGCCTACTTGCTATATGCGTCCACCAACACAAATACTTTCCAGGAAAAGGCCCAGCAAAACCAGTATCCAAAAGTGCGCTGGCTTCAGCTCCCCCGGGTTAGCACTCACACTCTTGCATTGTCCACATTTCGCCACCATTTCCTCAATATCTTTGTTCATGCCATTCCACCAGCAGTACGCTCTCGCTAAACTTTTCACTTTTGATATTCCAAAAACTCTCACGTAATACATTAGGAATGTATTCCCCTTAAAATACAGCCTCTTTGAAGAGCAAATTCTTCTTGCGGTACCCCAAAATGATCGCCTCCGCTACAATTTCTGCCATACATCAGGCATTCACGTAAAGTTTTCACTTCTTTGTCTATTTTCGTTTTTTCTGCCAATTCGTTGACTGTTATGCATTTTTTAAATGGCATTCACTTCCGTTATGTCAATTTCCCCAACCTTGTTATACTTTCCTTCCCCTGTAGTGCGATTCACTATGCTATTTAAGCCCCAATTATTTCGGTTAAAATTACTAACCACAAAATTAACCTTTTTCCTATTCACAAGTACTTTAAACACCATATACTGGGGTTTAAAGTCAGCTGTTTGAGGCAGCTGTTATATTTAACCACATAAATAGGTGTTTTTGTGGGTTTAAAAAAAGTGTTGATATTGTTTACATATTCATTTCATTTAATTTATGTAATAAACTATTTGTCTAATAAAAAAACAATAAAAGTTAGCAAACAACAAAAATAAATCTTGGAAATAATATTTTTGTATAAAACAATAATTAAAAAATTTTTTATTCATTATGTATGTATTTCGTTTTCCTTTAGAAAACTTCTTAAGGAAAGTATTTGTTTATCGATTATAAAATCAAAAATGTTTTGATAGGCAATAACATTATTTTTATGTTAAATGTAATTATGTATGGATGTATGTATGTGTTAAAGCTCTTCATGTTATTTTATTTCCTATCACAAACATGTTTTTTTTGATCTTATAATTAATCAACAAGTACATTCCTTAAGAAGTTTTCTAAAGCAAAACGAAATATTCAATAAAAAACTTTTAATTATTGTTTTATATAGAAAGGATCTAGAGCTCACATATTATTTTCAAGATTTTTATACATATGTATGTATATAAAAAGGTCAAAGTTACAAAAGATGAAGAAAACATATAAACAAAAAGAGATTCAGTACAATAGCTAATAAAAATGAAATGGAGAGTTGCCACGTTATAACAATCTGAACGTGAAGAAAAATAAAACCCTTTACGGTGGCTAAATATAGATAGTGAATAACGTAGGGGTTAGTGCAAACAACAAAATGTGTGGTTAAAGTTAACACTTCTAATTGGGGTGTAAAGTTAGTGAATTGCACTACTGGAAGCCTTGACATAGCATCTGCATTCACGTTCTCTTCAGATCTCTTAACACGACTCTCAAAACGAAATGTGACAAAAAAAAAATTGCGTAATGCTGCATTCTGTTACCTGATAACGCCGGTATACCCGGTGGAAAATATTTGTGAAATAGCCTTGTTTTCAGTGACGAAAATGAATCTCCTGCAATATAGGTATTGATAAAATCTGCGCACACAAAGTATTATTGCGTCCGCCTCTTTATCTACTTGGCTATAACGATGCTGCACGACATTTAACGTCTCTGATGCAAATTGTATTGGTTTTTTCAAGCCATCTTCAAACAAGTTACTAAGCACCGCACCCACACCTATGGGACTAGCATCCACAGCCAATACAACCATTTTCTTCAGGACATAATTTATCAGTGCAAGTGTTCGTTGCATGTGAGTTTTTCCGTCAGCCGCAGTTATTCGATATCTCCCAATAGTTGCTCCATCAATCTCTGCCACTTTGCCGGTGCGTAAGCTATCACAAACATTACCCGTGTCGGTGTAAACAACCCTTTATTTGTGTTAAATGTTAAAATATTTCTGTCTGCAGGCTCTACTACTAGTTGCAAATACGCTTTTGACAAATCTATTTTAGTAAAGTTGGTGCCACCAGCCATTCTACTAAAAAGTTCTTCAATTATTGGTAATGGGTGTTCATCCACGAATAGATTTTGATTTACTGTCACTTTGTAGTCACCGCATATATGAACTGACCCATCAGCCTTTTGCACTACTACGATCGGTGCAGCCCAATCACTTTTTTCAACTTTCACCAACCGTCCTTGCTCTACTTGACTTTCCAGCTCTTTTTCCCACAGTGGAAATTGAACTCGTCTTGCTTTCACAAATTTCGGCTTAGCTTCGGGTTTCAGATATAATCTTGCTTGCAACCCAATTATTTTACCAGGGGTAGACGAAAATACTATTGGATATTTGTTAACCAACATTTTTACATCAAAACCACTCGTTTCATTACAATATTCAATTTTATTTACACCAAGGTGTTGATTAAATATTGATGACCAATCAAATTTTATTGATCGCTACCAATCTCGACCTAGCAATGGCTGTCTATCAGATCTGACAATATAAATTTTCCTATAAACTGGAGTGGAAGAAATCTTGCCCTATATTTAATTTCTCCCGAGTTTACTCCAGTGCACGAGAACAATGAATCCCGAAAACCAAGATAGACCCTCGGCTCAAGACGACTTTGAGTTCGATTATGAACACTTGTTCAAATTCTGCAGCAGGTTGACTATCACCACGATTGAAGAGCAGGGCGAAGCTCTGCTTGAAGTCAAGCTTAAAGAGTTAGAATCAATGTGGACAAGGTTTGATACGCCTTATAGGTTAGTTATGCTGTCAAGAGGGAAAGACCTAACTCCACTATATAGAGAAGAAGTGAATGCCAAGTTTGAAGAGGCAATGGAACTGTACTATAGCTACACTGCTCAGATAGTAGACGCGTTGAAAAGCTATAATTGATTGGATAACGCCACTTTCCTGAGAGGCCAATTAACATTGAGAATTGGAGCACAAAATATCCCCCAACCCCAAATGATGCAAGACAACTCGGATTGCATAAAGTTGCCCCCTTGTTATAACGAGTGATTTTTTTGCTATTATCTTTTTGGCAACACTAGTTTTGACAGCTCACGCACGTTTTGTATCTTGTGTCACTGTCAAACATCTTCAGTTTGGTCTATAATTTAATCATGAATCGTCTTACAAACGAACAACGCTTGCAAATTATTGAATTTTATTACCAAAATGCGTGCTCTGTTAAGAAAGTTCATCGCGCGCTTCTTCCATTTTATGGTCAGTTTAATCGACCTACTGAGGCTTCTATTCGGGCTATTGTAAAAAAATTTCGCACCAAATTTACATTGTTGGACATTAAACCACCAACACGCTTACGTAGAGTGCGAACTGAAGAAAATATCGCAGCCGTATCGGCCAGTGTTGGTGATGACCGTGAATTATCGATTCGGCGCCGTTCGCAGCAATTGGGCCTCTGTTACTTCACTACGTGGAAAATTTTGCGGAAGGATTTGGGTGTGAAGCCTTATAAGATACAGCTGGTGCAAGAATTGAAGCCAAACGACCTACCACAACGCCAAATTTTTGGTGAATGGGCTCTTGAAAAGTTAGATGAAGATCCACTTTTTTATCGAAGAATTGTGTTCAGCGACGAGGCTCATTTCTGGTTGAATGGATACGTGAACAAGCAAAACTGCCGTATTTGGAGTGAAGAGCAGCCAGAAGCATTGCAAGAGCTACCAATGCATCCACAAAAAACAACCGTTTGGTGCGGATTATGGGCTGGCGGCATCATTGGGCCGTATTTCTTCAAAGATGATGCGAATCACAACGTTATTGTGAATGGTGAGCGCTACCGTGCGATGATAACAAACTTTTTTTTGCCCAAAATGGAAGAGCTTGACTTGCATGACATGTGGTTTCAACAAGACGGTGCCACATGCCACACAGCACGCGAAACAATGGACCAATTGAGAGGCGAGTTCGGTGAACAGTTTATTTCACGCTTGGGACCAGTCAATTGGCCGCCCAGATCGTGCGATTTAACGCCTCTAGGCTATTTTTTGTGGGGCTATGTTAAGGCTTATGTCTATAGCGACAAGCCCGCTTCGATTGATGCACTGGAAGCCAACATTGCCAACATTATTGGTGAGATACCGGCCGAAATGTTGGAAAGAGTATGCCAAAATTGGACTAAGCGGATGAACCATTTGAGGCGCAGCCGCGGCCAACATTTGCATGAAATAATCTTCAAACATTAAATTATATCGACCCAACTATCGATCCAAATAAATATTTCATGCATTTTTCTGAATTTTATGTGTTTTTTTTTTTTAAATTTCTGATAGTTCTTATAAAATCACCCATTACATTTCGTGACATGTCCACAGCAGTATATAGAAATCATTCGAGACTCACGCCTGTCATGAAGCTATATCACCTGCGTAATAAAACGAGAGGTGAAGCGGGAGATATCGTAAAAGATATCCTCTTTCTCTTGAGTTCTGGTCGATAATCAAATTAAGCTCCTTTTTGATATCCCAGCGGCAACTATTGAGGACAGTGGGTCAATTCGAAGGATTCAGTCCTCAGTAAATGACTCTCTCTCAAAACTCACCTCTCAAAACACTTGGAATTCAGGTTGATAGTTGGGATCCTATTCTCATACGTTTAATTTCGACAAAATTGCCAGAAGTTACCCTAGCACTATGGGAACAATCCCTCACTTGCCCTTGAGAGTTCCCTAAGTGGTCGGAAATGTCTGCGTTTCTCGTAAGCAGATATAAGGCGGTAGAGCGACTCAATAGTATAAAATCCTCCAAAGATAGTTCTCCAAACCGACCCATTCCAGTCTACAAACGTATGTTTCTAATGAAAATCTAAATTTTACCTTGTGCAAGCTGTGTGATGAAAATCACTCTTTAAGAGCCTGCCCCAAATTCTGAGCTTTTAATGTACAGCAGAGAGTTGATTACGTTTTTATACCCTTCAAAAAAAATGTAAAGGGTATATATAAGTTTGTGATTCCATTTGCAATTTCTACAGTTTTTATTTGCGACCCTATAAAGTATATACATTCTGAATCAGAATTAATGGAAAAGTCGATTAAGCGATGTCCGTCTGTTCGCTGTTGAAATACCTTTTCTGATAAAACCATTAGACTTAGAAACTTTTTTCTTTCACCATTCTTTTACCCCATCGATTCATGGGTTTGCTATTGAAATTCAGTAATATCGGTTCACGTATAGCTGAGATATATTCAAAATTACGAAAAAAGCCATTTTTTTTGCAATTTTGTATGAAAGTTTTTGAAAAAAAGTGTTTTTTTTTTTTTTTTTTGCTTAAAACTTCACACACTCATTAAGCATGGTGACCAAAAGGCAAAAATATATCGGTCCATATATACCCGAGATATAGCCTAGATCGGAAACAAGTTTTTTTTGCTTAAAGCAGTTTTGGTAATAAAATAAGGTTATATAAATATGGAAAATGTAAATTTCCGTTAGCGGTCCATATTCACCCCAGATATAGCCTAGAACGGGGTTTTCAAGTAATTGTTTATTGTTAAATTATGTCTGCGATTGAAAAATGGTTGCAGATGTGAATATTCATGACAAGACTAGTAGCTTTCAAAGGAACTTCTTCAAAACTTTTTGTAAAACACGAACGATTCTTCTTCCTCATCAAACTTTTTGTCTGCACCGATAGGTAGACGCGACAATGCATCTGCATTGCCATGGTCAGAGGTTTTTCTATATTTAATTTCAAACTGATATGCCATGAGCCTTACGGCCCATCGAAAGTATAGGTAAATGTTTATCAGGACTAAAAATACTAACCAAAAGTTTGTGGCCAGTGATAAGTATAAACCTAGGACCGGACAAGTACTGGTGGAAACGTTTAATACCGAATGCTATTGAGAGAGCCTCTTTCTCAATTTGTCTGTAGTTTGTTTGATGTTTGTCCAATGTCTTAGAGGCAAATGCTTCATCTTCATAAAGATGTGAAATGACTGCATCTATACCGACAGGAGATGCGTCTGTTGACAGAACAAGTGGCAAATTGTCCTGAAAGTGTGAAAGACGTGTCGCGTTGACTATTTGTAATTTCAGTTGTTCGAAAGATTTTTGCCAACTTTCTTTTTCTACGTAAAACTTGGCCCATAGTTGTGGTAGTAGTTAACTTTGCCCATGAAAGCTTCAAGCTCTTTGATATTTTTTTGGAGGTTTTAAATTTTTAACTCCAAGACTTCCGGATTCGTCTGGTAAAATCCCTTCTGCACTAATTTGACGATAAAAATACATAAATTTTTGCCGTAAAAATAGGCATTTTTCTATATTACTTTCTTGACGTATCACTCATGTGTTAACACACATATACATAGATGATGTAAATATGTACATAAAAGTATTTAAATATTTGTTTTATTGAATTTTTAAGAATTTTTCGTTTTTTGCTGAAAACAATTTTTTTTCTTATTTGGGACATGGACGTTTAGCGCATAAATAAAAAATTTCTAAATCTAATGACAATAATGGTAGTATACCAAAACTCAGTAAATTTGTCTTATTGTTTTCGAAGAAATCAATAGTTTAGGAATAAAAAAAAAGGGAAAATAACTCAATCAACGTGAGAACGCTATTTTGCTTAAAATCCACGTGTAAATGGCTAAATCAATATCGATGCCATTGTTTAAATTTGAGTACAAAAGAATATAGCAAAACTATCTAAACTAATTTTTATGACAGTCATTGATTGTCAATCGTTGTGTATATACGTGTATTATTTACTGCGCTCTCTTGAAAAAATATAACGGTGCTAATTTCTGTTCTTTGAATGCTCTTTATTACGTGCTTCGTATTTACATAAAATTCCACGCGGATTTTTATAAAATATAAAATAAAAACTCATTAGGAAGCAATAAACAACCCGATAACATGGCCCCCGGGCCACCCGACAAACAATCCAACCAGCTTGCCGTATTAGGAGACTTCATAAACCAAAACCATAATATCTCATCTAAGCTGCCACAGCCAAAAATCAGTATACACAATTACTCGAAATACCTGATTATATCTTCAGAAAATAATGGTCTAAAAAAACTAAGCCGTTTCGACTCCATTAGTCAATTAAGAGATGCGACTTTCTACTCCTAGTTAGAAACCAAAGGCTAAAACACTAGCAAATATGTGCCCAATCTCAGTCAAAATGCACGAAACCTTAAATTTTGTTAAAGGCGTCTTCTATGCTCCATGCCTTGCCGACGTCTTTGAAGAAGAAATCGTTCAAGAATTAAGTCCACAAGGAGTCGTTTCAGTTTATAAATATTCTGTCGCTAAGAAAGAGGAGAAAGAAAACGATAAATTACAATACAAATAAAGATCCTAAAAACAAAAACACCAGGGAATATAACGGATACATAGTCGTAACTTTCAACCTTTACAATTTGCCTAAAGTCATCGAACTTATTTCCCTAATCCAATGCGTTATCAAAAATGCCAACTTATAGGACACACAAAAAGCAAGTGTTGTATGGAATTTACCACCACATTCTCCAAGTGATGGTTCCAGAGTACATTGTGCTAATTGTAGCAATAGTCACCCAGCATCTGACAGAAACTGCCCTAAATATATTCAGCAAAAAGAGATAATGAAAATAAAAACCACTGAATAATATTCCTTTGGCGCAGCAAGAGGCAAATATGAAATAAATGTAATTCTTAGCTCCCAACAAAATGAAAACCAAACCTACTCGCAAATAACAAAACAAAATGATATATCCAAAAATCTACCTAACCGACCAATTCAAAAAAGATCTTCAACAACAACAAACAAAGAAATGCTAAAGAAAAAACAATTTCGCCGAGAATCGTCAATATCATCGTCCAGTGACATAGATAAACTAAAAACTTCCAAATCAAAAGCAATAGAAAATAGCACCACAAAAAACGTAATATCAAAAAAACAATCAACTAACCCAACAATTCAAACATCCTCCTATTTTGACAACTTATCAACAAACACATATTTTTTGAACACACAATAATTAAACCCCAATATAAAATATACTCGTAAAATCAAATACTGACAAAATAGAAAAAACAAAAAAAAGTGAAAAAGACCAAACCAACCAATCAAAATATAAATAATACAAAACAAGATCCAATAAATCTCACTTCACCTGATGAAATAACCGAAGATCTATATTGGTGCTCGGGAGATCAAGATATAAACTCCTGTATCCAAAAGAATACCCAACCTCTCTCTCCTCCTAGTCGACTGGCTCAAGAGCTAATCACAAAAAATCAACACTTTATACCAGAATCAACAATGGATACTCGTTCTGATATAATTTATCAATTGATAAATCAATTTATCAATTGATATATCAATTTATCAAAATCTATCAATTGTAAATTAAATTTTACATTTACGATATGATTTCACAAAACATGGACAACTTTAAAGTACTTCAATGGAACATGAATGGCTTCATTAACAATTTTAATGAATTGCAAATTCTAATTAAATGAGACAACCCAGCTTTTATATCCATTCAAGAAACACACTGTAAAGAAAATTTTAACCCAACTCCACCCAAAGAATATTACGCATATTTCCACAACTCATCACTTAATACCTCTAAACAGGGTACAGGTATACTATTAAAGAATAACATTCCACATAACCTCATTCATATCAATACCACATTACAAGTATTGATAATAGAAATACAATTAAAAATCAAATTTATTGTACTTTCAATTTAAATTCCACCTTGTCAATCTTTCTCTAAACAGGACCTCACGAACATATTCAAATCCATAACAACTCCGATACTCGTAACCGAAGATTTCAACTCCTGGAATGCTTCCTGGGGCTCTGCAATCAACAACAAAAGAGGTTATATTTTAGAAAGTGCGATAATGTCTACAGATTTATGTATCTTAAGTGATGGCCGACCAACTCAATTCTCAACACATGGAATGTTAACACATGTGGATGTATCACTATGTTCATCTAATTTACTGCATTTAATATCATGAAATACATATATTAGACGAAATGTTTAACAGTGACCATTTTCCTATAACCATCACATTAGTTTTAGGTAATAAAACACAATACCAAATATCTGATCCAATCAGGTGATTGGACCAAATTTGCTCAACTGGTTGATGGAGAACTTGAAACAAGACCTTACACCACAAATATTAATAAAGAAGCTTCCCAGATCACAAAAACTGGTAAAACCGCTGCTAAAACTCAATTCCGCAGTCTTTGTTTAAACACAGAACTAACATCCCTTAATGGAACAAAGATTTGACAACTTACGAAATAAGAAAAACACTGCATGGAAAACTTTCAAGAAATGCCCCACCACCTCAAACCTTATAATGTACAAAAAAGAAAATTCTATATTACGGAGAGAGATGAGAAAGCATAAAAAAATAAGCTTCGAAAACTTTACCAATACCATAAACAAAAATTCTCCAGTGGGAGATATATGGGGCAAAATTCACAGACTCACTAACAATGAAACTAACAAACAAATCCTGGCTATTGAATCAAATAATAAAATTATCGCAGGCCCACATTTAATAGCAACTTCATTTGTCAGCCAATGGTCAAAATAATCATCCGACGATAATTTCTCACAGTAGTTCATTAATTCCAAGTCCAACATCAACAACCTAAAATACAACTCGAAAACAAATGCAAACGCAATTTTCATACAAGTAGACACAGCAATAACTCTCACTGAACTATCAAGTGCCCTATCCAGAGTTAAAGGATCAACACTCGGTTACGACAGAATTTCTTACAAAATGATTAAAGAAACCAGTTCACAATCGAAAAATCGATTACTAAAACTTTATAGCAATATATTTGACAGCAGCAATATTCCAACAGATTGGAAAACCGCTTCAGTATTACCGATACCAAAAAGCAAAAATTCAATCGAAATAAAATCATACGTCCAATCTCGCTATTACCATGCCTAAGCAAAATACTTGAAAAAATCATCGCCACACGTCTTTACTGGCTTACATAAAGAAACAATCTAACATCTCGCAACCAAGTCGCTTTTAAGACTGGAAGAGGCTGCACTAACGCGCAACTACATTTAGATTTCATTATATCTAAAGCATTATCATCACGAAATCATGTATCGATTCTCTCCATTGATTTTGAGAAAGCATTCGACTGAATTGGAGCCCACATAATCTTTAACACCCTAAATAAATGGAAAGTCGGCCCAAAAATATTTAACTGCATAAAATCATATTTGGCAAATCTTAAGTTTCGCGTAAGGATAAATGGAATATACTCTTCAATATACTCATTGAGCAACGGGATTCCCCAGGAACACCCCCTATCGGTAATATTGTTTGCAATTGCATTAAGTGAGGTCGACAAATTAATTAATAAGTTCAAGTATCTGGACCACGCCGATGACTTGTACATCCTGTACAAAAAGAATAGCAACGACGAAACCAACAATATACTACAGAAACTATTCGTATGAAACCAAATTGCCCCGGAATAGGTAAGTAGTATGTTTATAGCGGTTTTGGCTCACCATTTTCCATACAAAACCAGCCAAAAATGGATCGTGCGGGGACGTATCGCAGTAAACTGAAAATAGACACCCTTTAGAGGGGGCCCTTTTAGAAAGCTTGTTAATGTTTCTCGCCTTTAAAAGTTCTGTTTGGTATTTTATCCGTTCAGGGGCTCGTTCTAGTGAGTATATAAATTAAAGGAAATATGTAGATGATAGTTTTAATGGGGAGGGTGTTATTAATTTAATTTGATATTTTATACAGGGCGTTGGATCATGCGGCCAGTGTTGCCAACTCAAAGTTTTTGATTTTTATCATGTTTTACTAAATTTGGATGAGGTAGAGACATTCTCTAGCAACTTCTGCAAAATTTTTGGATCATGCCTCTAGCGGCGAGTACACGTAATAAAAAGGTATTTGGATCATGCAAGAGCGCCCTTTAACGGTGCGCGTAGGAACTAACAATGGATAGTTGTTGTCTATGTAATTAACACCAGAGTGTGGTATATTCGTCTGGGCCGAATCTAAAATAGCCTTGACGACAGTATAGTATAAATTACAAATTTTAACTAACTATGCTCGGATATATATGGACCGATATCGGGGAAAAAAAGTTTTTGTCTTGAAATAAACATTGCAAAAAAGAAATCTTTCATGGACATTTTCATGAAAAAGTTTGTTTAAGCTCGGTTATATATGAACCGATACCGGAATTTTCTACTTTCTTTATTTTAGTAACCTTCCTTTATAACAAAAATTGCTTTTCAGAAAAAAAATTAATGGTAAAATCTCGGGTAGGAAGGATATCGGAAATTTTCATTTTCCATATTTATATAACCTTATTATATTACCAGAACTGCTTTTAAGCAGAAAAATTTTGTTAAAGTTAGCTTACTCGACATTTTCATTAAAAACCTGGTTTAGGCTATATCTCGGGTATGTATGGACCGATATCGGAAATTTTCCATATTTATATAACCTTATTTTATTATCAGAACTGCTTTTAAGCAAAACAAGTTGCTTAAGTTCGCTTACGCGGCATTTTCATGAAAAACTGGTTTAGGCTATACCACGGGTATTATGGACCGATATCGGAAATTTCCATTTTCTAAATTTATATAACCTTATTTTATTACCATAACTGCTTTTAAGCACAAAAAAGTTGTTAAAGTTCGCTTACACGACATTTTTATGAAAACCCCGGTTTAGGCTATATATGGACCGATATCTAGAAAATGTTTGTTTGCCTTTTAGTCGCATTCTTCATAATTGTGTGAAGTTTGAAGCAAAACAAACTACTTTTTTTACAAAAGTTTTCATACAAAATTGCAAAAAAATGGCTTGTTTCGGAATTTTGGATATATGTATATAAGAAATATATGAACCGATATTACTGTCGATGCGCGTAAACTCGTTGAGAACTGGACATGGCAGCTGGCTGAATAACTGTAGAGAATGTCGTGGACATCATGATAGGGAGCGAGGCCAACTTTTTAGCGGTATCGCGATTCTGTGAAAAAGTTCTGCAGACGAAAAAGCAAGATCTGGACGCCGCAGAACAAGATTATAATCAGGATCCCGGACGAAGGATAGTATAAAGAGAAGGGCTGATTAAGATATTGGGAATCCACCCCCGAAGCAATGCTAAGGCGTTCCCGGGATGCAAGTTTTTATCCCAGGAAGAAGAGGGGTTTTTTTTAGTAAGTAAGTTCACTGTGGTGATCACTCGGACACAAAGCATATATATATATATATATATATATATATATATATATATATATATATATATATATATATATATATATATATATATATATATATATATATATATATATATATATATATATATATATATATATATATATATATATATATATATATATATTAGGGTCTGTATTGTTGCCTCAAGGTTACTGAAATTTTCCCTGCAAAATTATTTCCTCGTTTGTTGTGTTTAAGATTTTTAAATGTGTCATGCCGCTTTTGGGGGCTATTGAATTACTTAGAAAAATGCCTGGCTTTAATTCATTATTAAAAATTACGCTGTCTTCAGATAAATTTAATTTTATTGCTTGTACTATTTCAGTTCTTGGAGGTATTTTTATTTGTAGTGACGAAATTGCTTTTTTATGCATTGGAAGGGTTATTGTGTTATTATTAACAAACGTGGATAATGTAAATGTTTCATAATCTATTTTGCATAGATATTTCTTTAAAAAGTCTCTACCTATAATGCCGTCTGTTTCTATTGGAAAATCTGACTTTACTAATTGGAAAGAGTGATTACATTTTTCGTCCATTAATTTTATTTCTAAATCTATTGTGCCTAAAGAATTGATTTCTTCTGTGGTAATTCCTGTCAGTTTGCATTTTTCTTCTGGTTTGTATTGTTCACCTTCAAATTCTGGTTGCATACGGCAAAGTGATACGTCTGCTCCTGTGTCGACAAGAAATGTTAAATTTTTATTTTTGTAAATTATGATAATGAAATTTGTATTGTTGTTTGAAATTTTCCATATTTTCAGTTTTGGCTGTCCGGAATATTGATATATTCCGAGCCTGTTTGGTTTCCCGAATTCTGTATAGTATGTATGTGTATCCTGTTGTTCCTGTTTGTGCTGTGATTGTTGTTGTTGTCATTATAACTGTTGTGTCTACTGAGAGTTGTATTCCTTAGTGAATTATTATTAGTATTGTTATACTTGTTATTTCTATTGTAATTGTTTCTGTTGGAAGTTTGGTTGTTGTATGACCTGTTATTGTTGTAGTTAGTAAATGAGTTATTTCTGTTGTGATTTTGTGGTTGATACCGTGGTTTGTCTCTTCTGACATGCAAAATTTCGTTATGAATTGTTTTTCTTTCATTTTCAAGTTCAATTGCAAGTTCTGATGCTTCTCGCAATGTAGTTGGGCGCAACGCGTATATGGTCGATTTAAATCTTCTCTAACTCCTTTCTTAAAAGTATCTAGGGCTAATTTATTATTTAATTTAATTATTACATTCTTTTCTGCTACTGACGCAGTATTTTCTAGTTCTTCTATACCTAATTTGTTTAGACTATCTATTATATATAGTATTTTTTCTTTAAATGAATTAACTGACATTTTTTCTTGGTACAATGTGGTTAGTTTGTTATGTAATTCTGGGATTGTTTTGGTGCTTTTGTATCTTTGTTGCAGTAGAGTTTTTAATATTTCAAAGTTGTCTGGTTTACTATAACTTCCTATGGCCGTTCTAACATTAGAAGTTAGTTTAGCATGATAAATATATTGAAGAAAATCTGTCTTCGCTGTGTCCGATAACGTTTTATTGATGAGTTCTGCTGTTATTATGAAACTTTCTAGTTCTGTATAATTACCAGTGAATAATAGTAATGCTTTTGAAGCGGTTTCTAGATTGAATGCTGCCATTGTGTAGTTTTCTTTTGGGTTTTTTATTAAATAATCTTTAATATCGTTGTAAATCTTGTTAAATTCTATTTTTAGTGCTATTACCCTTTCGCTGCCTTTTTCTTCTGTTTCAGCAGTTATAAAATTTTCTTTTATTTCTTGAATATATTCTAATTTATTTTGTATAGTTTTTGTGTATATGTTCTACCTGGTGTTTTCTTTAAGTTTTTTAATAATCCTTTCAATTCTGTGATACTCTCCTCCATTTTGTTTTATTTATTTAATAATTAAAATTAAAAGTATTTTATTGGGGTGATATTAAAATTTAATTAACTTTTAATTATTTATTTCCATAAATTTATGATTAATTGATCCGTTATTAACGATTAAAAAAATAAGTTACTTTAGGGATAACAGCGTAATTTTTTTGGAGAGTTCATATTAATAAAAAAGATTGCGACCTCGATGTTGGATTAAGATATAATTTTAGGTGCAGCAGTTTAAAATTTAAGTCTGTTCGACTTTTAAATTCTTACATGATCTGAGTTCAAACCGGTGTAAGCCAGGTTGGTTTCTATCTTTAAAAAATTTGTACATGTATATATTTTTGCTTGCTTTCATTATAGTTTTAATTCTTATACTCCTCTTTTTTTTTTTTGTTTTAAACATCTGTAATAGCATTATTTGTGTAAACTCTGTCTTTGAGTTTTTGTACATAATTCTTGAAATAATTGTTAATTTTATAGGCTATGTATAATACTAATGCTACTATGATTAAAGTTATAATGTATTCTGGTAGTATGAATTTGTTCTTTTCACCATTTCCATTATTTCCAATATTTTCTTGTATTTCCACTTTGCTTTGTGGTTTTCTCATTTTATTTGTGTCAATTTTATTACCCCAAATGGGTCCTACCATTTGTATATTTTAAAAGAATAAATATTTATATTTATATTACAAGCATTGAGGAAAATTTAGCTTTTTATTATTTATTAATTTCTTTTATAATTTCTTTATTTGTTGCTTGATTTTTATTTTGTCTTCAATGTTCTCGGACAACGTTAATTTTTGGTATAATACTACAATTTTCTTTCTCTTCTGGAACTTCTTGCCAGCACGTTTCTTTATTATTTTTATTTTTAAGTGTTGGGCAAGGATCGCCATGTAATAAATAAGGGAGGATCGTCATGTAATAAATATGGGTTGCCTAAGTTCCTATAGCCCTCATTTATTTTATATAGCTGGAAGGGTAACAGCTTTTTAAAAGGCGTTCAAAAGAACTGCCAAAAGGTTTGGTGAGATTATCACTTCAAACAAAATAAGACACAAATGCCAAGTTTTGAATATTCATAATAATCTGATTTATTAACAATTTGTTCTGTCTTATATACTACTTATGAAAATCTATTGGGTTATCTAGTATTGAGTGATTTCTAAATCACTCAATACATATCTACATATTTACAAAAAGAAATTAAAGTTATAGTTATGCAAATAAATATTTAAGTAAGAATTATATTTCAATTAGTTATTTAGGTTACAATAATGCAATGTATGCATTTGTAACATGATACACTTCAATAAATGTTATTTGTTAGTCATGCTACATGATTGAAGTTGGTGAGTGTTCGCCTTGTATATTCATGACTGCATGGTTACACTACAATATATATATATATATGTATATATATATATATATATATATATATATATATATATATATATATATATATATATATATATATACATATATATATATATATATATATATATATATATATATATATATATATATATATATATATATATATATATATATATATATATATATATATATATATATATATATATATATATATATATAATCATTCACTCTGTGATTCTTCAACCGCACGGTCGTGTTTTTAAAAAAGTGAAAAAAAAAACAAACCAAATAATCATTGTGCTTACATATTTTTAAACTTACATACAAAAACAATAATATATTGTATTAAATTGTAAAAACAAGAACAAATTATTTTAAAAAACAACGGGAAAATAAATTCCTCACATTTCAGTAACTAAACAATAAAATCAATTTCAATATAACAAGTGCGGTGGCAGTGCATTGTTATTGTTGTTATTGTGCGTGAAGATTACCTACCCAGTAGGAAAAAAATATGCATTAAAGTTTTGTTTTCTGTATGAGTGATCCCATCAGAAATATTTTTGAAAAAGAGCCTAGCTCCACCAGCAAAAGTATATGGACTTCTGAAGAAGAGTCTATAAAGCAATCATTGGACAATTTTCTTTCTACAAGAGATAAAATCCGCTCCCGTTCTGGCTCGCCTAACATAGATGTTACTACAGAAGATAAAAGATATTCTACTCTAATTAATGCCAATAAACCAAAAACGCAAGTAGGCATGGATAGGTATATCACCATCACTAAACGTCAGCGAAGCCCTAAATCTGCTCAAATTGCATCCAAATCAAAAATTTCTAAAGATGCCGAAACCGCTAGACCAACAGATCAAAACAGATTTTCCATTCTTCAAACGGATGAGCCAACAGCATCGTCAAAAAAATCGTTTAAACCACCACGAATTTATTTAAGAGAATCTGCCTCCAATGAACTGGTAAGAAAAATTGTTTCAGCAATCGGAGAAAATACATTTAACGTTACCTCCATCAAGCACGGCAATATTAACGAAACTAAAATTCAGGTTAACCATGATAATGACTACCGAAAACTGTCTGACGAATTTGAAAAGGAAAAAAAAGCTTTTTATACTTATCAGCTTAAAAGCGCTAAAGGTCTTCAAGTCGTAACAAAAGGGATTGACCCTTGCGTAGACATTGATGAAGTTAAGACCGGTTTGACAGACAAGGGATTCAAAGTAAAAAACGTGTTAAACATCAGAAATCGTGAAAAGATCCCTCAACCCATGTTTAGGGTTGAGGGATCTTTTCTGATCTTTTCTCCTGGCCCCTCAACCCATGTTTAGGTTGAGGGGCCAGGAGATGTGTCTTTAAAGAAAAATGAAGTTCATCCAATATATAGCATAAAATACCTTTTACATTGAAAAATAACCGTAGAGGAACCGCATGAGCGCTTAGGACCCGTACAGTGCCACACCTGCCAAGAATTTGGCCACACTAAAGCGTACTGCACGTTGCCTACAGTTTGTGTTGTGTGTGGAGAGCTCCATGTTACAGCACAATGCAATAAGCCGAAATTCGACCCAAAAATTAAAAAATGCAGTAATTGCGGTGAAAACCACACAGCTAATTATAGAGGTTGCTCCGTCTACACCCACCTCAAGCGCTTAATGAACAACAAACCAATAATTTCTTCTAAGCCACCACAGCAGACTCAAACTTTTTCTAATAATTCTTTTCCTCCGACACGACAGTCAACCACAGACATAACCGTTCAAAAACAAATTTCTTATGCTAATGTAGTTAAGTCTAATTTCGTAAACCCGAATCAGGAATCTAGATCTCAACCGCCCGATCAAAATTTCAGTAACCTTGAGGCAACAATACAGACCCTAATATATATATATATATATATATATATATATATATATATATATATATATATATATATATATATATATATATATATATATATATATATATATATATATATATATATATATATATATATATATATATATATATATGTATATATATATATATATATATATATATATATATATATATATATATATATATATATATATATATATATATATATATATATATATATATATATATATATATATATATATATATATATATATATATATATATATATATATATATATATATATATATATACATATACATATATATATATATTGTAGTGTAACCATGCAGTCATGAATATACAAGGCGAACACTCACCAACTTCAATCATGTAACATGACTAACAAATAACATTTATTGAAGTGTATCATGTTACAAATGCATACATTGCATTATTGTAACCTAAATAACTAATTGAAATATAATTCTTACTTAAATATTTATTTGCTTAACTATAACTTTAATTTCTTTTTGTAAATATGTAGATATGTATTGAGTGATTTAGAAATCACTCAATATTAGATAACCCAATAGATTTTCATAAGTAGTATATAAGACAGAACAAATTGTTAATAAATCAGATTATTATGAATATTCAAAACTTGGCATTTGTGTCTTATTTTGTTTAAAGTGATAATCTCACCAAACCTTTTGGCAGTTCTTTTGAACGCCTTTTAAAAAGCTGTTACCCTTCCAGCTGTATAAAATAAATGAGGGCTATAGGAACTTAGGCAACCCATATTTATTACATGACGATCCTCCCTTATTTATTACATGGCGATCCTTGCCCAACACTTAAAAATAAAAATAATAAAAAACAACACAAAAAACCAACGCTTCCACAAACAAAATAGAACTTTGTCTGAAGTCTGATGGAAGAAGTAAACGAAATTTTCCAACGCTGGGAAAAATACTTAGCCGAAGAATACCATCCAGGCCAAATCAACGCATCAGCTCCTGAACACATACCAACACCAAAGACAGCAGGACCAAAAGCAATCGACATTGAGGAATACCGAAGACGACAAAAAGAAAGACAACCACATCCCCTTATTCAACCCAAGCAACAAGAAGTAAAGAAGAAACGTGCTGGCAAGAAGTTCCAGAAGAGAAAGCAAATTGTAGTATTATACCAAAAATTAACGTTGTCCGAGAACATTGAAGACAAAATAAAAATCAAGCAACAAATAAAGAAATTATAAAAGAAATTAATAAATATTAAAAAAGCTAAATTTTCCTCAATGCTTGTAATATAAATATAAATATTTATTCTTTTAAAATATACAAATGGTAGGACCCATTTGGGGTAATAAAATTGACACAAATAAAATGAGAAAACCACAAAGCAAAGTGGAAATACAAGAAAATATTGGAAATAATGGAAATGGTGAAAAGAACAAATTCATACTACCAGAATACATTATAACTTTAATCATAGTAGCATTAGTATTATACATAGCCTATAAAATTAACAATTATTTCAAGAATTATGTACAAAAACTCAAAGACAGAGTTTACACAAATAATGCTATTACAGATGTTTAAAACAAAAAAAAAAGAGGAGTATAAGAATTAAAACTATAATGAAAGCAAGCAAAAATATATACATGTACAAATTTTTTAAAGATAGAAACCAACCTGGCTTACACCGGTTTGAACTCAGATCATGTAAGAATTTAAAAGTCGAACAGACTTAAATTTTAAACTGCTGCACCTAAAATTATATCTTAATCCAACATCGAGGTCGCAATCTTTTTTATTAATATGAACTCTCCAAAAAAATTACGCTGTTATCCCTAAAGTAACTAATTTTTTTAATCGTTAATAACGGATCAATTAATCATAAATTTATGGAAATAAATAATTAAAAGTTAATTAAATTTTAATATCACCCCAATAAAATACTTTTAATTTTAATTATTAAATAAATAAAACAAAATGGAGGAGAGTATCACAGAATTGAAAGGATTATTAAAAAACTTAAAGAAAACACCAGGTAGAACATATACACAAAAACTATACAAAATAAATTAGAATATATTCAAGAAATAAAAGAAAATTTTATAACTGCTGAAACAGAAGAAAAAGGCAGCGAAAGGGTAATAGCACTAAAAATAGAATTTAACAAGATTTACAACGATATTAAAGATTATTTAATAAAAAACCCAAAAGAAAACTACACAATGGCAGCATTCAATCTAGAAACCGCTTCAAAAGCATTACTATTATTCACTGGTAATTATACAGAACTAGAAAGTTTCATAATAACAGCAGAACTCATCAATAAAACGTTATCGGACACAGCGAAGACAGATTTTCTTCAATATATTTATCATGCTAAACTAACTTCTAATGTTAGAACGGCCATAGGAAGTTATAGTAAACCAGACAACTTTGAAATATTAAAAACTCTACTGCAACAAAGATACAAAAGCACCAAAACAATCCCAGAATTACATAACAAACTAACCACATTGTACCAAGAAAAAATGTCAGTTAATTCATTTAAAGAAAAAATACTATATATAATAGATAGTCTAAACAAATTAGGTATAGAAGAACTAGAAAATACTGCGTCAGTAGCAGAAAAGAATGTAATAATTAAATTAAATAATAAATTAGCCCTAGATACTTTTAAGAAAGGAGTTAGAGAAGATTTAAATCGACCATATACGCGTTGCGCCCAACTACATTGCGAGAAGCATCAGAACTTGCAATTGAACTTGAAAATGAAAGAAAAACAATTCATAACGAAATTTTGCATGTCAGAAGAGACAAACCACGGTATCAACCACAAAATCACAACAGAAATAACTCATTTACTAACTACAACAATAACAGGTCATACAACAACCAAACTTCCAACAGAAACAATTACAATAGAAATAACAAGTATAACAATACTAATAATAATTCACTAAGGAATACAACTCTCAGTAGACACAACAGTTATAATGACAACAACAACAATCACAGCACAAACAGGAACAACAGGATACACATACATACTATACAGAATTCGGGAAACCAAACAGGCTCGGAATATATCAATATTCCGGACAGCCAAAACTGAAAATATGGAAAATTTCAAACAACAATACAAATTTCATTATCATAATTTACAAAAATAAAAATTTAACATTTCTTGTCGACACAGGAGCAGACGTATCACTTTGCCGTATGCAACCAGAATTTGAAGGTGAACAATACAAACCAGAAGAAAAATGCAAACTGACAGGAATTACCACAGAAGAAATCAATTCTTTAGGCACAATAGATTTAGAAATAAAATTAATGGACGAAAAATGTAATCACTCTTTCCAATTAGTAAAGTCAGATTTTCCAATAGAAACAGACGGCATTATAGGTAGAGACTTTTTAAAGAAATATCTATGCAAAATAGATTATGAAACATTTACATTATCCACGTTTGTTAATAATAACACAATAACCCTTCCAATGCATACAAAAGCAATTTCGTCACTACAAATAAAAATACCTCCAAGAACTGAAATAGTACAAGCAATAAAATTAAATTTATCTGAAGACAGCGTAATTTTTAATAATGAATTAAAGCCAGGCATTTTTCTAAGTAATTCAATAGCCCCCAAAAGCGGCATGACACATTTAAAAATCTTAAACACAACAAACGAGGAAATAATTTTGCAGGGAATTAAACTCCAAACTGACCCACTCAAAAATTATGAAATATTAAGTTACAACAATAACAACAGCAACGACCGTTTTAACAAAATAATGAATAACTTACTTTTAAACCATGATAACGAATATGCAAAAACAAAATTAAAAGAAATATTTAAAAAGTATCAAAATGTTTTTCATTTAGAAGATGAAAAATTAAGCGTCAACAATTTTTACAAACAGAAAATCACAACTTCAGATACTACACCCGTTTACATAAAAAACTACAGACTACCACATTCGCATACAGAAATAATAAATGAACAGGTACAAAAAATGCTTGATGAAGAAATAATATATAGAACCATCAATTAGCCCCTACAATGCTCCACTCCTCTTAGTACCAAAGAAAAATATAGAAGATAAAAGGAAATGGAGACTTGTTGTGAATTTTAGGAAACTAAATGATCAAATTGTTAGTGACAAATTCCCCCTAACTAGACTAGAAGATATTTTGGACAGACTAGGTAGAGCTAAATGGTTCTCTACACTTGATATGACCAGTTCCTTTCACCAAATTGAATTAGAGGATTCCAGACCTTTAACTGCTTTTTCCACATCACAAGGACATTTTCAATTTAAGAGACTACCATTTGGACTAAAGATTTCGTCCAACAGCTTTCAACGTATGCTTACAATAGCATTATCAGGATTAGAATCTGAAGCATTTCTTTATGTAGATGACATAACCGTATACGGTTGTAGTTTAGATCACCACAATAAAAATTTAATAAAAGTTTTAGACCGACTACAAAAATACAACTTAAAACTAAATCCAAAGAAATGTAATTTTCTAAGACCAGAAGTAGTTTACTTAGGACATTTAATAACCAAAGACGGCGTAAAAACAGATCCAACCAAATATGATGTAATAAAAAACTATCCAATACCTAATAATGCAGATGAGGTAAGAAGATTTGTTGCATTTTGTAAGTATTATAGAAAATTCATACCCAACTTTGCTAACATCGCTAAAAACCTATACGCACTATTAAAGAAAAAATCAAAATTCATATGGACGGAAGAATGCCAACTTGCCTTTGACGAATTGAAAGAAAAATTAATTAATCCACCCGTTTTACAATATCCAAACTTTGATAAACCCTTTATCTTCACAACAGACGCGTCAAATTACGCATTAGGAGCAGTCTTATCTCAAGGCGAAATGGGACAGGATTTACCTATTTCCTATGCCAGTAAATCATTGCAAAAACATGGCATTAACAAACCAGTGATTGAGAAAGAACTTTTAGCAATCCATTGGAGTATAAATTTTTTCAAACCCTACCTATATGGCAGAAAATTTATAGTTGTGACAGACCATAGACCATTAATTTAATTTTTTTCACACAAAAATCCTGCATCAAAAATGACTAGAATAAGGTTAGATTTAAGTGATTATGACTTCACAATTATATATAAGAAAGGTAAAATGAATACAAATGCCGACGCTCTTTCCAGAATAGAAATTAACTCTGACATACTAACTAAAAGAAATGATACCGCGAGAAAACGACGAAAAAGAGAAGAAAATACTAGTGACAACGAGGGCCATGCAAAATAAACTAAATGAGACAAATAAAAATCAAAATAATGATGTAAGCAATGAGGCAAACAACAATAAAAATGATATAATAAATGAAGCTCGCGTAAAAGAAAATAATATGGAAAAATGTAGTTCTCAGAAGCCTGATCAACTTCTAATATGGGAATGCACATCCATAAGTGACGTCAGAAATAAAAAAAAATTCAAATTCAATAAATTTGAAAATATAGATGAAAAAGATATAATAATAAAAATAATATTGTGCACATAGAACGTGATGATAATTCATCGGAACCAGTTTCGACCATGAAGAAATCACGTACTCAAAATAAGAAAGATATGAGTAAAGGATGTAACGATAATTAATCGAAACAAGATTCGATTATGAAGAAGTTACATGCCAAAAATTTACAAGATAATAATAATATGCATGCAAGATCCAGCGATAACTCAGCGAAACTAGATTCGATACTGAAAAAACTGATATCTAAAATGAATAAAGAACATATAAAAGAATTAGCGCTAGCAAGTAATGATAAAATTTTTAAGGTATATACAAAAGTAGAATTAAAAGAAGCATATGCAAATATAAAAAATAAATAACAAAAGTCCTCAACTAAAAATATTAATATATAACGCCCAAAAAAGAATAACAGATGACATCTTAAAATATAAACTAATTGACGAATTCCATAACACCAAACACGCAGGCCACTTAGGAATAAGAAAAACAATTATTAAACTAAAACAACGGTTTATTTGGAAAAATATGAATAAAATGGTAAAGAAATTTGTATCATGTTGTGACAATTGTACTAAAAATAAACAAACAAAACACATAAAAGAACCGCTAACACTAACTAACACACCAAGCACTAGTTTTGAAACGATTTCAATTGACACGGTAGGTCCTCTTCAAATTTCAAATGATTATCGATATATTTTAACAATGCAATGTGAGCTGACTAAATTTATTGTTGCACATCCAATGCCAACAAAAGATGTAACCACTACAGCAAAAACATTAGTCGAATAATTAATTTTGAAATATGGTCAATTTAAAATACTTAAGTCCGACAGAGGGACAGAATTCACAAATGAAGTTATGCGTAATATATGTTCATTTTTACAAATTAAACAAATATTATCAACCCCTTATCATCACGAGACGTTAGGAGCAATTGAAAGAAATCATAGGGTTCTAAATGAATTTTTACTAACAACAGCAAATGATCATGAATGGGACAAATGGATTCCATACTTCACATTTGCGTATAATACAGCACCACACATAGATACAGGGTATACACCATTCGAGTTAGTTTACGGAAAGTTACCATACTTGCCATCTGACAATTTAGATACTGAAAGAAAATTTTACAATTATGAAGATTATGTATTTGAGCTAAAAAGCAAAATAAAATACTCTCTTAATAGAGCTAAAAATATGTTAACACAAGCTAAAGAAAGAAGAGCTAACAATACAAAATATACAAATAAACTAAATTTAAAGATAGGAGACCTAGTATTAGTTAAAGTAGAAAATAGAAAGAAAAACCAAAGTCCATATAAAGGACCATATATAATTTTAAGAAGAAATAATGTAAATACTATAATAAATTATAATGGCATTGAAAAAGAAATACATAACAATAATCTAAAACCATACCATTAGCACTAAGATGTAATTACCTTTATAAAAACTAATATTGTTTAACTTATTATAACGCCAATAGAATAAGAAAAATTCCTCCCATAATTTTTCTCTTAAGGGTGAGGGTGTAGTGTAACCATGCAGTCATGCAATATCCAAGGCGAACACTCACCAACGTCAATCATGTAGCAAATAACATTTATTAAAGTGTATCATGTTACAAATGCATACATTGCATTATTGTAACCTAAATAACTAATTGAAATATAATTCTTACTTAAATATTTATTTGCTTAACTATAACTTTAATTTCTTTTTGTAAATATGTAGATATGTATTGAGTGATTTAGAAATCACTCAATACTAGATAACCCAATAGATTTTCATAAGTAGTATATAAGACAGAACAAATTGTTAATAAATCAGATTATTATGAATATTCAAAACTTGGCATTTGTGTCTTATTTTGTTTGAAGTGATAATCTCACCAAACCTTTTGGCAGTTCTTTTGAACGCCTTTTAAAAAGCTGTTACCCTTCCAGCTGTATAAAATAAATGAGGGCTATAGGAACTTAGGCAACCCATACTTATTACATGACGATCCTGCCTTATTCATTACAATATATATATATATATATATATATATATATATATATATATATATATATATATATATATATATATATATATATATATATATATATATATATATATATATATATATATATATATATATATATATATATATATATATATATATATATATATATATATATATATACATATATATATATATATATATATATATATATACAGTCACTCCCATTTAAAGTCGGGCAAACATTGTCGAAAATTTATGATCTTAATATTTATGTTTTGATGAAAGATGATGTGTTTAACTTTTTTTTGTTTTATCATAAAAACTCTTATTAATAGAAAAACCATAGAAATTTTATTTTAAGTCCCGTTATAAAATACATAATAATAACAAAATGAGAAAAAGTAAATTCTCTGTCTCACATTGAAAGTCGGGCACCTAATGTTTTGTACAATGAAAAAGTGAAATATACCGTTATTTCCACTTTTTTCTTCTTTTGTCTCCAAAACAATTATTTCTTTTTACACTATCATTCGATTAGTGAAGATTATAAAAGTTTTTTGAAAAATGCCGCGCAAAATTAAACAATCCATCCTCGAAGAACGGAAAATAATAATTGAGTTGCACTTAGATGGAAAATCTGAAAGGGAAACATCTAATTTGATAAAGAAAGCAAATATACAGTGCATGATATCATTTCTAGATATAAAGAAAGTGGTTTGGTAGCAAATAAAAAACGCGGAGCCCGAGCAAGAAAGCTTTTACCCCGAGATGAAAGCATGATTTTAAAACAGGTGAAGAAAGACCCCTTTATTTCTGCTCCAAAACTGACAGCAATGGTCAAGGAAGCTTCTGGGACGGAGGTAAACCCAGAAACAATAAGAAAACTTCTTCGCAAGAATGACTTTCATGGCCGAGTGGCACGGAAAAAACCTCTTATAAGTAAGAAAAACCAAAGCGAACGGCTTGTTTTTGCTCGTCAATATATGACCAAAGATTTTGATTTCTGGAGTACCGTAAGTTGGAACAAACATAAAAATTTAATTAGGCTTATTATTAATATTTAGGTATTGTTTACTGACGAAAGTAAATTTAACTTATTTGGGTGCGATGGAAGAGGCAAACAAAACAAAGAGATGGAAGGCAAGAATTCAAGAAAAACAGTAAAGCACGGTGGTGGATCGGTTATGGTTTGGGGATACATGGCAGCCTCAGGAGTTGGAAATTTGCATTTCATTGACGGTATTATGAATAAGAATGTTTATTTAAATATTTTGAGAAAAAATTTAAAAGAAAGCGTAAAAAAAACTCGGCATTGAGACTAATTTCCAATTTTACCAGGACAATGATCCTAAACATTCAGCATATGATGTAAAGAATTGGCTGCTCTATAACTGTCCGAAGGTTATTAAAACCCCTGCAAAAAGTCCGGACCTCAATGTTATTGAACATTTGTGGGACGAATTAGGCCGCCGGACGCAGGGCAGGCAGTGTACGTCAATTCCACAACTAAAGAATGCCTTACAGGAAGAGTGGAATAATATAAGTCCTGAGTTTTGCAAAAAATTAGTGGAATCTTTGCCTAGTCGCTTACAAGCTGTTGAAACCCAAAAAGGTGGATCTACAAAATATGAATTTTGCGTTATGTTCACACAATGCTAATTTTTTATTAATTGCCCGACTTTAAATGTGAGACTGAAAAGTGACCTTATTTAAGTTAAGCCTTCGTATACATTTAATAAAAGAACTTGGAATAAATTGTTTTTGTTGTTTTTATACCCTTCACAAAAATGTAAAGGGTATATATAAGTTTGTGATTCCGTTTGTAATTTCTACAGTTTTTTTTTGCGACCCTATAAAGTATATATATTCTGAATCAGAATTAATGGAAAAGTCGATTAAGCGATGTCCGTCTGTCCGTCTGTCCGCTGTTGAAATACCGTTTCTGAGAAAACCATAAGACTTAGAAACTTTTTTCTTTCACCATTCTTTTACCCCATCGATTCATGGGTTTGCTATTGAAATTCAGTAATATCGGTCCACGTATAGCTGAGATATATTCAAAATTCCGAAAAAAGCCATTTTTTTTTTGCATTTTTGTATGAAAATTTTTGAAAACAAAAGTTGTTCGTTTTGCTTCAAACTTCACACACTTATTAAGCATGGTGACTAAAAGACAAAAAATTTTTTTTTCAGATATCGGTCCATATATACCCGAGATATAGCCCAAATCGGATTTTAATGAAAATGTCGCACAGGCGAAGCTAAATAACTTTTTTTTGCTCAAAACCAGTTCTGGTAATAAAATTAAGTTACATAAATATGGAAAATGAAAATTTCCGATATCGGTCCATATATACCCGAGATATAGCTCAAACCGGGGTTTCCATGAAAATGCCGCGTAAGCGAACTTAAACAACTTTTTTGTGCTCAAAAGCGCTTCTGGTAATAAAATTAGGTTACATAAATATGGAAAATGAAAATTTCCGATATCGGTCCATATGTACCCGAGATATAGCCCAAATCGGGTTTTTCATGAAAATGTCGCATAAGCGATCTTAAACAACTTTTTTTTGCTCAAAAGCAGTTCTAGTAATGAAATAAAGTTATATAAGTATGGAAAATGAAAATTGTCGATATCGGTCTATATATACCAGAGATATAGCCTATACCGGGGTTTTCATGAAAATGCCGCGTAAGCGAACTTAAACAACTTTTTTGTGCTCAAAAGCAGTTCTGGTAATGGAATAGGGTCATATAAATATGAAAAA
The DNA here is from genome assembly GCA_914767995.1 of Thecocarcelia acutangulata. Taxonomy (NCBI): domain Eukaryota; kingdom Metazoa; phylum Arthropoda; class Insecta; order Diptera; family Tachinidae; genus Thecocarcelia; species Thecocarcelia acutangulata. The sequence goes on along the minus strand of OU612096.1, from coordinate 62,302,126 downwards.
TGAAAATTTTCGATATCGGTCCATATATACCCGAGATATAGCCTAGACCGGGGTTTTCATGAAAATGCCGCGTAAGCGAACTTAAACAACTTTTTTGTGCTCAAAAGCAGTTCTGGTAATGAAATTAGGTTACATAAATATGAAAAATGAAAGTTTTCGATATCGGTCCATATATACCCGAGATATAGCCTAAACCGGGTTTTTCATGAATACGCGGCGTAAGCGAACTAAAACAACTTTTTTGCTTAAAAGCAGTTCTAATAGCAAAATAAGGTTATATAGGTATGGAAAATGAAAATTTCCGATATCGGTCCATATATACCCGAGATATAGCCTAAACTGCGGTTTTAATGAAAATGTCGCGTAAGTGAACTTAGACATCTTTTTTTGCTTAAAAACAGTTCTGGTAATGAAATAGGGTCATATAAATATGGAAAAAGAAAATATCCGATATCGGTCCATATATACTCGAGATATAGCCTGAACCGATTTTTCCAATAACATTTTTTTTTTTGCTGAAAAGCAGTTCTTGTTATGAAAGAAGGTTACGAAAATAGAGAAAATTAAAATTTCTGATATCGGTCCATATATACCCGAGATATAGCCTAAATCGGGTTTTTCATGAAAATATCGCGTAAGCGAACTTAAACAATTATTTGTGCTCAAAAGCAGTTCTGGTAATGATATAAGGTTATATAAATATGGAAAATTAAAATTTTCGATATCGGTCCATATATAGCCGAGATATAGCCTGAACCGATTTTTCCATTAAAAAAAATTTTTTTTTTTTTTGCTGAAAAGCAATTTTCGTTATAAAAGAAGGTTACTAAAATACAGAAAATAGAAAATTCCGATATCGGTTCATATATAACCGAGCATATTTAGGTCACATTTTTAATATACTATACATATTCGTGACTATCGTGAAGGGTATTTTAGATTCGGCCCAGCCGAATATACTACACTCTTACTTGTTAAATAAAAGAACTTTTGTGATAAAATGAACAAAATTAAAACGACTTTTTCTTCCGGCAGCTTATAAATATTGGGACTAAAAGTTTTTTCATGCATCTGCCCGACTTTAAATGTGAGTGACTGTATATAAGTATATATATATTGAAAAGTTAATTAAAGGTTGAAGTTTTTAGTTTTTAAATTTATTCATTTATTACAATAATTTTTTGATTTTTAAATTCATTAATTTATTGCAATAGTTTTTTGGTTTTTAAATTAATTTTTTTGTTACAAAAGTTTTCGGTTTTTAGATTTTAATTAAAAATTGTAAATAAACTAAGTTCATTTGAAAATATACAAGTTCAGCTCGTTCAAATTGAATTAAATAAGAGCACTATTTACAAGTTTAAATAATTATACAGCTACTTTAATTTTATAAATTACAACTTTTATTCAACTTTACACAACTTCCGTAAATCAAACTTCTCAACCGTCTTCAACTCTTTTCTTCTTACGACTGCCCTCTATTAACTTCATGCGCTTTTATGGTGAAAACCGCAAGTGTCGTTATTTACCCCACACTACATTCGGCCATCCTGAAGAGAATCGACCTCCGATGATGATAACGGTGTTTCGTTTTCAGAATTTCGCCACGGTTTTATAAAATCTAAACTTTTTGAAGTATACCTTGGACCTTCGAAATCTGCTACTTTTTTAACCTCATAACGCTAATTACGCTTTACTTTTACTACCTCATATGGCCCCGAAAACTCACTGGCCAACTTTTTGCCTGCTACAAATTGCGTTCTTCTAATTGCGACTAAATCACCAACTTTGTATTCCGGAAAGTCCTTACGTGTTTTATCAAAATTTCTCTTATATCTTTGTTTTGCTTGCAATATTTGTTCTTTCGCCTCTAGCCGCAGACGCTGGCGTTCTGAATCGAACTGATCAATAACTTCTTCTTCAAGTAGTTCGAGTAAACTGTCGTCAATCATGCTCCGCATTTTGGCGCCAAACATTAATTCAAATGGTGAAAACTTGGTTGAACTGTGCACAAAAGAGTTAATAGTCTTTTGCACCTTCCCCACGTACTTATACCACTTTGAAGGCTCTGCAGCTGAAAGCTTTGATATTATTGACAGAATAGCTCGGTTAACGCGCTCTACTTGACAATTCCCTCGCGCAACACCGGTCGTTATAAGTATGTGTTCTATATTTCCGTTGCTGCAAAAGTCTTGAAAGGCATTTGATGTAAATGCGGTTCCTCTGTCACTTATGATTCTATTCGGATAGCCAAATACATCAGACCAAATGTGCAAATTACGTAAAACTTCTTCAGTATTTGTCGTTTTCGTAGGGAACAACCACACGAACTTCGTAAAGCTGTCAACTAAGGCAAGGATGTATTTGTATTGTTTTGAAGTCATATCTAGTGGGCCTAAATGGTCAATGTGCAACGTGTTTAATGGTGTACTCCCTTTTTCAATGACATTCAGGAAACCTTCTTTTTTGCCAAGCTTTTTATTATAGATTATGCATTTTATACAATTTTGTATGATTTGTGACACCTTTTTCTCCATATGCGGGATAAAGTACTGTTGTTTTATTTTGTGCATCGTTTTTTCGATGGAAAAATTACCGTTTTCATGAATACCTCGTATTATTTCTCTTTCCATTGACTTAGGATCGCCTTTAAATTTGTAATTATCGTAAGGCCCTAAGTTTAATAGAGAAACTAGTGCTCTAATGTGTTCATCATCTCTTTGAAGTTTACGTAATCTAACATTAATTTCTGATACGATTGTCATGACGTCGACAGGATTTCTGCTCAATCTGTCTACATGTTTCATGCGTTTAGCTGTTCTATGTTCAATTGTGTACGTGTAGTCCTGTAAGTACATGATCCATTGTGCAACTTCACGTGGGACATCTTTTTTTCTTATAGTTTGCGAAAATGCAGAGCAATCGGTTACCAACTTGAATTCAATGCCAAGCAAATAGTGTCTTAGCTTCTTAAATGCTAAAAAGGCTGCTTTTACTTCTAAAATATAGCTGTGAAGTCGTGCTTCTTGAGGAGACGCTTTTTTGCTCCAAAAGTAGACCGGGTGAAGCTTTCCTTCGAATTTTTGCATAAGTATTGCTCCAAATCCATTTTTCAATGCGTCGGTATGTAATTCCGTTTCCGCATTTCTACTATAAATTCGAAGAACTGGCTCATTGACAAGAATCGACTTGATTGTGTTGATAGCATTCAATTCATTCTTATCAATATTGAAAATTACGTCTTTTTGAGGAGATTAGTTAATGGGTATACAATTTGGGCATATCCCATTACAAATCTGCGAAAATATCCTGTTAACCCAAGAAAGGATTGAATATCTTTCACACATTTTGGTGTGGGAAAATTTTCGACGGATTTAATCTTAGTCTTTCCTGGCCAAACCTTGCCGCCCTCAATTATATGGCCTAGAAAATCAATTTTTGTTTTCATGAAAGAACACTTGCTCCAATTAAAGATTACACCACTGCTTGCAGCTGTTGCTAACACTCTTTCAAGCTTTTGTAAACATTCTTCAGTCGTTGTACCAAAGATTATTATGTCATCGACATATAGCTCCATCACATCATCATTAATTAATTCTTGAAAAATATGGTTAACGTACCTTATGAAATATGCAGGGGAGTTACAAAATCCAAAGGGTGCTCTGTTGAACTCAAAAAGACCACGTTTTGTTACAAACGCAGTGTATTTGTTGCTATCTTCCTCGATTGGGACATGGAAAAATCCATTTTTAAAGTCCATGACTGAAAAAAACTGAGCACTCTGCAGTTTCTGTATTACGTCCTCAATAATTGGAACGGGAAACGCATCCTTAAGCACCATGCTGTTAAGTTTTCGAAAATCGACACAGACCCGAAAGTCACCATTTTTCTTCTTTACTACAACCACTCGACTTGCAAAATTAGATGTAGATTTTCTAACTATACCTGTATCCAACCATTCTTTAACCTGCTCATTTACCACATTCTCTTCTTGTATTGCTAATCTACTAGGCGATTGACGAAAAGGTTTAATTGTTTCGGTAGGTATTATTTTCATAGTCACCGGACTTTCTTCGATCACTGGGACTGCTTTATAAGTTTGTACTATTTGCTCTACTTTTTCTTTATATTTATAATCCACATCAATTTCAGAAATATTATACACCATAAATTCATTAGTTTTATCATTTTTGTCTTCGAACCTATAGCCATTTTCGTCTGTAAGTATTTTAAACTTTTCAATAAAGTCAAACCCAATCAATGCCTCATATTTTAAATTATCATCACCCACGACAAGAAAGGTTTGTTGTGTTTGAACTTCATCAGTCCTCACTGTACCACAAATCTGACCTATGGGTTTAGTTTTCCCATTTCCAAGTCCACACAATAAGGCATCGCACGCTTTCAATTTACATTTATTCATTTTTTCCTTATAAATACTGTACTGAATTAAAGAAACGTCCGACCCAGTATCAACCAAGCATTTAAGTTCGACGTTTTCGAATATAATAGTCTTTAATCGTTTTTGGTTACGGATGATTTGCACCCTTTTTTCACATTTTTTTTCGCGGCAATTTTTCGAAATGTGGCCATAACCGTTACATTTGAAACACTTTGGCGGCGACTTGCACTCGTTTCGTTTATGATTCTGAGATCCACAATTGTAGCAATATTCATTTTTTTGTGCTTTAAGTTTGTTGTTAGAATTTGTATGAAAATTTACGTTTTGTCCACGTTCTGTTCTCAATATTTCGTATATTTCATATTTTTCTCTTAATTCACGGTACGATGTTGCAGAATACAGCTGATATTTAAATTCAGTCTTAATTTTTAACCCTTCTATTATATACCGTACTACCGACTTTTCCTCAATGTTACCGAACGCTGCTATTTTTCCCATTTGTAACATGTACTCATGAAAGGGTTCACTATCACTCTTTTTTCTGTTTGTTAACATTTTATGTATATCAATGCTACTATATTCTTTTTTGAATTCATTCATCAGACAAGCTTGCAACGACTCATAATCACTAACGCCAACCGAATCAAGATACATTTTAGCCGCACCGATCATTTTATTACGTGCTTGTACATATTTTTGTTTCAAATTAAGACCGTACGCGTTCGCATTTTCATTAAAGTTTTTAAACCAATGTTCTACTTCAATGTTTTCGCCATCAAATTCCGGAACAATTTTAGCAAATGTATCTACAGTGATATTGACACTATTATCGTGCTCTTCATCTTTTTGTATTTTTAATGTTAACAATTTGATTAAACTTTTTAAGTCACTTCCACTTTCATCCGTAACTTTTTTACCTTCAAGATTATTAGCTTCCATCTTTTGCAAATCTTTATTATTATTCATTATTTTTTCGCTAGTGTCGTTTGTAGCTAATTTTTCGTTTTTACTTTGTATACTTCTTGAATTATTATCTAAACTTTTTGACGTTTCTAACTTTTCGTTTTCATATAGATCTTCTCTTTCAAAATTTTCACCACACTCACTCTCACTCTTTCTTTTACCTGTTTCAACAACTTGTAAATTCTTACGGTCACAAGAGCCTGCTGTTTTTTCTTTTGTTTTTGCCCTTGTATTATACATAAATTAAACCAGTTTTGGTTAAAGCATATAAAAATTAACGGTTTTTAGCCGTAGGCAAAGAATTATTTATCACAATTTTAATTCAATATTCTACTTTTGTTTTAACGACGATGACTTTTATTCGTCCTGTGGAAATTCTATTTCATCTTTTTCCAGTTTAACTGTTCTAAGAAAACATAAAGACTTTTTGTTTTGGCAGCGGTTGAGCCCCCATGTAAAATATTGAAAAGTTAATTAAAGGTTGAAGTTTTTAGTTTTTAAATTTATTTATTTATTACAATAGTTTTTTGATTTTTAAATTCATTAATTTATTGCAATAGTTTTTTGGTTTTTAAATTCATGTTTTTGTTACAAAAGTTTTTGGTTTTTAGATTTTAATTAAAAGTTGTAAATAAACTAAGTTCATTTGAAAATATACAAGTTCAGCTCGTTCAATTGAACTATTTACAAGTTTAAATAATTATATAGCGACTTTAATTTAAAAAATTACGACAAAAACCAGAGTTGTATATTCTTATGAGATCGAAAGACAAAAAAGTATTTGTAGTTTTTAGTTGTATTTTGTATTTAAAATACACAACTGGAAAGTATTTTGTATTTAAAATACACAACTTGAAAGTATTTTGTATCTTGTATTTGAAATACACAACTGGGAAGTATTTTGTATCTTGTATTTGAAAAACTTAAAATGAGTATTTTGCCCAGCCCTGCCCCATGTATATGTATATATATGATTAGAACAATGCTATCATACGAGGGTAGCAATATGAGCGTTGAAAACTTTAATTTTAAAATTCTTCCAGAATTTTGAAAATTATAAATATGTCTTGCTATGATATGTAAATATAATAAAATAGACGATATATATTATAGAAAGTTCTTTTACTTTTTCGTAACAATGTAAATCTAAATGGAGCTATACAAAATGTAAACATTAATAAACGCAGTACATCTGCCTAATTTTGGAAGGATTGATTAATAATCTGATAGTAATTTTGATATTTAATAACCAAATTGATACTAAATAATTTATTTGATAGCTGACCTGTAGTGCAATTCACAAGCTTTACACCCCAATTAGAAGTGTTAACTTTAACCACACTTTTTGTTGTTTGCACTAACCTCTACGTTATTCACTATATTTAGCCACCGTAAAGGGTTTTATGTTTCTTCACATTCAGATTGTTATAACGTGGCAACTCTCCATTTCATTGTTATTAGCTATTGCACTGAATCTTTTTTTTTTTTTTTTTTTTTTTTGGTTTATATGTTTTTTTCATCTTCTGTAACCTAGACCTTTTTATATACATACATATGCAAACAAATCCTAAATATAATTGTTATGAGTTCAAGATTCATTGAATGGGTGTAATGATGGTTATGGACACGGTGGCATAGTCCCGATGCTGCTCGTCGGTTTAGGGGTTGAGTATTCCTACCACTACCACATTCTACTACCCATAACATAATTTCTCGTGTCCAGCAAGAAAAAGAAAAAAATATATATAAAGTTGCACAAATTAATAATACTTATACATATTACCCTGTCATGAATTTACCCGTCATGAATGTCCGTCTGCAGCCCTAAGTCTGGGCTTACCAACCCCTTCTGCAACAGCAGCCATGAACTGTCGCCTAGGTCCAATAATCGAGACGAGTTCCCTTAACAACAAAAAAAGTCCGAGTCAATAGTCCTCTCTGGCCACCATAAATAATTCAAACATCACCAGGCAATTTCGTCGACAAGCACCCAATATCACCAAATAAAAATGTAACTAACCTTTCATTTTGAAATTAACTTATTCTTCATAAAATAAATAAAATTTTAATGGATTTCATTGTTGCTGTCTTATTTTCAGTTGTACTTTGCAAATAAAACAAATTTTTATAATATTAAAAATAATTAATATAATTTAACATAAACAAAAAAATAATAATTTTTCAACTTATCTTAAAGGCATGTCTGCATATATGTATATTCTGTTATATATGTGTGTAAATTTAATTCATATATATATATCCTACATATATAGGCATGAACTACATATGTGCATACATGTAAACCATCACTGTTTGATTTAAGATCATTATCATTATACTTATAGTTATATTATATGGATATGTATATATATATATATATATATATATATATATATATATATATATATATATATATATATATATATATATATATATATATATATATATATATATATATATATATATATATATATATATATATATTATACATAAACAGTTTTTTTTTTAGCTTTTATTTATTTACTGAATCTTCACAATGTGAACTGACAATAAGTATTCAAATCTTAATACTAAATACAATAAATTAACTAAGTCCAGCCAATGCTAGACAAAAAGTTTTATTATGCGCATATTATATCGGTAAAATCACCTACTTAACGCTCTGATGGTGGCAACGGTATCCCTTCTTCTCAACCGAGTGTGACCACTAAAATTAAGAATGTTTCGTGAAAGAGGGTTTGGGTGAAGTTCCAATTTGCTGATATACCTTGTTGCATATATACATATACAGATATTAATTATGTTTTTGTCCCTGAAGAAGCTTAAAATAATTTCATTATGATATTCGATGATGTTGCATATGAGAAGGGATATAATATATTTATATGATCATAGGAGCATTTGCGTGGGATGTCATAAGAATGTAGATTTACTTTACTTATGTCAGGCACAAGAGTTTGAAAAATATATGATTAGAACAATGCTATCATACGAGGGTAGCAATATGAGCGTTGAAAACTTTAATTTTAAAATTCTTCCAGAATTTTGAAAATTATAAATATGTCTTGCTATGATATGTAAATATAATAAAATAGACGATATATATTATAGAAAGTTCTTTTACTTTTTCGTAACAATGTAAATCTAAATGGAGCTATACAAAATGTAAACATTAATAAACGCAGTACATCTGCCTAATTTTGGAAGGATTGATTAATAATCTGATAGTAATTTTGATATTTAATAACCAAATTGATACTAAATAATTTATTTGATAGCTGACCTGTAGTGCAATTCACAAGCTTTACACCCCAATTAGAAGTGTTAACTTTAACCACACTTTTTGTTGTTTGCACTAACCTCTACGTTATTCACTATATTTAGCCACCGTAAAGGGTTTTATGTTTCTTCACATTCAGATTGTTATAACGTGGCAACTCTCCATTTCATTGTTATTAGCTATTGCACTGAATCTTTTTTTTTTTTTTTTTTTTTTTTGGTTTATATGTTTTTTTCATCTTCTGTAACCTAGACCTTTTTATATACATACATATGCAAACAAATCCTAAATATAATTGTTATGAGTTCAAGATTCATTGAATGGGTGTAATGATGGTTATGGACACGGTGGCATAGTCCCGATGCTGCTCGTCGGTTTAGGGGTTGAGTATTCCTACCACTACCACATTCTACTACCCATAACATAATTTCTCGTGTCCAGCAAGAAAAAGAAAAAAATATATATAAAGTTGCACAAATTAATAATACTTATACATATTACCCTGTCATGAATTTACCCGTCATGAATGTCCGTCTGCAGCCCTAAGTCTGGGCTTACCAACCCCTTCTGCAACAGCAGCCATGAACTGTCGCCTAGGTCCAATAATCGAGACGAGTTCCCTTAACAACAAAAAAAGTCCGAGTCAATAGTCCTCTCTGGCCACCATAAATAATTCAAACATCACCAGGCAATTTCGTCGACAAGCACCCAATATCACCAAATAAAAATGTAACTAACCTTTCATTTTGAAATTAACTTATTCTTCATAAAATAAATAAAATTTTAATGGATTTCATTGTTGCTGTCTTATTTTCAGTTGTACTTTGCAAATAAAACAAATTTTTATAATATTAAAAATAATTAATATAATTTAACATAAACAAAAAAATAATAATTTTTCAACTTATCTTAAAGGCATGTCTGCATATATGTATATTCTGTTATATATGTGTGTAAATTTAATTCATATATATATATCCTACATATATAGGCATGAACTACATATGTGCATACATGTAAACCATCACTGTTTGATTTAAGATCATTATCATTATACTTATAGTTATATTATATGGATATATATATATATATATATATATATATATATATATATATATATATATATATATATATATATATATATATATATATATATATATATATATATATATATATATATATATATATATATATATATATATATATATATATATATATATATATATATATATATATATATATATATATATATATATATATATATATATATATATATATATATATATATATATATATATATATATATATACAGCTGTGGACATACAATTAAGTCATTTATATAAAATTAATTTTCTTTTGTAAAATAACACACATTTATAAAAATTTTTAACGAAACAAATTTTATTTATTCAAATTTGACGCTTACGCGCTAATTATTCTTAAAAACTTGAGGAAAACAGGATTATTAATACTTTATTTTTACAAAGTATATTTTATCTTTACTTTTTGCGTGGACATATAATTAAGTTACCTGAAAGGAAATTCTAAGAATTTATTTCAACACTCCTTTTCTCATATGAAATTATTATTTACCATTAGTATTTTGTTGGATACCCTTTTTGGCGAATTACTTCGGTGCATCTGTCTGGCATTGTTTTAACCAAGTCGTAACATTGCTGAGGAGTAATATTATTCCATTCTGATTCAATAATATCCCAGAGTGCATTTTTATTTTTTGGTTTTTTGGCAAAAACTTCCCGTTCTGAATATTTTTTTTTGACACATTGGGTTTTTTTCGGCTTATGCGACCATGCAGATTTTTTTCTGTCAATCGTCTTCTTACCGTCCTTGCTGATATTTTAACACCGTGTTCCTCCTCCATACGTGATCGAATTTGCGTCGATGTCAGAAACGGGTCAGCTATACTCATTCTGGTCAAAATTCGGTCTTCTGATTGCGTCGTTTTCCGTGGGTTATTTCGTGGTAAGTTGTTAAATACGTTAACCTTTTTGAAATGTTTAATAGCATTGACAATTTTCCCTCGTGTCAGACCTAAGATTTTCACCACAGTACCAACAGAACCAACTTTTCGGAAACAATTCCATATGATTTTCCTTTCAGCTGGAGTAGTGCTCTTATTTTTCCCCATAGTTTAAAATATTTGATTAAATGGAAACAAGATGCTTTAAAATAGCTAATTATACAAGAAAAATTTCTTTGAATCCAAATTTCTATTTTTAATTCAAAAACTTACCTTTAGTAATAACAATAACTTAATTATGTGTCCACTTTAAATTATCAGCGTGCAAAGAGATAACATCTTAGCAACTAAACTAAACAGTAATATGCAAAAATTTTTAATGCATTATATAAAATTATAACGGGCCTACATATTTACAAAAATTCCAATGTATCAACAAAAAATTTACCGTTCAAAAAGTACTTTGAGAAATACATTTCATCAGTAACTTAATTGTATGTCCACGAGTGTATATATATATATATATATATATATATATATATATATATATATATATATATATATATATATATATATATATATATATATATATATATATATATATATATATATATATATATATATATATATATATATATATATATATATATATATGTATATATATATACAGTATTGGGCAAAACCTAAGAAACGCTGCTTGATTTTAGCTTGTAGTCAAAATTATATTTAAATGAACATATTTCAATTCAATGTTTTAATGCAGTTTTATTAGTAAATGTGTCATATAATATTACAAAAAAAAATTTTTTAATTATCTCTAACCTAATGGTACGTGCTTGTGATATTTGCAATACTACCAAGACTTCAAACAATTTCAGTAAGCCACCAATGGGTAAGCAGTTTATAACTGAAAGGCCGTTCCAAAGGATATACATTGACTTCATGGGTCCTTACCCCAGGTCAAAAGCTGGTAACATATTTTTATTTGTGTGTTGGACCATTTTGCTAAATTTGTATTTTTGGAGCCCATGCGTAGCGCAACATCTGCAAATGTTATTCGATTTCTTGAAAAAAGGATATTCCATACTTTTGGGGTTCCAGAGTTTGTCCACTCTGACAATGGTCGTCAGTTTATAGCGGGAACGTTTCAAAGTTTTTTAGAAAAGTACGGGGCAATACATGTTAAGACAGCTTTTTACTCTCCGCAAGCCAATGCTTCGGAGAGAGTGAATCGTTCAGTATTACAAATGGTTAGGTCATACATTTGGGAACAGCAATCAATTTGGGATAAGCATCTTTCTGACGTTGAGTTCCCGTTGAGAAGTTAATTTCATAATGCCATTGGTAGGGAACCATACTACGCCTTATTTGGGATGCATATGATCCAACATGCAGGTGCGTACGATCAGAAAATTTGAAAAGATTAAAGATACAGATTTGACACTAGAGGTTCTTAATCATAAACAGCAGCTGATTCGCGATAGTTTATCTAAATCTCGCTAAAGCGCACGAAAAAGGTACACGTCCGTACACGCAGTACGGACGTAAAATTTCTAAAAGGTCAGCTGGTCTATAGAAGAAATTTCAAGCAGAGTAGCACAAGCGAAAAATACAATGTCAAACTTGGACCAAGGCATATAAAATGTATTGTCAGTGAACCTCGGGGTAACTCTCTCTACAAACTGATGTCTCTAAACGGTAAAGAAATGGGCACATATCATGCTAAGGATATCTTTCCTGTCTAATAGCAGCAACAGGAAAAACAACAAAGATAAAAATATAATAAAAAAATAAAAATAAAACAAAAAGACGAACCAAAAATAGCTGTTATGTACATATTTACGGATAAGCCCGGCTCAAGAGCATATATCGTGGGACGAGGCCACACTTCGAATGCGGAATTGTATTTTCACATTCGTTCCATGCCAGATGTAGCATCGACGAAGGCGAGCTTGTTGCAATTCCGAACCCTGTCTTGTACTGTCTTGTACCTTCATAACTTAATTACAGCTCTTGAAAAAATCAACGTGAATGTGGAAAATAAGAAGAAGAGAAAGAGAAAAGAAGAGAGGAGATGATTCGGAAAAAGAGGAGTTGAGGTAGACGAAAAAACAAAAACAAATTTAAATTACGAGCATAAAAAAAACAAAATACGTTGCAATAAATTGTGCAAACAACAACAAACTATTTAAAAAAAAACAACGGGAAAATAAATTCCTTAAACTTTTAATAATAAAGCAATAATATTAATTACAAAACAAGCGCAGAGACAGTGCATAAATTTTATTGTTGTTATTGTGCGGAAGATTACGAAGGTAGTCTGAGAAAAAAACTATAAATTAAATTTTTGTTTTCTATAATAAAAAACTTTTTTCTTTAATAAAGCACTGCATGAGCTTACCTAGCAGATGTAGTTCTGAGAAAGAGCTTAGCTTTACTAGCAAAAATTTATGGATTTCCGAAGAGGAATCTATTAAAAAATTATTGAATAATCTACTTTCCATAAAAGATAAGAAACGGCAGCCTTCGAGCTCGCCAAATATTGTTCTTACAACAGAAGACAAACAATCATCCACTATAATTGTTGCAGATAAGCCGAAAACACAAGTAGGCATGGACAGGTACTGTAGCTAAACGTCAGCGAAGCCCCAAATCCGCTCAAGTGTCGTCTCAATCGAAACTACCTAAAAATGATAGCACCAAAACAACAACTGAAAATAATAGATTTGCTATCCTTCAGACTGTGGAGGCAGCAACATCTAAGAAAACCTTTAAACCACCGCTATTATATTTGAGAGAGCCTACTACTAGTGAGCTGGTAAAACAACTTATCACGGCGATTGGCAAAGACACTTTTAACGTTACATCAGTTAAGCACGGCAGTATCAGTGAAACAAAAATCCAGGTAAATAATGAAAGAGAATACCGACGTTCTGACGTTCTGGAGAAGGAGAAAAGATCTTTTTACACTTATCAGCTTAAAAGTGCTAAAGGTCTTCAGGTCATTATAAAAGGACTTGACCCTTGTGTAGACACGGATGATATTAAGACTGGATTGCAAGAGGAAGGCTTTAAAATAAAAAATGTAACCAACATAAGGAACCGTGAAAAGATTCCTCAACCCATGTTTAGGGTTGAAACGGAACCAGGGGATGTCGTTCTGAAGAAAAATGAGGTTCATCCAATTTACAACCTCAAATTTCTTTTGCATCGTAGGGTCACCATAGAGGAGCCACATAAACGTTTAGGCCCCGTTCAATGCCTAAACTGCCAAGAATTTGGCCACACTAAGGCATATTGTAAATTGCCCGCAGTTTGTGTTGTGTGTGGAGAGCTTCACGGCACATCACAGTGCGAAAAATCAAAAACTGATTCGAGCGTTAAAAAATGCAGTAATTGTGGAGGTAACCACACTGCAAATTACAGAGGGTGCCCAGTGTATGCTCACTTTAAACAGTCAATGACAAATAAGACTTCTATACCTCCTAAGCAGCCACCGCTGTCAAATATCATTGTTGCAAATAGTATTCCCCAGGCAGGCCAGGCAACTAGCCATGTTAACTTGCAAAACGTCCAACAAATTTCATATGCTAATGTGGTTAAAGCTGATACTCCAAATTTAAATCACCAACCCAAGTCCCAGAACTGCGATCCAAATGTTAGCAATCTTGAGGCAACGCTGCAGACTCTTGTTCAATCAATAAACACTTTTACGGCTTCTATGGCGAGCATGATGCAAGAAATGCTGAAAATGCAAACCATAATTTTGCAGGCTATTTTAAAAAAATAAAAAAATGATTTGTTTGAAAATATGTTTTTGGACGCAAACGGCATCCGCCAGCATAAAAATGAACTTGAGCACTTCCTTATGGAAAAGCAAATCGATATAATGTTAATCGCTGACACTCACCTGACGTCAACAAGTTATTTCAGGATTAATGGCTACATACTATATGACACCAAAGATCCCCGTGGAAGATCTTGTGGGGGATCGGCAATTTTGATAAAAGCCAGAATTAAGCACTATTGGTTCAACGAAACACGTGAGGAATATCTGCAAGCAACTTATGTATGCATTGAATTTTGTAATGAGAAAATTGTTATTTCCTCGATTTACTCACCGCCTCGTTTTTTAGTAACAGAAAACCAATATTCGGATTTTTTCAAATCACTTGGGCTTCGATTTATAGCGGCTGGTGACTATAACGCTAAACACACTTTTTGGGGTTCACGTTTAATTTCTCCGAAAGGCCGTGTACTTTTTGATACCATTTCTAAAATGGGCTTAGATGTGATTTCAAGTGGTCACCCCACGCATTGGCCGTCAGACAGACGAAAGATTCCAGATGTTATAGATTTTGGAGTTTCGAAAAGTTTTCCTTTAGAGTGGTTTCAAATGGAGCCTTCGGTAGATTTGTCATCAGATCACTCACCCACAATAATATCTGTTTTGTTCCCCCAAGATTTTTACTCCCCGTCTACTGACTTAGAGTTGACGACCACTAGAGTTAATTGGCTAAAATATAAAAAATATTTGAGTACTCATTGTACGGAGAATATTGCTTTGAGAACGCCTAAAGATATTGACGTGTCCATTAATAGTTTTTCCAAAAGCCTTAAACTGGCCGTACAACATGCTAGCACTAACTATATAAGATACAGAAACGAGAACAATAGATCTTATTCGTCGGAAATTGAGCAACTTTTGTCAAAAAAAAGAAGAGTTAGAAGGGAGTGGCAACTCCGCAGGTCTCCCCAGCTTAAAATTAGGCTACGAGAATGTGTAACCAAATTGAGAAATCTGCTTGAAATAGAAAGAATGGCTTCCCTTAAATCATATTTGGAAAGCCTTGATGGCACTCCTCAATCAGGCTATTCTTTGTGGAAAGCGGCAAAAGGTTTAAAAAGACCCGTTAGAGGTAAGCCACCTTTGCGGACTCCAACTAGCGACTGGGCAAGAACCGATTCCGAAAAGGGGATGTTGTATGTAAATCACTTGAGAAATGTTTTTACAGATGATGCAGCAAACGGCATAGCAGTATTTCCGCCATTTGCCGTAAGACCGCCTGTGTCCTTGAGATTTAGTTTTCCAGATGTGGAAAACGTTATCAATAAAATAAACTCTAAGAAAGCTGGTACACTGGTACAATGCTTGTACAACTACCTCGCGTGGCTAGAAGAATTCTTCTTTTTATTTTCAACGCTATCTTACGCCTTGAGTATTATCCGGTCGAGTGGAAAGTGTCTATGATAACGATGATACCTAAGCCGGGGAAGGATCATATTAAAGTAGAATCGTACAGACCAATAAGTCTACTGCCAACAATTTCAAAACTATTTGAGAAATTGCTAATGATGAAGTTGAGTCCAGTACTGGAAAAAATAGAATGTATTCCTGATCATCAGTTCGGTTTTAGGGCCAAACATAGTACCATCGAACAGACACACAGACTAGTTAATGTCATAAGAAAATCATTTGAAGACAAGAAGTATTGCTCTGCACTTTTCATTGACGTTTCCCAAGCTTTTGACAAAGTGTGGCATGACGGTTTAATGCACAAAATAAAACGAAACTTTCCTGCGAACACCCACAAACTTTTTGAAAGTTATTTGTATGGACGTAAATTTATCGTTAAGGAAGGTGACTTTTATAGCCCAATTCAACCAATCGACGCAGGCGTCCCACAAGGCAGCATACTGGGCCCTACCTTATACTTGATTTATGCTTCTGACATGCCAACAAGCGATAAAATTCATACATCCACCTTTGCAGACGATATGGCTTTTTTCAGTGTACATGAAAACCACCAAACAGCATCACAAAATTTGCAGGAACATATTTACAATTTAGAGAAATGGTTAAAACTCTGGAAAATCAATGTCAATGAACAAAAATGTGTCCATATCACGTTCACACTGCGTAAAAATACATGCCCGTCAATAAAAATTAATAATCAAATAATTTCACAATACAGTGACAGTGATATATATATATATATATATATATATATATATATATATATATATATATATATATATATATATATATATATATATATATATATATATATATATATATATATATATATATATATATATATATATATATATATATATATATATATATATATATATATATATATATATATATATATAGTTATATGTATGTACGCCTAAAATATTTATGTATGTACCAATGAATTAGATAGTTTAAGACTAATTAACAAATCTGTAATTGGTTAAGCTGACGGTGTATGACCATGAATATGATATCCCACATTACACTCTCACTGAGTTTATGCCCACAAGAAAATTATACATAGGAATGTGATCCTTGACCACTTAAAAAAAATATAATTAGTAACTACTGCCGGATTACTTAGACATTTCATGGTTAGGTGTAGTTTCCATAATGTTGGCAATTAATTCCACAAAACGTTTATAGTTCGACAAATAGTGGTGTTTCTGTCACACATGGGGGTGCTTCTACTTGTTGAGCTTAACCGTTCCAGCTTCCAAATACCAGTGATGGTGAATATGGTGGATATGAACAGTTGCACGGGATATATATCACACGTGGTTCTCTTAATGATATTCTTAGTTCACCTGAAACTTTACGGCTGTAGGTTCAACATAACCTAGAATCCTTCGGCATACAAGTCACAGGTATACTGATACATCAATAGCAAGTTGTATGTGTCACTCTTATTATTGCAAGTGTTATTTTTTTTTTCTTTCTCTTACTATAAAGAAAGTTATATATATTTTTTTATTTTTGTTCAGGAACGAGCTGATCACAATTTTTCTTTTAAACTTTTCCTCAAGAAGATTCTTAAAAAAGTGACCACGTTTCTTTTTTCGCCTTTTTTTTTATCAATTTTTATTTATTTGTTGAATCTTCAAGAAGAACTAACAACAAGTATTCAAATCTTAATAACTAAAAAATTTTCTTTAAGTCCAGCCAATGCTAGACAAAAAATTATGATTCAGCGAATGTGTCAGAATACCGTGCCACAGGACAGCATCTGTTATGCTCCCGAATGGAAGCCAGGGTGTCCCTTCTTTTTAATCGTGTGTGACCACCAAAGGTAAGCATGTCTCGAGCAAGTGGATTTGGGTGGATTTCAAGTTTGGTTATATACCTTCCAGCATATTTGGCAAATTCATCTTTTACTAAAGGTACGTTTAGGTCCTTGTGAATTCGAGAATTTTTTACATACCATGGGGCTGCTGTAATCGCACGTAGAACGCTGTTTTGACGCCTTTGAAATTTTCCAATATTCGATGCGGAGGCGGTGCCCCATAGTTCAATTCCATAGCACCATATTGGCTTTAGGATCGCGTTATACAGCAAAAGTTTGCAATCTAAGCTCAGGGTGGAGTTTCTGCCGATGAGCCAATTCAATTGCGCGGCTTTTAATTTTATCTGGGTTGTTTTTGCGTCAATGTGTTTCTTCCAAGTTAGTCGACGGTCGAGGTGAATACCGAGATATTTGACGTCACTGTATTGTGAAATTATTTGATTATTAATTTTTATTGACGGGCATGTATTTTTACGCAGTGTGAACGTGATATGGACACATTTTTGTTCATTGACTTTGATTTTCCAGAGTTTTAACCATTTCTCTAAATTGTAAATATGTTCCTGCAAATTTTGTGATGCTGTTTGGTGGTTTTCATGTACACTGAAAAAAGCCGTATTGTCTGCATAGGTGGATGTATGAATTTTATCGCTTGTTGGCATGTCAGAAGCATAAATCAAGTATAAGGTAGGGCCCAGTATGCTGCCTTGTGGGACGCCTGCGTCGATTGGTTGAATTGGGCTATAAAAGTCACCTTCCTTAACGATAAATTTACGTCCATACAAATAACTTTCAAAAAGTTTGTGGGTGTTCGCAGGAAAGTTTAGTTTTGTTTTGCGCATTGAACCGTCATGCCACACTTTGTCAAAAGCTTGGGAAACGTCAATGAAAAGTGCAGAGCAATACTTCTTGTCTTCAAATGATTTTCTTATGACATTAACTAGTCTGTGTGTCTCTTCGATGGTACTATGTTTGGCCCTAAAACCGAACTGATGATCAGGAATACATTCTATTTTTTCCAGTACTGGACTCAACTTCATCATTAGCAATTTCTCAAATAGTTTTGAAATTGTTGGCAGTAGACTTATTGGTCTGTACGATTCTACTTTAATATGATCCTTCCCCGGCTTAGGTATCATCGTTATCATAGACACTTTCCACTCGACCGGATAATACTCAAGGCGTAAGATAGCGTTGAAAATAAAAAGAAGAATTCTTCTAGCCACGCGAGGTAGTTATACAAGCATTGTACCAGTGTACCAGCTTTCTTAGAGTTTATTTTATTGATAACGTTTTCCACATCTGGAAAACTAAATCTCAAGGACACAGGCGGTCTTACGGCAAATGGCGGAAATACTGCTATGTCGTTTGCTGCATCATCTGTAAAAACATTTCTCAAGTGATTTACATACAACATCCCTTTTTCGGAATCGGTTCTTGCCCAGTCGCCAGTTGGAGTTCGCAAAGGTGGCTTACCTCTAACGGGTCTTTTTAAACCTTTTGCCGCTTTCCACAATGAATAGTCTGATTGAGGAGTGCCATCAAGGCTTTCCAAGTATGATTTAAGGGAAGCCATTCTTTCTATTTCAAGTAGATTTCTCAATTGTGTTACACATTCTCGTAGCCTAATTTTAAGATGGGAGATCTGCGGAGTTGCCACTCCCTTCTAACTCTTCTTTTTTCTGACAAAAGTTGCTCAATTTCCGACGAATAAGATCTATTGTTCTCGTTTCTGTATCTTATATAGTTAGTGCTAGCATGTTGTACGGCCAGTTTAAGACTTTTGGCAAAACTATTAATGGACACGTCAATATCTTTAGGCGTTCTCAAAGCAATATTCTCCGTACAATGAGTACTCAAATATTTTTTATATTTTAGCCAATTAACTCTAGTGGTCGTCAACTCTAAGTCAGTAGACGGGGAGGTGTAAAGCTAATAACTTCAATATTTAAAAACCGGATTGTATCATATATAATAGAAAATAGTAATAAAACGGATTTAATAGCAGAAAACTTTTTGTTTGTTTGTTTGTTTTGTTTAGAGACAAAGTTATCAAATTAATTTATAACAAGTAAGAGTGTAGTATATTCGGCTAGGCCGAATCTGATAGTCACGTATATGTATAGTATATTAAAAATATGACCTAAATATGCTCGGTTATATATGAACCGATATCGGAATTTTCTATTTTCTGTATTTTAGTAACATTCTTTTATAACGAGAATTGTTTTTCAGCAAAAAAAAAATGTTAGTGGAAAAATCGGTTCAGGCTATATCTCGGGTATATATGGACCGATATCGAAAATTTTAATTTTCTATGTTTATATAACCTTATTTCATTACCAGAACTGTTTTTGAAAACAAAAAAGTTGTTTAAGTTCGCTTACGCGACATTTTCATGAAAACCCAGGTTTAGGCTATATCTCAGCTATATATGGACCGATATCGGAAATTTCCAATTTCCATATTTATATAACTTTATTTCATTACCAAAACTTCTCTTGAGCGCAAAAAAGTTGTTTAAATTCGCTTACGCGATATTTTCATGAAAAACCCGGTTTTGGCTATATCCCAGGTATATATGGACCATTATCGGAAATTTTCATTTGCCATATTTATATAACCCGATTTTATTACCAGAACTGCTTTGAGCAAAAAAGTTGTTTAAGTTCGCTTACGCGACATTTTCATGAAAAACCCGGTCTAGGCTATATCTCGGGTATATATGGACCGATATCGGAAATTTCCATTTTCCATATCTATATAACCTTATTTCACTATCAGAACTGCTTTTCAGCAAAAAAAATGTTTAAGTTCACTTACGCGACATTTTCATGAAAACCGTGGTTTAGGCTATATCTCGGGTATATATGGACCGATATCGGAAATTTTTATTTTCCATATATATATAACCTTATTTCATTACCAGAACTTCTTCTAAGCAAAAAAACAAAAAAGTTAAATTCGCTTACGCGGCATTTTCATGAAAAACCCGGTTTAGGGTATATCTGGGGTATATATGGACCGATATCGGAAATTTTCATTTTCCGTATTTATAAACCTTACTTCATTACCGGAACTGCTTTTGAGGGGAAAAAAGTTTTTTAAGTTTTCATGAAAAACCCGTTCTAGGCTATATCTCTGGTATATATGGACAGATATCGAAAATTTTCATTTTCCATATTTATATAACCTGATTTCATTACCAGAACTGCTTTTAAGCAAAAAAAAGTTGTTTAAGTTTACCTATGGGACATTTTCATGAAAAACCCGGTTCAGGGTATATCTGGGGTATATATGGACCGATATCGGAAATTTTCATTTTCCATATTTATATAACCTTACTTTATTACCGGAACTGCTTTTGAGGGAAAAAAAAGTTTTTTAAGTTTTCATGAAAACCCCGTTCTAGGCTATATCTCGGGTATATATGGACCGATATCGGAAATTTTTATTCAAAATATTTATATAACCTAATTTTATTACCAGAACTACTTTTAAGCAAAAAAAGTTGTTTAGCTTCGCCTATTCGACATTTTTATTAAAAGTCCGATTTGGGCTATATATCGGGTATATATGGACCGATGTCGGAAATTTTCATTTTCCATATTTATATAACCTAATGTTATTACCAGAACTACTTTTAAGCAAAAAAAGTTGTTTAGCTTCGCCTATTCGACATTTTTATTAAAAGTCCGATTTGGGCTATGTCTCGGGTATATATGGACCGATATCGAAAATTTTCATTTTCCATATTTATATAACCTTATTTTATTACCAGAACTGCTTTTGAGCACAAAAAAGTTGTTTAAGTTCGTTTACGCGACATTTTCATTAAAAATCAGATTTGGGCTATATCTCGAGTATATATGGACCCATATCTGAAAAAAATTTGTTTGCCTTTTAGTCATCATGCTTAATAAGTGTGTGAAGTTTGAAGCAAAACAAATAACTTTTGTTTCCAAAAATTTTCGTACAAATTTGCAGAAAAAATGGCTTTTTTTGGAATTTTGAATATATCTCAGCTATACGTGGACCGATATTACTGGATTTCAATAGCAAACCCATGAATCGATGGGGTAAAAGAATGGTGAAATAAAAAAGTTTCTACGTCTAATGGTTTTCTCAGAAACGGTATTTCAACAGCGGACAGACGGACATCGCTTAATCGACTTTTCCATTAATTCTGATTCAGAATATATACTTTACAGGGTCGCAAATTAAAACTGTAGAAATTACAAACGGAATCACAAACTTATATACACCCTTTACATTTTTGTGAAGGGTATAATAATATACAAAAATATAATAACATAAAGTTTAATATTGAGTCTTTTGTAAATACATATTATACTTATAACAAGTAAGAGTGTAGTATATTCGGCTGGGCCGAATCTAAAATACCCTTCACGATAGTCACGAATATGTATAGTATATTAAAAATGTGACCTAAATATGCTCGGTTATATATGAACCGATATCGGAATTTTCTATTTTCTGTATTTTAGTAACCTTCTTTTATAACGAAAATTGCTTTTCAGCAAAAAAAAAAAAATTTTTTTTAATGGAAAAATCGGTTCAGGCTATATCTCGGCTATATATGGACCGATATCGAAAATTTTAATTTTCCATATTTATATAACCTTATATCATTACCAGAACTGCTTTTGAGCACAAATAATTGTTTAAGTTCGCTTACGCGATATTTTCATGAAAAACCCGATTTAGGCTATATCTCGGGTATATATGGACCGATATCAGAAATTTTAATTTTCTCTATTTTCGTAACCTTCTTTCATAACAAGAACTGCTTTTCAGCAAAAAAAAAAATGTTATTGGAAAAATCGGTTCAGGCTATATCTCGAGTATATATGGACCGATATCGGATATTTTCTTTTTCCATATTTATATGACCCTATTTCATTACCAGAACTGTTTTTAAGCAAAAAAAGATGTCTAAGTTCACTTACGCGACATTTTCATTAAAACCGCAGTTTAGGCTATATCTCGGGTATATATGGACCGATATCGGAAATTTTCATTTTCCATACCTATATAACCTTATTTTGCTATTAGAACTGCTTTTAAGCAAAAAAGTTGTTTTAGTTCGCTTACGCCGCGTATTCATGAAAAACCCGGTTTAGGCTATATCTCGGGTATATATGGACCGATATCGAAAACTTTCATTTTTCATATTTATGTAACCTAATTTCATTACCAGAACTGCTTTTGAGCACAAAAAAGTTGTTTAAGTTCGCTTACGCGACATTTTCATGAAAAACCCGATTTGGGCTATATCTCGGGTATATATGGACCGACATCGAAAATTTTCATTTTTCATATTTATGTAACCTAATTTCATTACCAGAACTGCTTTTGAGCACAAAAAAGTTGTTTAAGTTCGCTTACGCGGCATTTTCATGAAAACCCCGGTATAGGCTATATCTCGGGTATATATGGACCGATATCGAAAATTTTCATTTTTCATATTTATATGACCCTATTCCATTACCAGAACTGCTTTTGAGCACAAAAAAGTTGTTTAAGTTCGCTTACGCGACATTTTCATGAAAAACCCGATTTGGGCTATATCTCGGGTATATATGGACCGACATCGGAAATTTTCATTTTCCGTATTTATGTAATCTTATTTCATTATCAGAACTGCTTTTGAGCAAAAAAAAAGTTGTTTAAGATCGCTTACGCGACATTTTCATGAAAAACCCGATTTGGGCTATATCTCGGGTACATATGGACCGATATTGGAAATTTTCATTTTTCATATTTATGTAACCTAATTTCATTACCAGAACTGCTTTTGAGCACAAAAAAAAAAAAGTTGTTTAAGTTCGCTTACGCGGCATTTTCATGAAAACCCCGGTATAGGCTATATCTCTGGTATATATAGACCGATATCGACAATTTTCATTTTCCATACTTATATAACTTTATTTCATTACTAGAACTGCTTTTGAGCAAAAAAAAGTTGTTTAAGATCGCTTATGCGACATTTTCATGAAAAACCCGATTTGGGCTATATCTCGGGTACATATGGACCGATATCGGAAATTTTCATTTTCCATATTTATGTAACCTAATTTTATTACCAGAAGCGCTTTTGAGCACAAAAAAGTTGTTTAAGTTCGCTTACGCGGCATTTTCATGGAAACCCCGGTTTGAGCTATATCTCGGGTATATATGGACCGATATCGGAAATTTTCATTTTCCATATTTATGTAACTTAATTTTATTACCAGAACTGCTTTTGAGCAAAAAAAAGTTATTTAGCTTCGCCTGTGCGACATTTTCATTAAAATCCGATTTGGGCTATATCTCGGGTATATATGGACCGATATCTGAAAAAAAAATTTTTTGTCTTTTAGTCACCATGCTTAATAAGTGTGTGAAGTTTGAAGCAAAACGAACAACTTTTGTTTTCAAAAATTTTCATACAAAAATGCAAAAAAAAATGGCTTTTTTCGGAGTTTTGAATATATCTCAGCTATACGTGGACCGATATTACTGAATTTCAATAGCAAACCCATGAATCGATGGGGTAAAAGAATGGTGAAAGAAAAAAGTTTCTAAGTCTTATGGTTTTCTCAGAAACGGTATTTCAACAGCGGACAGACGGACATCGCTTAATCGACTTTTCCATTAATTCTGATTCAGAATATATATACTTTATAGGGTCGCAAAAAAAAACTGTAGAAATTACAAACGGAATCACAAACTTATATATACCCTTTACATTTTTGTGAAGGGTATAAAAAGGAACAGGATGTATGTTTCATAGACATAAAATCACATCAAACAAAAATGTGTATACGAGTACAAAGTATATCATCAACAAGAGATGATATTTTAAACTGTTACACTAAACAATGTGAACATTTTGAAAAAGATGAGCAAGTTTCAAGAGAGGATGAACCCCAACAAAAATGGTTTGACTGGCAGGGCGCACGTTATAAAACCCATGTCTAAAATAATTAAGAAAGAGCCACGCGCTTCTAAATAAGAATATATATTACAATGCCAGAAGAAAACATAGAAAGTTATGCGCTGCTAAGAAGCTTGAGTATCAACACATCAATATTGCAACGTTAAATAAATTAAAAATCAGCAACGATTGGTGGAAGTTTGCTAACAAAATAAAGTCAAAGGTACCGCAAGAGTTTCAGGCCTATAAGCTTGTCATCCTTCTTACTTAAAACCTTGGAACGGATAATTTTATTCATTTATTTATTAATTTATAACTATGGAGAATAACTCCTTACAGGCAGATACTATATATATATATATATATATATATATATATATATATATATATATATATATATATATATATATATATATATATATATATATATATATAGAGTGATAGTTTTATTTAAACTTTAATGAACAAAAGTAATACAAAACATTTAATAAAAGATTAATGTTTTGGTGCGCACATCGTTCTACACTCGTCAACGTCTTTGGCTCAACTTAACTCGTTCGAATGGGAGAAGAGTTGCCGGCTATGGCAAATTCAATCCCACATATATGTGCACGCATATGAGTTTAAAAAAATTACAAAAATTAATAAAAAAAAAATAGAAAAAATAGCTAATTACGGGGAAAAAATTATAAGCAAGAGAAAAAGTTGTTAATTACTGGAATTTAATACTAAAATTATACTACGCTTAACAAAATTTAAGTTTATCGAAAAGTCAATAACATGGAACAGTTCATTAAAACAACAACATAATCTACGGAAGGGAACTGCATTCGTATAATTCTGACGGTCATAATGCACTGCCAAATGTTGATATTGACGAAGACTACGCTGGGGAACAACAAAATTTAGTTTGGACACCAGATACTCCGAGCAGATATTCCCGTTAATCAATTTGAAGACAAAAATGACATTTAACATTTTTCTGCGACTTGCCAAAGAAGGCAGCTTTATTTGTTGCAGTCTGAACTCATAGGGTCGTTTTTATTTTATTTTATTTTGGTTAAGTGTTTTTATTTATTGAATCTTCAAAACGAACTAACAATAAGTATTCAAATCTTAATACTAAATATAAAAATAAAAGAATAAATAAAAAAAATTAAATGTGTTTTTACTTGCGTCCAGGCAATGCTAGACAAAAAGTTCTATTATGCGGGAGCAATATCGGTAGAATCACCTATTGAATGTTCTGATGGTGGCAACGGTATCCCTTCTTCTCAACCGACTGTGGCCGCCAAAATTAAGTATATTACTCGCAAGAGGGTTTGGATGAAGTTCCAGTTTACTGACATACATTGTCGCGTACTTAGAAAACTCCTCTTTTACCAGCGGAACACTCAGATCTTTATGAATTCGTGAATTTTTTACATACCATGGAGTAATCGTTCGAAGAATTTTGTTTTGTCGCCTTTGGATTTATTCAATGTTTGACGATGAGTCGGAGCCCCATAACATAAATTCCGTAGCACTATATAGGCTTTAGTATTGCGTTGTATAACAAAAGTTTGCAATATAATTTCAATGTAGAATTTCTGCCCATAAGCCAATTTATCTGCGCTGCTTTTAGTTTTAACTGAGTGACCTTTGCTTCAATGTGAGACCTCCACGTTAGCCTACGGTCCAGGTGAATACCAAGGGACTTCATTGTGCTGCGGAGTAGGTGAGTTGTTAATTTGGATAGGCGGACATGTTTGCTTACACAGTGTGAATGTAACGTGAGTACATTTTTGTTCATTAACCCTGATTTTTCAAAGCTTCAGCCATTTTTCCAATATTGAAATAAATTCCTGTAAATTTCGTGAAGCTAATTGGTGGTTTTCATAAACGCTGTGTCGTCTCCAAACGTTGAAGTGTGGATTCCAGATGTCGTTGGCATGTCAGAGGCGTAAATCAAATATAAAGTAGGCCCAAGTATGCTACCTTGGGGAACTCCTGCCTCGATAGGTTGAGCTGGGCTTATAAAATCACCTTATTTTCCGCCAAATTTCCGCCCATATAAGTAGCTTTCCAGAAGCTTGTGAGTATTTGCAGGCAAGTTCAACTTTATTTTGTGCATCAAGCCGTCGTGCCACACTTTATCAAAAGCTTGAGAAATGTCAATGAATAGAGCTGAACAATACTTCTTCTCCTCAAAGGTCTGTCTTATGACATTGACTAGTCTGTGCGTTTGTTCTATGGTGCTATGTTTAGCCCGAAACCCAAATTGATGATCAGGGATGCATCCCACATTGTTCAATATTGGACTCAACTTAACCATTAACAATTTTTCGAATAGTTTTGAAATTGTTGGTAGTAGACTTATTGGTATATATGATTCTACCTTGGTCGGATCCTTCCCTGGCTTGGGTATCATAGTAATCATAGAGACCTTCCACTCTGCAGGGCAATACTCAAGGCGTAAAATAGCGTTAAAAATAAAAAGTAGAATTCTTTTAGCTACACGAGGTAACTGTTCAAGCATTTTGCCAGTAATTTGATCAATACCTGCAGCTTTCCTGGGGTTTATGTTACTGATACCTTGTTCTACATCTGGAAATGTGAATCGCAAAGACACAGGCGGTCTAACTGCATATGGTGGTAATTCAGATGCATCATTTGTTATATCATTTGTAATAAAAACATTTCTCAAATGGTTAACATACACCATCCCCTTTTCTGAGTCGCTTCTTGCCCAGTCGCCAGTTGAAGTTCACAAAGGTGGCTTACCTAATACGGGTTTTTTCAGACCTTTTGTCGCTTTCCACAGAGAATAGTCAGATTGCGGAGTACCATTCAGGCTTTCCAAATATGTTTTAAGGGAAGCCATTCGGTGGATTTCAAGCAGATTTCTTAGATGAGTTATGCATTCCCGTAGCCTAGTCTTAAGCTGGGAAGACCTGCGAAGCTGCCACTCTCTTCTGACTCTTCTTTCTTCTGACAGAAGTTGCTCAATTTCATACGAATAAGTTCTATTTTTCTCATTTCTGGATCTTATATGACTAGTGGTAGCATGCTGTACGGCCAGTTTGAGGTTTTCAGAAAAATCATTAATTGACACATCAATATCCTCAGGCGTTCTCAAGGCGATATTTTCAGTACAATGGGTACTCAAAAATTTTTTGTATTTTAGCCAATTAACTCTATTGACGGTCAACGGTGAGCCAATCTCTTGGGGGAACGAAACAGAGATTATAGTGGGTGAGTGATCTGATGACAAATCTAATGAAGGCTCCACTTGCATCCACTCTAGAGGAAAATTTTTCGCAACTCCAAAATCTATAACATCTGGGATCTTTCGTCGGTCTGACGGCCAATAAGTGGGGTGTCCGCTTGAAACCACATTTAAGCCCATTTTGGAAACGGTATCAAAAAGCACACGGCCTTTCGAGGTAATTAAACGTGATCCCCAAAAAGTGTGTTTTGCGTTATAGTCGCCAGCCGCTAAAAATCGAGGCCCACGTGAATTGAAAAAATTTGTGTATTGATTTTCTGTTACTGAAAACTGGGGTGGGGAATAAATCGATGAAATAACAATTT
This sequence comes from Thecocarcelia acutangulata, assembly GCA_914767995.1. Classification (NCBI taxonomy): domain Eukaryota; kingdom Metazoa; phylum Arthropoda; class Insecta; order Diptera; family Tachinidae; genus Thecocarcelia; species Thecocarcelia acutangulata. Next base: position 62,273,905 of record OU612096.1, on the reverse strand, counting down.
TATGATGAAAATGTTCAATACATATGTTTGTTGCTTGAAAATACTCCTCACATGTCTCGTTTAGCAAATAGTGCTTAATTCTAGTTTTTATCAAAATTGCTGAGCCTCCGCAAGATCTGCCACGCTGTATCATACAGCGTGTAACCATTAATTTTGAAAAAAAACTGTTAGTTGTCAAATGGGTTTCAGCAATCAGCATTATGTGGATTTGCTTTTCCATATGGAAGTACTCAAGTTCATTTTTGTGTGCGAATGCCGTTTGCGTTCCAGAAACATATTTTTAACCAGCTCATTTTTTTAAAATTGCCTGCAAAATAGTGGATTGCATTTTTAGCATTTCCTGCATCATGTTAGTCATAGAAACCGTAAATGTGTTTATGGATTGAATAAGAGTCTGCAGAGTTGCCTTAAGATTTTTTAAATTTTGATCGGAATTTTGGGGCATGGGCTCCTGATTCAAGTTTTGTGTATCGGTTTTGACCACATTAGCATATGAAACTTGTTTGGGGTTTTGCATAATTATTTGGCTGGTTGACTGGCCTATCTGGGGAAAATTGTTTGCAGAAATAATATTTGGCTGCTGCGGTTGCTTGAAGGTAATTGATGACTTATTTGTCATGGATTGTTTAAAATGAGTGTAAACAGGACAGCCCCTGTAATTTGCAGTGTGGTTACCTCCACAGTTACTGCATTTTTTAGCACTCGAGTCAGTCTTTGGTTTTTTGCACTGTGAAGTGCCGTGTAGACCTCCACACACAACACAAACTGCGGGCAGTTTACAATAGGCCTTAGTATGGCCAAATTCCTGGCAGTTTAGGCATTGAACGGGACCTAAACGCTTATGAGACTCCTCTACGGTAACTTTACTGTGCAAGAGAAATTTGAGGGTATAAATTGGGTGAGTTTCATTCCGTTTCAGGACAATATCTCTTGGTTCCAGTTCAACCCTAAACATGGGTTGAGGGATCTTCTCACGGTTCCTGATGTTCACTACACTTTTGTTTTTAAATCCTTTGTCCTCCAAACCAAATCTTAACATCATCCGTGGCTACACATGGGTCAATACCTTTTATAACGACCTGAATACCTTTAACACTTTTAAGCTGATAAGTGTAAAAAGATCTTTTCTCCTTTTCCAAAATGTCAGACAATTTTCGGTAATCATTTTCATGGTTTACCTGAATTTTTGTTTCATTGATGTTTCCGCGCTTAACTGATGTCACGTTGAAATTGCCCTTACCGATTACCGTAATAAGTTGTTTTACCAGCTCATTAGAAGTAGGTTCTCTTAAATATATTGGTGGCGGTTTAAATGTTTTTGTTTTCTTGCTGTAGTTGGCTCGTCAGCCTGAAGGATAGCAAACCTATTACTATCCGTTGCCGTAGTGCTATTATCATATTTGGAAATTTTCGGATTTGATGATATTTGAGCGGATGACAGGTATGTAACCACGGTTACATACCTGTCCATGCCTACTTGTGTTTTCGGCTTATCTGCAATAACTGAACTGGTAGATAGTTGGTCTTCTCTTGTAACAACAATGTTTGGCGAACACGAACGCGTGCGTTTTTTATCTCTTAGAGACAGGAGATTATCCAATGACTTTTTCAAAGATTCTTCCTCAGAAATCCAGAGGTTTTTTCTAGTGGAGCTAAGCTCCCTCTCAGAATTGCATCTACTAGGTACACTCATGGAATTTTTTTTTATATATATATTTTTTTTTTTACTTTAAAAGTATATAAAAATAATTGTCACAAAGTTTTTCTTTTGTATATGCACTCTTCCACTTATTGCGGTTTTCTACTTGTACCGTTTCGTTTTTTTATTTATTTATTTATTTATTTATTTATTTTTTTTATAGCACTCCGGTTAAAACCAAATACGTCCGTTTACTATCAAAGCTAAACTCGGAAAGGGTGGAAAGAAGGAATTGTTTTTTGATAGACTCAATTCGATCTCTATGTACATTATAAAAAGGGTCCCATATAATCGAGCCACATTCCAGTATTGACCTGACTAAAGATGTATACAATTGTAAGTTTTCTATCAAATAAAACACCCAGATCCAGAAATTCTTCAACTGTGTCTAATACATGGTCACCAAGCCTAAAATGCCCATGAGGGTTAGATTTTCTTGAGAAGTGCATATGCTTGCACTTGCTGAAATTTAATTTTAAAAGGTTATGCTTAGATCAATTAAAGAAATTGTCCAAATCCAGTTGGAGGCATTTTGGTTCCAGAGCCCACATGTTGAAAAAATTTGTACATCGTCTGCATAGATTAGAATATTGGAAAATTTTATGACAGATGGTAGATCATTGATGAACAATATAAAAAGAATTGGTCCTAGATGGCTTCCCTGCGGTACTCCAGAGCTTACAGGTATAGATTTAGATATATAATTATTGCAACGTACACGTTGTTGACGACCAACAAGATATGATTTGAGCCAATTTACAGTAGTTTTAGAGAACCCCAAACCATCAAGTATTTTAAGTAAAAGAACGTGTACAACACTGTCAAAGGCTTTACTGAAATCTGTATAGATAACATCAGTACCCTGATCTTTATAAAAACCGTCATTTATCGTTGAAGTAAGGTGTAATTGATTTGTAGTAGTTGAACGCCCTTTACTAAATCCATGCTGATATGGTGTCAAAAGCGATTATGTTTGATGACAAATGGACTGGGTCAAGCATTGCTCGAAAAGCTTAGGAATAGCACTAAGCTTTGCAATTCCTCTGTAATTGTTAATATCAGATTTGTATCCAGACTTCAAAAGTGGAATGATATACTTATGACTCCTTCCACACTTTTGGAAAATATCCCATCTTTATTGAAGTGTTAAACAATATAATTAACGGGTACGCCAAATTCTGCGCACAGTTTTTTAAAATACAATTCGGAACGCCATCAGGCCCACTAGTTACAGATGGCTTGAGTTTATTAATGTAATATGTAACCTCAGAAGTAGTAATATAGTCAAATGATATAGACTGTAGATGATGCGAAGAAAAATCAGGTTGTTGTGATGCATTGTGTTGTACGTCTGAATAAATTGATGCAAACAAATCTGCAAACATGTTGCTAATTACGGTTCCATCAGAAGATGTTTTAGAGGCATTTTTCATTATGGAGGGATATGAACAGCTTTTTCTCTTCGAGTTAGCGAATTTAAAAAAAGATTTAGGATATAGGATTGTTTTATTTTGTTGAGGTAGTTTTTGTAAAGCCTTGGATTCATTAGGTTGTATTTCGCTCGAAATAAACAATAATTTATATAATCGTTCGATGATGATGATTTTGTATACTTTTTGTAGAGTCTATTTTTAAGATTTTTAATTCTTGATAAACCACGAGTATTCCAAGGAGGTCCAGAAGTTTCAGTTATAGAACCCTTTGGTACGCATTGCTCCATATATTCAAAAAGAATTTTATAAAAAGTACTGACGATTTCATCCATCGCATCAGGGGCGTCACTTGAAGTGCTCAGCATATCAATCCAGTTCGTGGTTGTAAGTAAAAAATTTAATTGATCATAATCTGCATTCCGAAAGCGGAATACTTTTAAACCGTTCTGCCTGTATTGCAGTTTAATTTATACTGGAGATTGTAATTTAATTCGAGAGTGGGATGGTGCCGATCTTCAGGAGAAGTGATTGGTATATGACGCGATAAAGAGCACTCGGCAGGATCATTAACAAAGACAAGCTCAAGTAGTCTAGCCGATTCGTTTCGGATATGATTTATTTGGAGGAGACACATGTCAGATAAATTGGATACAAATTCATCAATGAAGTTATTCACATTAATTGAAAAGAGACAATTTGAGTCCGGTGAAAAAGTCCATTTAAGCTGAGGCAAGTTGAAATCGCCAAACACAAACAATGTATCTTTTGGACGTAACTTTGATGACACAAATTTAATGGTATTAAAGTGTTGCAGATAAATTATTTGTTCAGAGTTTGGTGGAATATACGAACAGGTAATAAGTATCTGCTTACCATTTAACGTGATTACAATTGCAATAAACTCAATGTCGTTTGTTAACTCTAAATCAATCTCAACAGCAGGAAGGAAATTTAAAATCGCAATTAAAACTCCACCCCCAGTGGTTAATGTGACCCTATCGCGTCTAAATATGTGATACTTAGAGCAGAGAATTTCATTATTCAAAACGTTTTTATTTAACCAGGTTTCTGTAAAAATAATGACATGTTGGTTGAATCCAAAACTTTCTATAAACAAATTGGAAACTTTACTTCTGATTCCATTCACATTCTGGTATACGATGTTTTATTTGTCATGAGTGCAGCTAATTAGTTTTTTGAGGAAGTAGTTGGTACACGGGCAATATGGGAAACTTTGTTGACATCATTATTTATATATTCACGTATAAAAGCGTTAGGAGGCCAAAAACTGGAATCAATAATTTTGTCAAAAATTTCAGTAAACACCATTAACTTAAAAGAAGCAATGCTGCGAGGTCGTGAAAACTTGAATTTGCGAACTATGATATCAGCATTAAAATTCAGTTTGATTTAAACAAGACTCAATATCAGCAGCCGAAATCTCTTCTGCAAAACGGGAAATAAAAATTGATTTTTTTGGTGGGATAACGCTTAAAGTATGAATAATGTCATTGTTGACAAATTCGGTGGTAGCGGTTGTTGCCCGTGAACTGCAAGCAGTTTCGTTAGCGAGTTTACAGACAGGGGAGACAAACAGTTTGATAAGGGAATCGGTACCGGTATATTGTTGACAGTCGCAGGACTATGCTCTTGACACTTAATGTAGGTGTAGTAGCTGCACATGCTGCCGTTTGGTTGCGGCGACCTGCTAATTGCTCCAAATTTGGATAACTGCTGAAGATTTTATTAAAATCCTCAAATTTCTTCTGAAGTACCTGAAACTCAGTCTTAATATTGTTAAATTCATTTCGAGAATTTTTAAACATGTTATAAAATTCAATGCCTATGCTTTTACAATTACGGCATGTCCAATGAAGTGATTTAGAAGCATGCAACAGAGCATCGGCATCACGCGGTTTTAACCCACAATGCAATAACTACATGAAGACTAACTACATGAAGACTTTAGATCTTTGTTTTTTTTTATAAAAAATTAACAATTCAAAATCTTTTATTTCTATAACAATTTGTTATCATCGTCAGGAAAATTAAAATGTAATTAAAAATTTAAATTGAAAAATTATTGTCAAAAAATTCCTATATACAAAAAATTCATACACAAAGAAAAATTTTTAGTTCATACGTTACGTTCGCGATGAAGTTGTGTTCCAATGCCAGCAACCATTAGGCATGCATGATGCAGAATTTACCTGTCTTTGGGTTAAATTCAAAATCAGGTCACACTTTTTGCATTTCGGGTTTCTATACAGAAGTCCAAATGCGGGGAGGGATACTACCTTTTCTGGTTTCGATGCCCTCTCCGACTCCATATCGAAGATCCTGGAAAGTTGTCCGAGCAGTGAAATCGTTGTTGCTGGTGATTTCAATGTTCACAACTCACCCTGGCTTCGCCATTCGAGTCATACAACTCCAGAAGGCCAATATGTCGAGTTATTCGCTGCGCACAACCACCTAGCGCAATTAGTGAATGAGCAACGCATGTTCCATGTGTTGAAGGGCACCATTCAAACACACTTGACCTATTCCTGACTTCACACCCTGAAAAGTATGAAATCAGAGTTAGTGCACCTCTCGGCAATTCGGATCATTGCACCATTTCTTCCTCCTTTTCGATCTCGGGACTTCGTAACGTTTCAAAATCAGCTACGAAACGTTCAATATTTATTTACGAAAAGGCGCGTTGGGCTGAGCTCAACCAATTTTATGAGCATTTTAATTGGAAACTTTGTTTTCTAGATAACGACATAAATGCTTCAGCAAAAATGGTCGGGAACATGATATTGCTAGGGATGAAATCATTCATCCCCTCCAAGCTGATTTCGGTTAAACCAAGAGTGAAATCCTGGTTTAATCAGACGTGCAAAAATGCAGTCAGATCCACAGAGGAAGCATTCAGTAATTGGCGTTTAAACAAAAACCCAGACACTGATTTGCTACGCAAAAAGGCAAGGACTTCGTGTGCGAAGGTACTTAGGCGTGAAAAGTTTCTTCACGAACAGCGTCTTCGTGCCAAGGTCCTTACAGCTCCCCGGGGAAGTAAGACCTTTTGGTCATTCGTTAAGAGGGTAAACAACAATACTAGTTCGTCAATTCCAACTCTCTTAAAGAATGACCAAACATTCATCGACCCGGTTGACAAGGCTAACCTGCTGGCTGAAATTTTTGCAAGCAATTCTTACTTGCCGGAAAGCAGTCAATCACTTCCTGAGCTCTAAAGAGTATCTGCAACTATGCCAAAGATATTTTTCCGGGCTCGAGCAGTTAAAATAGTTTTGACCGACTTCGACATAAATAAGACTCCTGGACCGGATGGCATCCCAGCACTGGTCTTGAAGCAGTGCTCTTCTACGCTTGCGCGTCCGTTAGCACACCTCTTCAGCAAACTTTACCATGTTGGTGAGTTTCCATCGTGCTGGAAGGTTGCTAATGTAACGCCAATTCCCAAAAAGGGTGAGGCAAATAACCCCGAAAATTACCGCCCAATTGCAATTTGCTCTGCGCTTTCCAAAGTGATGGAAAGTATGGTCAACTATCACCTTATGAAATATCTAGAGTCACATAGATTACTTTGTTACCGCCAATATGGATTTCGCAAGGGTCGTTCTACTGGCGATCTTATGGCATATCTGTCAGAGAAATGGTGCCACTCAATCCATCATTTTGGCGAAAGTAAGATGGTGGCTCTGGATATTTCCAAAGCGTTTGACAGAGTGTGGCATGGTGCGCTACTGGCAAAACTTACTGCTTTTGGTGTCGGTGATGACTTCTCTCGATTTATATCGAGCTTTCTCAGAGACCGCACTATACGAGTTGTTATAGATGGGGTCTCATCAAACGAGTTCAAGATTAATTCAGGGGTACCGCAAGGCTCCCTTCTTTCCCCTACTCTATTTCTTATTTTCCTCAACGACCTTCTCTGTCAAACTTCCAACCCTATCCATTCTTTCGCGGATGACAGCAGCATTTGTCACTCGTACTCTTTTAGTTATAGGCCCAGCCTATCAGAGATCGCTACCAAGAGGCTAAATATGAATGATTCACTGAATAGTGATCTTCTATTAATCTCCGAATGGGGTCGTAAAAACAGGGTCACCTTTAACGCTCGTAAGACCCAATGTTGCCTATTAACACACAAACAAACGACCGCAAATGCTGCTTCATCTGCACTCATGGATGGTATAAATATTGAGGAATCGGATGCTCTTGATGTTCTTGGAATGAAGATACAGTGTGATGTTCGCTGGACTGAACACATTTTTCATGTCTCCAAAGAAGCATTCAAGTGCCTTGGTTTTTTGAAACGGTGTAAGATGTACTTCACTTCATCCGAACTCCTTACTATTTATACCACCTACATCCGACCGAAAATGGAATACAACTCTCATGTTTGGGCCGGTGCCTCAAAGTCTATTTTGGGGTTACTCGACCGTGTGCAGGAGAGGGCGAAGAAGCGTATCGGTGACAGTAGGGTATCCAACTTTATTGACTCACTGGAGCATCGTCGCAGTGTGGGGTGCGTTACTCTGTTCTATCGTTACTACAATGGATTTTGCTCTGACGAGATTAGGGATCTTGTTCCCGAAACTCGCACAATTTTACGTAGCACGCGCTCATCGTCTAGAGCTCATCTATTTGTGGTCGATTGTCCGGGGAATCGCACTACGCATTACAGAGAGAATTCGTTTTTCAGCCGTACGCTTCGTCTGTGGAATAAGTTGCCTGCAGACGTGTTTCCTGTCTGTTATAACGTTGGAAAGTTCAAGTCAAATGTTCACAAACACTACTCGCTCTTTCCCCCTCCTCACAACCTATTTTCCTAGTTCTGGTACAATGCACTGCATATGTAGGGGTTATCCCCTGAATACTGGTCCAATATAAAAAAAAAAAAAAAAAAAAAACAAAATTCTTAACAATATTAACAAGTTAAAATATAACACAATTTAAATTAAACTTATTCTGCAACCAACACATGCCCTGTTAACGATTGCAACTTGTTGTACCTTATCCTTAAGCACATGGCACATGTTACCATTAAAAAAAAAAACAAGAATTTACCAAGCTAAATTATTAGCGTTTCGTAGTTATGATTATTAAAAGACACTTCACATTTTGTATTAAGACTTGTCTAAAATTCAAATAATACCTGCAAGTGGGAATTTAAAGTGTAGTAAAATGATAAATTGTATAGCAAGAGATTTGACATCATAACACTTCGAGAAATTTATTTAAACAATAAGATTTTTTTGTTGAACTTTATAATTTTTTTAAATTAAAAATTTTTTGGTATGTATGTATGTGACTCAATATGAGATGAATATACATAGAAAATAATTAAATGCTCGGTGGCTTAGTGGTTAAAGCAGCAGATCATGATACGTCATGACCCGAATTCAAATCCCAGTGGAAGCTGATGAGTAGTGTAGCGACTCCGAAACAGTAGTTGTCCCCCAGCTAAAGACGTGATTATTATTTTTCTTGCCTTCTTCAATTAACAATTATTGATCACAGCAAATTTGTATTGTAAAAAAATCCTTCTTAAGAAAAAACTTAAGAAAGGAAAAACTTGAACTAAAACCCGATGTACATATGTACATACCAATAAGATTTTTTATTGAACAGGATTGCAATTAATAATCATTTACAATTCTGATCTGAATCACAGTGTTACACTAAAATTTGTTACTATTTCATATATTTTTGTTATTGTTTTTTATGAAAATCAATACTAAAACAAATAAATAAATGTTAACTTTATCTTGTCTTATATTGAATAACCAAAATTAATGATCAACAAAAAAGTTTTCGTCAATTGTGTTTGCGTATGAAAACGAGCTTTTTTATTTTTTCGTTTTTTTACACATCACTAATGTACATTACATATTTATGAATTCCTAAACAAAATTTTAGTAATAATAAAATTAAAAAGGGGTAAAGTATATACAGCGTAATTGCTTCTTTTAATAAATACACAAAGCTAAAATAGTCCGACATTCAAATAATACTTTTCATCAATTATTTTTATCAAAAACATCGTATGTATGATTAATAAAAAAAAAAACTAGATTTAAATAAGAGTTTTCACAATATATAAAAATAAAAAAAAACAATATCTAAAATCACTAAAATTGTCTTAGAAAAGGGTGCAATCAGTTTTAAAACCGGTTGACTGAAAAGAGTGCACTACAGAACATTTTAACTTAAAATTCTTTTATGAATACAGTTTTATCGTGTTTCCTCTAAAATTGATTTGAATAACTGTTTAACAATTTTATGAATACATTTTGTGAATTTGTTCTCAAAGCGCTAATTTTTTTGACTTTGCTTGATTCATTGACATCACCAACAAAGCTTTTGTAGCCAACAAAAATAGAAATTAGTTTAATTGAACTACAACGACAAAAGCAGCAACAACAACAACCAGCAGCCGTGCTGCTTGCTGTTTTCAAAATAATCATTCTTAAAGCATTAAACACATTCGAGACAGCAGGCTACAAGCTACAAAAGCTCAAAATTAAAATACACGTGTTGTTATGAGAATGATTATTTTTAAAACAGCAAGCAGCACGGCTACAGGTTGTTGTTCATGCTGATTTCATTCACTCTGTGATTTTTCAACCGCACGGTCGTGTTTTTAAAAAAGTGAACAAAAAAAAAAAAAAACAAAAAAAAAACAAACCAAATAATCATTGTGCTTACATATTTTTAAACTTACATACAAAAACAATAATATATTGTATTAAATTGTAAAAACAAGAACAAATTATTTTAAAAAACAACGGGAAAATAAATTCATCACATTTCAGTAACTAAACAATAAAATCAATTTCAATAAAACAAGTGCGGTGGCAGTGCATTGTTATTGTTGTAATTGTGCGTGAAGATTACCTACCCAGTAGGAAAAAAATATTCATTAAAGTTTTTGTTTTCTGTATGAGTAATCCCATCAGAAATAATTCTGAAAAAGAGCCTAGCGCCACCAGCAAAAATATATGGACTTCTGAAGAAGAATCTATAAGGCAATCATTGGACAATTTTCTTTCTACAAGAGATAAAATCCGCTCCTGTTCCGGCTCGCCTAACATAGATGTTACAACAGAAGATAAAAGATCTTCTACTCTAACTAATGCCAATAAACAAAAAACGCAAGTAGGCATGGATAGTTATATCACCATCACCAAACGTCAGCGAAGCCCTAAATCTGCTCAAATTGCATCCAAATCTAAAATCTCTAAAGATGCCGACACCGCTAGACCAACAGATCAAAACAGATTTTCCATTCTTCAAACGGATGAGCCAACAGCATCGTCAAAAAAATCGTTTAAACCACCACCAATTTATTTAAGAGAATCTGCCTCCAATGAACTGGTAAGAAAAATTGTTTCAGCAATCGGAGAAAATACATTTAACGTTACCTCCATCAAGCACGGCAATATTAACGAAACTAAAATTCAGGTTAACCATGAAAATGACTACCGAAAACTGTCTGACGAATTTGAAAAGGAAAAAAAAGCTTTTTATACTTATCAGCTTAAAAGCGCTAAAGGTCTTCAAGTCGTAATAAAAGGGATTGACCCTTGCGTAGACATTGATGAAGTTAAGACCGGTTTGACAGACAAGGGATTCAAAGTAAAAAATGTTTTAAACATCAGAAATCGTGAAAAGATCCCTCAACCCATGTTTAGGGTTGAATTAGAGCCAGGAGATGTGACTTTAAGGAAGAATGAAGTTCATCCTATATATAATATAAAATACCTTTTACATCGTAAAATAACCGTAGAGGAACCGCATAAGCGCTTAGGACCCGTACAGTGCCATAACTGCCAAGAATTTGGCCATACTAGGACCTATTGCAAGTTGCCTACAGTTTGTGTTGTGTGTGGAGAATTCCATGGTACAGCACAATGCAATAAGCCGAAATTCGACCCAAAAATTGAAAAATGCAGTAATTGCGGTGAAAACCATACAGCTAATTATAGAGGTTGCTCCGTCTACACCCACCTCAAGCGCTCAATGAACAACAAACCAATAATTGCTTCTAAGCCACCACAGCAGACTCAAACTTTTTCTAATAACTCTTTTCCTCCGACACGACAGTCAACCACCGACATAACCGTTCAAAATCAAATTTCTTATTCTAATGTAGTTAAGTCTACATTCGCAAACCCGAATCAGGAATCTAGATCTCAACCGCCCGATCAAAATTTTAGTAACCTTGAGGCAACAATACAGACCCTAATTCAAACTATAAACACTTTTACGTCGTCTATGATGACGATGATGCAGGAAATGGTGAAAATGCAATCCACCATTTTGCAGGTTATTTCGAAAAAATGATTTGGTTAAAAATATGTTTCTGGAACGCGAACGGCATCCGCCAACACAAAAATGAACTCGAATACTTCCTGATGGATAAGCAGATCGATATAATGATGATTGCAGAAACTCACTTGACGTCAACAAGCTTCTTCAAAATCAACGGCTACGTACTATACGATACTAAAGACCCCCGTGGAAGAGCTTGTGGGGGCTCTGCAATCTTGATAAAATCTAGGATAAAGCATTTTTTGTTGAACGACGCATGCGAGGACTATCTTCAAGCAACTAATATCTGTGTGGAAAATTTTCATTACAAATTGGTTATTTCATCGATTTATTCGCCGCCTCGATTTTCAGTGACGGAATCACAATATTCAAGTTTTTTCAAATCATTAGGACCTCGTTTTATAGCAGCTGGAGATTACAACGCAAAACACACTTTTTGGGGCTCACGTTTAATCACACCGAAGGGTCGAGTGCTTTTTGATACAATTTCTAAAATGGGCTTAGACGTAATATCAAGCGGACATCCCACTTACTGGCCGACTGACCGGCGAAAGATTCCTGATGTGATTGATTTTGGAGTGGTAAAGGGGATCCCAGTAGAATGGATGCAAGCTGAGCCTTCGTTAGACTTGTCATCGGATCATTCACCAACTATTATTTCAGTTCGTTTTCCCCAGGAGACTTGGTCCCCGATTAACAATTTGCATAGGACTGTCACCCGAATGAATTGGCTGAAATATAAAAAATTTTTGAGTACCCATTGCACTGAGAATATTGTTTTAAGAACACCTGAAGATATTAATGCGTCACTAAGCAACTTCAGCGAAAACCTTAAACAAGCCGCTGCACTTGGTTCTAGCGTTTATTTAACACGCAGAAACCTTCAAAATAGAACATATTCTTCAGAAATCGAGCAACTTGTGTTAGAAAAAAGAAGAGTTCGACGAGAGTGGCAACTTCGCAGATCTCCGCAACTAAAAACAAGGCTACGTGAGTGCACAAGTCAGTTAAGAAATTTGCTTGCAACCCAAAAAACGGCTTCTCTACAAACGTATCTAGAAAGTCTGGATGGTACTCCTCAGTGCGACTATTCTTTATGGCGGGCGACTAAAGGTTTAAAAAGGCCAGTTAGAGGTAAGCCGCCCTTGCGAGAACCGTCTGGTGACTGGGCTAGAGATGACTCGGAAAAGGGTAATTTATTTGTTAACCATTTGAAAAACGTTTTTACCACAAATAGGTCTGACAATGCAAATGAGTTGCCACCTATCGTTAGTAGACCTCCTGTGCCTTTAAGATTCAATTTCCAAGAAATTGAAAATGCTATTGGCAATCTAAACCTTAAAAAAGCTCCAGGTATGGATAAAATCAGCAACAAAATGCTCGTAGAGCTGCCTCGTGTAGCTAAAAGAATTGTTCTTTTTATTTTTAATGCTATTTTACGGCTTGAGTATTACCCTGCAGAGTGGAAGGTGTCCATGATAACAATGGTTCCTAAGCCAGGGAAGGATCACACGAAAGTAGAATCATACCGTCCAATAAGTCTATTGTCAACAATATCAAAACTTTTCGAAAAATTGCTAAAGGCGAAGTTGGATCCAATGCTTCATAAGGTTGAATGTATTCCTGATCACCAATTTGGTTTTAGAGCGAAACATGGCACCATTGAGCAAACACACAGGTTAGTTAACGTCATAAGAAAGGCATTTGAAGATAAAAAATATTGCTCTGCCTTATTCATCGACGTCTCACAGGCTTTTGATAAAGTGTGGCACGATGGACTAATGCATAAAATAAAGTTTAACTTACCTGCAAACATACATAACCTTTTGAAAAGCTATTTATATTGTCGCCAATTTATAAGAAAAGAAGGCGATTTCATAAGCCCCGCCCAGCCTATTGAAGCTGGAGTTCCCCAAGGCAGCATATTAGGGCCTATCTTATATTTGATCTACGCATCTGACATGCCGACAAGCACCAACATTCACACTTCAACATTTGCAGATGATACAGCATTCCTTAGCATACATAGTAACCACCAGCAAGCATCAATAAACTTAAAGGAACATATCGACAAACTAGAGAAATAGCTCAAGCTTTGGAAAATCAAGGTTAATGAACAAAAGTGTGCCCATGTTACATTCGCACTGCGTCTAGGAACATGCTCACCCATTACTATTACAATAAAGTAATACCTCAACACAGTGAAGTCAAATACCTCGGTATTCATCTTGACCGCAGACTAACATGGAAGACGCACATCGAGGCAAAAGTAACGCAAATGAAATTGAAAGCAGTGCGAATTAACTGGCTAATAGACAGAAATTCGACTTTGAAGCTTGATTGTAAACTTTTGCTGTACAACGCGATTCTACAGCCAATATGGTGCTATGGGATTCAATTATGGGGCACAGCCTCTGCATCTAACATTGAAAAAATTCAAAGAAGTCAAAATAGAATTCTCCGTAGAATTACAAATGCTCCATGGTACGTTAAAAACTCACGAATCCACGCAGATCTGAACGTACCTTTTGTGAAATCTGAATTTGTGAAGTACGCGACAAGGTATATTAACAAACTTGAAATCCATCCAAATCCACTTGCAGTTAATATCCTTAACTTTGGTGGTCCCGTCTGAGAAGGAGGGATACTTTGGCTACCATTAGAGCTCTAAACAGATGACTGAATTCTGAAATAATATTCGCATAAAAATAAATTTTTGTCCAGCACTGGCAGGACTTTAATTAAAATTTTTTTTAGTATTAAGATTTGAATACTTATTGTTATTACATTTTTTTTATGTAGATTCAATAAATAAAATAATAAAGTTAAAAAAAAAAAAAAAATGCTGATTTTGTTGTTGTAGCCCAATTAAACTAATTTCTATTTTTGTTGGCTACAAAAGCTTTGTTAGTGTTGCCAATGTTTCAAGCAAAGACAAATAAATTAGCGCTTTGAGAGCAAATTCACTAAATGTATTCATAAATATGTTAAACAGTTATTCAAATCATTTTTTGAGGAAACACGATAAAACTGTATTCATAAAAGAATTTTAAGTTAAAATGTTCTTTAGAGCATTCTTTTCAGTCAACCATTTTTAAAATTGATTGCACCCTTTTCTAAGACAATTTTAGTGATTTTAGATATTGTTATTTTTTTCCTTTTATATATTGTGAAAATTCTTATTTATATCTAAATTTTTTTTATTAATCACATATACGATGTTTTTGATAAAAATAATTTATGAAAAGTATTATTTGAATGTCGAATAATTTTAGTTACCCCTTTTTCATTTTATTATTACTAAAATTTTGTTTAGGAATTCATATATATGTAATGTACATTAGTGATGTTTAAAAAAACGAAACAATAAAAAAGCTCATTAATTAGTGGACTTTTTTAGTTATATACATATGTAGGATATTAACTAACTAGTTCTGAGTTCGAGTCCAACTTCAGTCAAGAAGAAGGATTATTTTTAATTATAACAATAATTGCTGTGAAACAATAATACCAAAGAAGAGCAGAAAAATAATTGAACACCATTAACTGGGGCACAACTAGCTGTTTCGTAGTCGCTACAATACTCATCAGCTCCCACTGGAATTCGAACTCGGGATCATGTGAACATGATGTATTTTTAAAAAAGCTCGTTTTCATATTATCTTCCATGCGCAAACTCAATTGATGAAAAATTTTTTTATCATTAATTTTTGGTATTCAATTGAAAGAAAAGATGAAGTTAACATTTATTTATTTGTTTTAGTACTGATTTTCATAAAAAAAAAACAATAAAAAATATATGTTTGCATATAATAGTCATGTGAACTAGTAACAAATTTTAGTGTAACACTATGATTCAGATGAGAATTGTAAATGATTATTAATTGCTTTTGTAAAAAATGCAATCCTGTTCCATAAAAAATTTTATTGTTTAAATAAATTTCTCAAAGTGTTATGATGTCAAATCTCAGCCATACAATTTATCACTTTATTACGCTTTAAATTCTCACTTGCAGATATTATTTGAATTTTTGAAAAGTTTTAATACAAAATGTGAAGTGTCTTTAAATAATTATAACTATGAAACGCTAATAATTCAGCTTGGTAAATTCTTGTTTTTTTATGGTAATGTTATTCTGTGAGCAACATGTGCCATGTGCTTAAGGATAAGGTACAACATGTTGTATCCGCTAAAAGGACATGTGCTGGTTGCAGAATAAGTTTAATTTAAATTATGTTATATTTTAATTTTTCAATTTGTTAATATTATTAAGCATTTTTCTTTCCGCATGAACTAAAAATTTGTCTTTGTGTATGAATTTTGTGTATATAGGAATTTTTTGACAATAATTTTTCAATATAAATTTTTAACAACATTTTAATTTTCCTGACGATGATAACAAATTGTTATAGAAATATCGAGAAATAAAAGATTTTGAATTGTTAATTTTTTATAAAAAACACGGTACGGCCAAAAAACGAATTCTCTCTGTAATGCGTAGTACGGTTCCTCGGGCAATCAACCACAAACGGATGAGCTCTGGACGATGAACGCGTGCTACGTAAAAATGAGCGCGTTTCGGGAACAAGATCCCTAATCTCGTCAGAGCAAAATCCATTGTAGTAACGATAGAACAGAGTAACGCACCCCACACTGCATCGATGTTCCAGTGAGTCAATAGAGTTGGATACCCTACTGTCACCGATGAGCTTCTTCGCCCTCTCCTGCACACGGTCGAGTAACCCCAAAATAGACTTTGAGACACCGGCCCAAACATGAGAGTTGTATTCCATTTTCGGTCGGATGTAGGTGGTATAAATAGTAAGGAGATCGGATGGCGTGAAGTACATCTTACACCGTTTCAAAAAACCTAGGCACTTAAATGCTTCTTTAGAGATATAAAAAATGTGTTCAGTCCAGCGAACATCATACTATATCTTCATACCAAGAACATCAAGAGCATCCGATTCCTCAATATTTATACCATACATGTGTACGGATGAAGCAGCATCTGTGGTCGTTTGTTTATGTGTTAATAAACAGCATTGCGTCTTACGAGCGTTAAAGCGACTATATTTTTACGACCCCACTCGGAGATTAATAGAAGATCACTATTTATTGAATCATTCATATTTAGCCTCTTAGCAGCGACCTCTGATAGGCTGGGTCTATAACTAAAAGAGTACAGTACGAGTGGTAAATGCCGCTGTCATCCGCGAAAGAATGGATAGGGTTGGAAGTTTGATAGAGAAGGTAATTCAGGAAAATGAGAAATAGAGTAGGAGAGAGAACGGAGCCTTGTGGTACCCCTGAATTAATCTTGAACTCGTTAGATGAGACCCCATCTATAACAACTCGTATAGTGCGGTATCTGAGAAAGCTCGATATAAATCGAGAAAAGTCATCACCGACACCAAAAGCAGTAAGTTTTGCCAGTAGTGCGCCATGCCACACTCTGTCAAACGCTTTGGAGATATCCGGAGCTACCACCTTACTTTCGCCAAAATGATGGATTGACTGGCACATTTCTCAGAGAGATATGCCAGAAGATTTCCAGTAGAACGACTCTTACGAAATCCATATTGACGATCACAAAGTAATTTATGCGGCTCTAGATACCTTACAAGATGGTAATTGACCATACTTTCCATTACTTTGGAAAGCGCAGAGCAAATTGCAATTGGGCGGTAATTTTCAGGGTTATTTGCCTCACCCTTTTTGGGAATTGGCGTTACATTAGCAACTTTCCAGCATGATGGGAACTCACCAGCATGGTAAAGTATGCTGAAGAGGCGTGCTAATGGACGCGCAAGCGTAGAAGAGCACTGCTTCAAGACCAGTGCTGGAATGCCATCCGGTCCAGGAGTCTTATTTATGTCGAGGTCCGTCAAAACCCTCTTAACTACTCGAGCCCAGAAAAATATCTTTGGCATAGTTACAGATACTCTTTCAAGCCCGGGACGTGGTTGACTGCTTTCCGGCAAGTATGAATTGCTTGCAAAAATTTCAGCCAACAGGTTAGCCTTGTCAACCGGATCGGTGAATACTTGGTCATTCATTAAAAGAGTTTGAATTGATGAATTAACACTGTTCTTTACTCTTTTAACGAATGACCAAAAGGTCTTACTGCCCCGGGGAGCTGTAAGGACCTTGGCACAAAGACGCTGTTCGTAAAGAAACTTTTCACGCCTAAGTACTTTGGCACACGAAGTCCTTGCCTTTTTGCGTAGCAAATCAGTGTCTGGGTTTTTGTTTAAACGCCAATTACTGAATGCTTCCTCTCTGGATCTGACTGCATTTTTGCACGTCTGATTAAACCAGGATTTTACTCTTGGTTTAACCGAAATCAGCTTGGAGGGGATGAATGATTTCATCCCTAGCAATATCATATTCTCGACCATTTTTGCTGAAGCATTTATGTCGTTATCTAGAACGCAAATTTTCCAATTAAAATGTTCATAAAATTTGTTGAGCTCAGTCCAACACGCCTTTTCATAAATAAATATTGATCGTTTCGTAGCTGATTTTGAAACGTTACGAAGTCCAGAGATCGAAAAGGTGGCAGAAATGGTGCAATGATCCGAATTGCCCAGAGGTGCACTAAATCTGACTTCATACTTTTCAGGGTGTGAAGTCAGGAATAGGTCAAGTGTGTTTGAAGGGTGCACATGGAATATGCGTTGGCTCATTCACTAATTGCGCTAGGTTGTTGTGCGCTGCGAATAACTCAACATATTGGCTTTCCGGAGTTGTATGATTCGAATAGCGAAGCCAGGATGAGTTGTGAGTATTGAAATCACCAGCAACAACGATTTCACTGCTCGGACAACTCTCCAGAATCTTCGATATGGAGTCGGAGAGGGCATCGAAGCCAGAAAAGATAATATCCCTCCGCGCATTTGGACTTCTGTATAGAAATCCGAAGTGCAAAAAGTTTGACCTGATTTTGAATTTAACCCAAAGAAAGGTAAATTCTGCATCATGCATGCCTAATGGTTGCTGGCATTGGAACACAACTTCATCGCGAACGTATATTACAAGGCCCTGATGCAAATTAAAGAGGGATAGAAGTTGATACCCATGTATATGAAAATCCTGTGGATCAGCATTCTCAGATACCTGGGTTTCACATAAGGCGAAAATATCCGGCCGATGGAGACAAGTGTGGGCGTAAACAGCGAGGAAGTTCGCTCTTAGCCCACGTATATTACAAAAATCAATCTTAAAATTTCCTGCCATCACGCTGGAAAATTGAGAAAACAAATGTTGACTCAGCTGTGTAAGAGAGGCCGGAATTAATTGTTGCTGGGATGACTACATAGCGTCCAGTGTGCATACTTTCGATACTATAATAATCAACAACACTTAACCCGACCTCCCTAACGTTATTAATTAATTGTTATTTTTTATTTAACGGACACGGAATGAATTTGATACAACGCCCGTTAAAAAAAGGGTCATATAAAGCCCTGATCTGGCCATGTATTTTATAATACAATAAAGTTATTTCAGAATTTTTTTTATATTTAAAATTTTATTTATTTATTTTTCATTTTGTTTGTGCGTGTTTTATGTGTTTGCTATTGCATGGTTTGCTGGGTTTTGCTTGCATGTTCGAGATTTCTTATTTGATTTATTGTTGTTATTAGAGATTTGTATGTTTATTTAATTTTATATATTTGGTGACTGTTGTTGTTTTCAGATTGTATTTATTATTTTTAATGGAATTATTTTTTTATTTAATTTGGTTTTATTGCTGTTGTAATATTAATGTGTTGAATGTGATTTTAATTTGTTTTATTTATGTATATCGAATTTTTATTGTACAAAGAAAAAACATATAACAGTTAATTTGAAACACATACAATGAATTTTGAAAAAAAGAACACAAAACACGGATGCCACAAAAAGCGTGAACACAGGACGAGAGATTGAGAAGATCCTACGAGACAAGAAGCAAGATATAGACGTGGTCATGGCACGTGCAATCCGGTAGGAACAAAGGAGGAGTCCCATCCTGAAGCAATGCGAAAGCGGTACCGGGGTGGAGACAAGACTCAAAGAAAAGGGAGGGGTTTTAGTGGGTGCAAGCCCCACATACCGGATACTGTGTGGTCACAGTATCTAATGTTCGTTAGCATTTTCCCTCTCCACCCGAAAAAAATTCTTGTTATTAATGAAATTAAATTTCTAAGAAGTTTGTTTTTGCATCAGGTACCATATATTGGTATCAGGTACTAGATACCAATATCTGGTAACTGATATTGGTAATAGATACCTGATACGTAATACTTCGATAATAATAATAAGCCACAGTTCCCTTCAACCGATTTTTTTTTATGCGTTCATAGGTGGTTCGTCAAATTATATAAAATCTAATATAATGACTAGTTTATTAGAAGTCCTAATGGTTTAAAGCGTTAAAATATCTAATTATATTTAAAAACTCTATAAAAATCTCAATACAAATGTAGTAAAAGAATTGATTTCATTAATAGCAAGAATTGGATATTATACATAAACAGTTTTTTTTTTAGCTTTTATTTATTTACTGAATCTTCACAATGTGAACTGACAATAAGTATTCAAATCTTAATACTAAATACAATAAATTAACTAAGTCCAGCCAATGCTAGACAAAAAGTTTTATTATGCGCATATTATATCGGTAAAATCACCTACTTAACGCTCTGATGGTGGCAACGGTATCCCTTCTTCTCAACCGAGTGTGACCACTAAAATTAAGAATGTTTCGTGAAAGAGGGTTTGGGTGAAGTTCCAATTTGCTGATATACCTTGTTGCATATATACATATACAGATATTAATTATGTTTTTGTCCCTGAAGAAGCTTAAAATAATTTCATTATGATATTCGATGATGTTGCATATGAGAAGGGATATAATATATTTATATGATCATAGGAGCATTTGCGTGGGATGTCATAAGAATGTAGATTTACTTTACTTATGTCAGGCACAAGAGTTTGAAAAATATATGATTAGAACAATGCTATCATACGAGGGTAGCAATATGAGCGTTGAAAACTTTAATTTTAAAATTCTTCCAGAATTTTGAAAATTATAAATATGTCTTGCTATGATATGTAAATATAATAAAATAGACGATATATATTATAGAAAGTTCTTTTACTTTTTCGTAACAATGTAAATCTAAATGGAGCTATACAAAATGTAAACATTAATAAACGCAGTACATCTGCCTAATTTTGGAAGGATTGATTAATAATCTGATAGTAATTTTGATATTTAATAACCAAATTGATACTAAATAATTTATTTGATAGCTGACCTGTAGTGCAATTCACAAGCTTTACACCCCAATTAGAAGTGTTAACTTTAACCACACTTTTTGTTGTTTGCACTAACCTCTACGTTATTCACTATATTTAGCCACCGTAAAGGGTTTTATGTTTCTTCACATTCAGATTGTTATAACGTGGCAACTCTCCATTTCATTGTTATTAGCTATTGCACTGAATCTTTTTTTTTTTTTTTTTTTTTTTGGTTTATATGTTTTTTTCATCTTCTGTAACCTAGACCTTTTTATATACATACATATGCAAACAAATCCTAAATATAATTGTTATGAGTTCAAGATTCATTGAATGGGTGTAATGATGGTTATGGACACGGTGGCATAGTCCCGATGCTGCTCGTCGGTTTAGGGGTTGAGTATTCCTACCACTACCACATTCTACTACCCATAACATAATTTCTCGTGTCCAGCAAGAAAAAGAAAAAAATATATATAAACTTGCACAAATTAATAATACTTATACATATTACCCTGTCATGAATTTACCCGTCATGAATGTCCGTCTGCAGCCCTAAGTCTGGGCTTACCAACCCCTTCTGCAACAGCAGCCATGAACTGTCGCCTAGGTCCAATAATCGAGACGAGTTCCCTTAACAACAAAAAAAGTCCGAGTCAATAGTCCTCTCTGGCCACCATAAATAATTCAAACATCACCAGGCAATTTCGTCGACAAGCACCCAATATCACCAAATAAAAATGTAACTAACCTTTCATTTTGAAATTAACTTATTCTTCATAAAATAAATAAAATTTTAATGGATTTCATTGTTGCTGTCTTATTTTCAGTT